>OX638300.1:2903634-3198581 GCA_951812265.1 Taphrorychus bicolor
ATCCCAGGCATGTGCCCTTTGTCAGTTCCACGTCCGTGCTCTTGTTATTCTTAACTCTAAATACGATCTATCCTTCCACAAAGGGGTATCTGGAAATGCCTATATTGCCTAGATACGTCATTTCTCATCTATCAGAGGAACAAATTCACCGCCATAAACCTTATTTTCATCTATTGAAAATTCAGTGTTTTCTCCCGGCGGGTTCTCGACAATTTTGGCGTTCGCTTGAACGCGGTTTCTTCTAGTTCCGTCGGTGTTAGTTTTATTTTCAATTTAGATTTTTTCACATTGAATTAATTGTGAGTATCCGTATAGTAAATCCAAAAATATTAGCCTCGTATGTAATGGTGTCCGGTAGGGGTCGCCAGTACGCTCCTGCAGATATTTCCACGTCTTGTCCCCCGTTTGTCTGTTTTACCTATAAATACTTTCTCGTCCTCTGATTCTGAACTCTCTCTGTGGGTGTCGATTAATCTGCTGGTTTTTCTCTTATCGTTTTCTTCTTGATTTGTGTCTGTTGGTAGTTTTACAATCTCTACTACTGTCTTCTCTCCCTCTAGAATACTTAGATCGTTAGCTATGTTTTCCTCCTCTATCTCTTGTTCGTTCTGTTTATCTTTTGTTTCCAGTTGATTTGACAGGAATCTCGTTATTCTTCTTGGTGTGTCTACGTTTGGAGTACTAGTGGACTCTTTTCTAATCCTAGGTGATTTTTTATCGTCGCTGTATCAAACGAAACCGCGTTTTCTTCCAACGGGGTTCTCGACAATTCTGGCTTTCGCTTGAGCAAAGTTTCTCAGTTCTTTGTTTCTGCAGTTTCCTCTAGTTTTGTCGGTAGCAGTTTGATTTTCAAATTTAGATTTTTTGACATTGAATTAATTGGGAGTATCCGAATAGTAAATCAAAAAACTATATAAGCGTGATATGGTATTAAAGAAATATCAACTTGCAAGATATCATAAAACAAAAAAAAATCAAAATGGTGAGTTCTTGTAAAACCTTTACAATTTGCGAGTAAAATAGCGAGTAAAATAAATAATTAAAACCTTTCAAAATTACTCTGAATAAAGGAAAACACAAATTTACAACTGGATATTTGTACCTTTTACCCTAAAACGCTCCGAGTAGACAAACACTGTTTTAAACAAAAGTTACTTGGTGGTTTAAGAAGCAACGCTTTGTATACTAGCTTGGTTCAAAATGAAAAACAAACACAAATTAATTTATCAACATTCTCGTCGTCTCAAACGAAATTAGTTTACGTATAACACCCTAACTACTTAACTGAAATGACTAATATGAAAACAAACACTATAGCGGTGACAAAAGGGTCTTACCTAGGTCGAGTGTAGAGGAGGACCGTATCGTGCCAACCAATTTAACGTACTTCAGGGGTAGTCCTATGCGTACATGTGGCTTCTCTTAGGACAACAAGGACTTCTAGGACAACTTTCTTCTTTGTACTCGGACGATAACAAATTTTGGAAAACACTTAATTACTCTTCGACGGGTGATCGTTCGTCTATCTGATGTAACGCCCCCAAAAGGATCAACCCGAACCTCAAAAGAATCTTGGAGTCTTGCCTACGTGCAAGCCACCGAGCAAGTCCTCATCGCTAGCCCAAAAATCCTCGAGCTTACTTCTCTTTTCGTCAGCACTTTTTTCCAATGCATTGCATCGTTCTTTTCCATGACGTCAATCAGCGGTTCGAAGTACCCAGTTGTTGAACAAATTTACGATCTATGAGTTATAAATTTGAGTCAACTATTCCTTGGTTACTAAACCCATCATCGGCCGACCATTTCTAAGGACGTTGCAATTTTATGTCTTTTTGCTTCTTTGTGACAATAGTTAATTGCTTTTTGTAGTTTTACTTAATGTAGGATAGAGAAATGCCACAATAAAAATTTTATTAGCCAGAATATGCAAAGCAAAATAACCTAAGTAGATACCAGCACCCCCGACACACAAAACGTCTACACGACAGTACTACAGTTCACATGTCAGTTAACTCCGCTCCTCGGCCCTCGCACAAATTTACCTTCCAGCTGCCACCTATTAAAGGGCTGAACGTCAGGCTTGAAACCTTGAGCCGCAAACATTCCAAAAAGTGCGCCAGGCGAAAAGGAAAATCATAGAAGAAGACATTTTGAGTGGTAGTAGACGCTCATCCAGAAAAACTGGAGGTCCCCTGACTCGCGATTATTAGCTGCAAAGCGACTCACATCCAGAAGATTTCCTGGAATAGAAGGCTAGCACTAACACCAAAAAGCCATTCAAATTTAAATTGCCCCGTGTGGGGTGCCAAGAAGCGCTTTCATACACGACCTGTAAGGAAATTACTTATTACCAGGTACTCATTAATTATTTTGCAAAAATCTAATTTTTCATATACGAGTATATATTTTGCTTGGGTTTACAAAAGATATCATCACGTTAACTCAGTGCCACTGCGCTATTATATACTGGGACCTTAGTTTTGTAAATAACAAATTGAACAGGGTTCCAAAAACTACTCTACCAATTGTGAGAAAGATAGTGCATGTTCTGGTTGCTTTGGTAAAGATAAAAATATTTAGTAGCACTTCCAATTTAAAATAAACAAAGAAAATTATTGAATCTAATTTATTAATTAGATGGGTTTTCAATATACTTTTACATGATCTTTATTTTTAGGTGAATACCTACTAGAACTGTACGAAGCATTATATAAGAACAAGTCCTCGACAAGGTTATAGGTAGAAGTAAAAAAAAAACTAACACTTTTGAAGAACTGAATAAAGACGACTAAAATGTGTCACTATGGGAAATAACTGCTGATTAAGTCATTGTTATACTACTTACAATAATTACAGAATAAATTATCGTAGTTTCTTTATTTTTTCCTCAGAATGTTGCTGTTGAACATAATATAGCTATAATGTTAAAACCTTATGGTAAATTATTGTCAAACTGTGTAAAATTTCACTTTTTGGAACGCTCAATATACGCAAAAAGAGATTTTTATTGGCTTAGTGTATATTATATGACGATGAATGACAATAAGCTTAGAGTTTTGGAATTGAATGAAAAGTAGCGAAAAGTAAAGAACAGTCTGTTATATTCATTTCTTGCTAATAATCTTCAAAGTTCAATAATTAAATTAACCGTTAAAATCACATAAATTAGTTAGTAACTATGAATAAATTAGTTTCCTTCAAATCTGGAATAATTGGAAGAGGCTCGCATCTATGTAGCCTTAAGAGTAAACAATATCCATAACCTTAAACCCATTTATCAATCACTGTCAGTGTCCGTTATATATACTAGGTGAAATATGTCAAATTTCCAAGGCTAACGAGATGCAAAAAAAAAACTGGAACAGTTTATATGTGACAATAACTTATTTAAAATTTATATTTATTTATTTTGTTGCTTATTGAAGTAAAGATTTTCTTTTTAAAGAAATAGTCACTAGGCCTAATGTCAGGGACTTTATCATTGATTATATGTTCCTAGTAAACTTGTAAAGTTGGTGAGGCCTAATAGAAAATATTAAAAATCGTACGTAGTCATAAGTATTCAAAGTTTCTATGAATAATTACAGGATACTACACAAGAAAAAATACTATAATAATAATTATTGAGGCTGCTAGGATTCAAATAAACTACATATTTACTGCTAAAATCCCGACTACCACCCTCTCCTATATGAAAGTGAGACATATGTAAAGAAAAAAGAAGTTAAATGGTTCCAGAATCTGTTGTACTGATTAGAGATTGACTTTAAAAGTAGCATTAATATAATAATAATATCGTCTGTCATTGTCAATTGTTGTCACCAAGGAGATAGCGCAGAGTGTCATAAACTTTGTCCCATTCTCAGAAAGAGTCCTTCTAATACAGATTAACGCCCGACCAGTAAATCTAAACATCATCCAGATTTATGCCCCCACTGCAGATAAAGATGAAGGGGAAGTTGAAGAATTATACAGGAATGTCGCCCAAATACTCGAGAGGCTACCCAAAAAAGAAGTTAACATCATCATGGGGGACTTTAACGCAAAGTTGGGAGCTGGAGAAAAAACCGAGCTCATCGGGTCTTTCGGTTTGGGAGAGAGGAATGAGAGAGGAGATATGCTCGAAAAATTTACAGACGAACACGGCCTTGTAGTCCTCAACACACAGTTCAAACAACCACCGAGGCGTTTATACACATGGAGATCGCCCCTTGATAAACCTGGGAGAATAGTCAGGAGTCAAATAGACTACGTACTAGTCAACAAGCGGTACAGAAACAGCTGCTTAAGTATGAGAACCTTCCCGGGAGCAGATATGCGAACCGACCACGTGCCAGTTATCGGAAGATTCAAAGTGGTTATGAAGAAGATAAAGAAAGCTGCTCCATTAAAAGTTAACCTAAGACAGCTGAAAAACGGGCAGATCAAAGAATGTGTAGAGAAAGAGCTGAATGCAGCAATGGCAGAAACAACAGAAGATAGCTCAGTAGAAGAACACTTGAATCACCTGAAAAGTAAAGTGGAACACAGTAAGAACACTATTCTAAAGGAAAACGGACAAAGAGTAAGGAAGAAAACCTGGATGACAGATTACATATTAAACCTAATGGAAGAGAGAAGATTGAACAAGAATAACACCATAGAATACAAAAGGATAAACAACATCATAAGGAACGAAATACGAATGGCTAAAGAAAAGGAACAGAAAGAGAACTGTGAGGAGATAGAGGCACTGCAGTTGAAATATGACTACTTTAACGTCCACCGGAAGGTGAAAGAAGTCACTGGACCAAGAAGGAATACAAACTTAGGGAAACTAGTTGACGCTAATGGGAACATCATTGTAGACATGGAAGAGAAGAAGAAGATGTGGACTAGGTACGTAGAGCACCTCTTTGAGGATAATAGAGAGAGCCCCCCAGATCCCCGGAGTAATGCACAGAGTGGGCCAGAAATAATGGAATCAGAAGTGAGGGCAGCTATAGAGCAGAGCAAAGAAGGAAAAGCAGCAGGACCTGACAACATCCAGACAGAGTTCCTGAAACTTCTAGACGAAAATGGATTAAAGAAGATCACCAAACTTTTCAACAACATCTACAAATCAGGTAAAATACCACAAGAATGGCTAGTCTCAGAGTTCATTGCACTGCCAAAGAAACAAGGCGCAAAACGATGTGAAGAATATCGAACGATAAGTCTGATGAGCCACCTGCTGAAAACCTTTCTCAAAGTCATCCATAAAAGAATATACAATCGATGCGAGAACCTAATCTCTCGAAACCAGTTCGGGTTCGTCAATGCGATGGGAACCAGAGAAGCACTCTTTGCTGTCCAAGTCCTTGTCCAGAGATGCAGAGACGTTAACCTTGACGTTTACTGTTGTTTAATTGACTACGCCAAAGCATTTGACCGGGTTCAACATGGCAAAATTATGGAAATATTAAGGAAGACAGGGATCGATACCAATGACCTGAATATCATAAGTAGCTTGTACTAGGGCCAGTCGGCAACAATAAGAGTCGACGGAGAAACAACTGAGGCCGTCAAAATAATGCGAGGAGTGAGGCAGGGCTGTGTACTCTCACCCCTGCTATTTAACATCTACTCCGAGCAGATTTTTAAAGAAGCGCTCGACGACGAAGAAGAGGAGGGCATCTCAATAAATGGGAAGAAATTGAGTAATATAAGATACGCGGACGACACCATCGTGTTCGCAGATAGCCCACAAGCACTACAACAACTTATCAACAAAATAGCAAGAGTTAGTAAGGAATATGGTTTGGACATAAACATACAAAAGACCAAAATTATGGTCATTAGCAAAAACAAGATCGACAACATCCAGTTATCCATCAACAACCAACCAATAGAGAGAGTACCACACATCACGTACCTGGGAACACGTATAAACGAGAACTGGGACGCAACTCAAGAAATCAAATCACAAATCGCCAAAGCCACAGCCGCCTACAACAAAATGAGCAAACTCTTCAGAAGCCATGATCTTACACTGGAAACAAAAATGAGACTTCTCAGATGTTACATCTTTTCTATCGTCTTATACGGGACGGAATCTTGGACACTCAATGAAAACACATCCAAGAAAATAGAAGCCTTCGAAATGCGACTCTATCGAAGAATGATGAGGATATCATGGACCGAACATATCACTAATGAAGAGGTACTAAGAAGGATGAATAAACAAAAAGAAATTATGAACACCATCAAGATCCGAAAACTGCAATATCTGGGCCACATCATGAGAAACGACTCCAGGTACTCCTTACTCCAGACAATCATCCAGGGAAAAATCGATGGAAGAAGAGGTCCAGGAAGGAGAAGAATATCTTGGCTGCATAACCAATGGAAAAATATCAACCGAACTCTTCCGCATTGCCGTAAACAAGGTTAGGCTCGCCATGCTGATTGCCAACATCCGTAACGGATAGGAACCACAAGAAGAAGAATATCGTCTATAATATCAGTGTACTTTTTAAGATTTTAAACTTGTTTTCTTACACTAATAATATTGAACCATTGAAAAACAAAACTGTTTGTGTTTTTATTGATTGTCAGGAATTAGAAAAAGTTCTAATAAATTATGAAATCGAAAATCCTAAGCGGAAATGTGCGTCAATACGTTTAAACTGTATCAAGATTTTTTTTTAGAAAGTTTTCTATGTCGAATTAATAGTAAAAGAGGCGTATAGCGTTGGGCGGAGCAAAAAAATAGAGCGAATGAGCGAGCAAGCCTTATAAACTGGATTATTTGCACTCTATGGTGTAAGTTGTTTTTTTTTTGTGCAGTAAAATTGGAAATAATCTGATAATTTTTGATTTACCGACTAGAAATTGCTCCTAAGGGGGTTGAATACGAAAAGCTTTTAACTAAAATCCTATGCCAATAAGTCACGTGATAGATGTAACCATCCGTAGTTGTCTTAACAATGTTGTACAAATGAATAATAATAGCTTTCTCACTACAGCTGACACATTTGAGTAATTTTGTGAATTCTGGTGCTTTGAAATCTTGTATCAAAAAGCTAGGCATGCTGCAAAACTCATATCTCTTATCCATTTTCAAAATAGTTTTAAAATAAACAATTTATCTTTCAGCGTAATTCATAAAAAAAATTTAAATCTTTTCAAACAAACCTGTTGTTGGTAAACATATTCATTTTGTGACCCAATATTATGTGTTCTATCTGTTTTTATTAGTTCATATTTTTTTTCCAAATATCTCGAAAATGGTTACAGACAAAAGTTTTTTGTGTGCTATATATCCTTTGATGAAGACAGTTCAGAATTTGTAAAAATTTTCGAGTTATCATAAAATAGTGACCATTTTTGGTAGGTATCTTGGTAAGAAGTAGACACTGCTTAACTGCTACCGTATCAGCTATATAGGACAGGAACTTTTAGATAAATTTTTCGTACCCTAACTATATCACGGTCCTACCCAAAAAAACTTCCTAGGAACAATTTCAAGGTTGTAGAACAGAAATTGCGATAAGAATATCTATTTGATTCCAATATAGAATAAAAAAAAAACTAAAAACATCTTTTACAAACAAAACAACTTTTTTGTCAGCCTTGTTGAGCTTGATTACTCTATTTTTTTGGGCCCACATCTCTCGGTACTCATTAAGCATATGTGGCAATGTTTCTAGCAATGTAAAGATGACACACTGTTGGGTAAGAAATTTGGGTTATAGCTCATAGTAAATGGCCACTGGGTCACAATCAAATGCAATATAAATTGGAGTTCAAGTGGATCCCATTAGAAAACCAACCAAACTTTTGCTTGCATGCAATGTATTAAAATTATTAAAATCGTCTAACAGCTAATATACATGGTTTTTTAAATGTTCTCAAAAGGTTTACTTTTTACTACTTCCTCTTCTTAGGAAAACCTAAAAGCAGGAAGATTTGAAATATTAAAATAGGTCTCGAGTAGGTTTACAGAATCTATTTCTTGATGATCATTTCATATTTGTAAGATCTAGGCATTCGGAGCATTGTCAATTTTTTATTATGATGTTCACAATTTTAATCAATTTTTACAGTTTGAAAGTTTCTCTATTAAGCAATTATAATTTAGAAAGTTTGTATGATGCCATCAGTTTGTTACAATTCTGCTTTGAACTTTAGATATAAGCTAGGTACCTTGATTAGAATATGTTAAGCTATTTCGATTATTTTGAAGAATCAGGAACAAAAACTTGTCTAGATCACAGATTTCCATGTGGATGTATTATGTGGTCCTGATCTCTAATTCACCGGGTACCTTCATCAGGTAGGTAAGGTAGTCAATAATAACCTACTATTTTTACCCACCGTTTAAAGTGGAATAGTAGCAAACTAGCTTGAATCAACTTTGTTAAATGTTAAATCCGACTCGCTGCACAGAGAGACTGTTGACAAACATACACAATCAAGGCAAGTAACAATGAGATAGATTTTTTAAACCTCCTTTGCTGTATGTCCGAAAAATTCATCTTTGTACCTTTCAATATGTGGCAAAAGTATACCTTTTAGGAGCATTTGCAAAATCCTGTAGCTACCTATATGGCTGATACGAACAGAACCTCTTAGCTGCTTTGATTTTCACTAATATTTTTACAATTTTTATGAATATGTAAACTTGCTCCAAGACTCTAAGCGTCCATCGGAACCTAGAGTATAATAATGTTAGCCTAAAACAGTATAAACAATATGAATGGGGCCAGCTTCCTGTGTTTTATTGATGTTCATTTCTTCAGGAGGACTTCTGAGAATGCTCATTGTGTAGGAACCTATGTTTTAAAAAATGTGTCTACTTAAATATATATTTTCCTAAGTAAACATAAATAACAGCAAAGTTCACTTTCTCAAAGACTGTACTTGGCTGAAAGTGGCAAAATTCTATCAAAGCAACTCCTAAAGCACAAACGTTTGACTTAAGACCCTGTAACTCAGAAAACTCCTTGGTAAAATGGGCACTTAACGGACGGTCAATTACAATGTTCTAAAGCCTGCAAAAATCCTAGAAAAGCAATCTTAAAGATTAGAAATGATAAATTTAAAATTTAACATAGGAATACAAATAGTAGATAGACTGTAAATAAAGATTGCGGGTCGTGGTTAATGCTGCTCGCAGATAAAAATAACGAAAGTCAATTTGAGTTAGCCATATTTGGGGAATTTCAATATAGTTCTACTTGGTTTCATGCACAAGCTGGCAACAGCGCCGAAGTGATCACGATTTGTATTAGTTTCCTTAATGAATTCTACTACCTATAAATAAGCAATTACTTTCTGCCTGCCTGAACTGGACCGAAAATTTATTTGTTTTTAGGGTGACTCTTACAACTATCAGTAAAACTTCAGTGTGAAGATAAAACACCAGTAATGACGTAGATTACATTGTTGGTAACAATGCAGTCTACGTCATTACCGGTGTTTTATCTTCAAACTGAAGTTTTACTAATAGTTGTAAAAGTCACCCTAAATATGGAGGCAACCAGTGATATGCTTTAATCACGGGATAATAGCGCGATTAAAACCCCCTTTTGAAAAAGGGCGGATTTATGGCAAGAAACATTTCTTTTTTTTTAATGAATAATACCAAACTAAGAATCAACATTGAGGGCGTGGTTAAAATATTAAACTTGCTAAAATATCCCCTTCAGCTAGTTCTTGGTTAGAGCTAAAAAATACACCTAATTATCCTATTTTGTGCAATAAAAACATCTTTAGCTCCACTTGAGGAGCCCTTGAATAGTATTCCGTATGAGATAATTGATTGGATGCAAGACAAGTATATAGTTCTAATAGTATCAATGGACAAAACTTCACGTATCAGTATACAATACCTGTTTAATTTAGAAACCTGTTTTGAGGTCTTCCCAACTCAAACGCGAGTCCAAATTAACTCCCAAAAGTTTTATTTCATCAGCAAGAAGAATAGATAACATTTTAACGTATATTGACCTATTTTGTAATATCTATGAGAATGACATAAACCCAGTTTTATCAGCTCTTAAAAAGAACGAGTTGCTTTACGCCATTCACACATTTTAGAAGTGGCTTCTGAATACACAAATTTCTTTGTGACTGATGCCCTGCTTTATTGGACGCATTTTTGAAATCTGTTTGTTAGTCCCAAGCCAAAGAAGTAAATCAAATGTAGCGGGTTGACGCCTGTTTTTATGACATTTTTTTAAATGTATTAGACCTCAATGTCATACACTAGGTGGTATAGAAAGCTTGCCAATTTGTCAAAGCTCTATCGATCAATATCAATGCCACTTTATTGACAATTTCGTTTTTAAACTCCTAGATGGAGCGAACGTCAGTCTGTCTCACTCGTCGTGGAGAATAAATAATGGCGAGGAATGAAAAGAAAGAGAAACTAACCCTAACTGTTTCATCATTGCTTTGTTTCTCTTTCTGTTGTTATGGTTGTTGTACGGTGGATAGTTTAGTAAGATTCAATAAAACGACTACGAGATGTGAACCGTTATAATCGTCGACGTTTCGGCTCTAAAACAGAGCCATCCTCAGGACAATTTAACACTTGCCACTCCCTGTGGCAAGTGTTGACATATCGTATATGAAGCGAAGAGTCGACATTGCATACGAAGAACACTGTGTTCTTCGTATGTGCGGAATGACAAAAATAAGTGAATGGGTAATACATACTTTTTTTTTCAGCACTTAAACGCTGAAATAACATCACTTTTCGCACTAGATTCGGATTCGTAGTCCGACGCGTCCGACATATTGCCGGCTGCCCCGCTTCTGGATCTCTTAGAAAAAAATTTTGGTTCAAAATTCAAAACTGCCAAAAGTTTTTGATGCAATTGTTAGCAAAACAATATAATGTCAAAATTTTTGTCTATTGAACACATAAAAAACATTAACCAAAGCGGTAATATTAAATCCTATAAACTAAATGTGGGTCCTCTTTCAGCGGCTACGAAGATTCGCTTCAGTCCCTGCCGAATAGTCGAAGACTGCGTGATCCCACTCCAGCTATGCATCATCACATATCGTTGGGACCAGCCTCCACTCACAATACCCATCAAAGAATATCCAGAAATCGATCGATAACTGAAGACATACTCGATGCTGGAGGACTCCGACAAATCCAAAGTTTGACAAGTTTGCATGCTGCCCCGTCCGGAATATTTATGAATGGGCCTTCGGCCTTGAGAAGGTCCACTGAGAGACTTATGATGGTGGGGTCGATGAACAATTAAAACTTTCCAGTTTGCTTTTTGTTATGGAGAATAATAAGGAAATTAAGTACAAAGTTGAAGAATTATTCTTAGAAGTTTCAAAACTTTTTTCCCTGCAAAACAGTAACGTCGCTAATTTGGTGAATTAAATATTATTCTAAAACTCGGTTTATTATTGATTTGTTTTCAAGGTAAAGAAGTTAAGATTTGAATGTAATATATTACATGTAAATAGTAAATAACTAAGATAGTTTCAGCTAAGCAATAACAAAGTTACCAATTATTTTTTAAGTATAACGCACGGCGTACGAATGGTGATGCTGTTAGGTGAATGCCAATGTGTAATGGATAGTTTTTGTATTGAAAATATTTTAGGGTGCCACAATTCAGGGAATCACAAATTTAATGGGTTATCACTAAGATCTCGAATATCATAACAGAGTTCCGTCTGTTTATTTTCAACAATTCTAATCTGTAATCTTAAGTCTTCCAACCTGTGATCTGCGATCTAAAGTCTCCTTGTAGCAGAACTGTTTCTATTATTTTGTTCGGAAGTATTTTTGTTAATAGCTATTTATGTAACCAGTTACGAAAAGTCCAATTTTGTTTAACGAATGAATGTTTGAATGAGATACACAAAAAAGGCTTTTTGTCACGTGTTTTATAAAAGATTTTTTTCTAATTTTGAGTACAAATACCTACTTAGAGAAAGAGTTATTATTATTAAACTTCATTATTTACTTTTAAACCACTTTGTATCTACTAAATACCGTAAACTTAATACCGTAAACGCCACAATCGAAACCTGCAACTGGTGGTGACATGAACTTTTCATCACCAGTTATGAAAGATTGTACTTTTTGTAACTAGTTACGAAAAGTAGGACGTTACGTCACTGTCATCAGTACTGAAAAGTGCCAATTTATATATCAAAATTAGAAAAAAGATTCTAATTAACGATACAAGACCCATAACGAGTAAATAACAAAAGAAGTGTTATGTATCGGCCGTGTGTCTTTCAACGGTTTTCAAGTTTAAAAAAGACATTTTTACATTTAATATAAACACATTATTTCATGATATGAAGATATTATATGGGCACTTTTTTAACCATAACTCATTGGAGTAGTCAGATTTTCTATGCTTCTTCACATTTTTAAGTTGTGACTCCCATATATCTTCTTTTTAAATCGTCATCATAGTTGGCCATGGCGGTTTTTAATAGATGTTTTTCTTGTGATTTTAATGATATACCTCATGAAGGGCCAGAACAAACCAACTATAAAAAAATAAAAAATAATAAATTGGTTTTTTAGGAACTATTTTATAACACTAAGAAAATGTGAGTGGCGTTAATAATGCAAATACAATGTTCATAAAACTTTCTTTATTACGTAAATAAAATAAGATCTGAAACCCAAAATGTATTTATGTTAAATATTTGGATTGGAAGATTGGAAGATTTGGAAGATAATATTTCTCCATCTCTTCAATCGAAATTTTTTTTTGTATTTTCTTGTCGTGCTAATTGAAGTCACGTAAGTATTTTCGCTTAGTTCAATCAATCAAAGCTTTTCATTTTATGGTTAACAGGAATATTTTTCCAATGGTACAACTGCCAGGTTTCTGGCATTGGCTTCCATTATATCGCCTATAATCAACTTATCAAAGATCAAAAATAATTTGGCGTTTAAAGTTTATTTAAGATTGAGTTTGATTAAGATTAGTAAAACTTATTAAGAGCGTAAAAGGTTACTGAAGACATGACACAACTGTGGCTTGTTTTTTCCATCTCCATCGAAACTAACCCCCCAGCAAAACTAACAACAAACAAATAATTTTGTCCTTAGAAATTTTGTTAAAAGCAAGGTTGGTTCCTTTTTCAACACGAAAACCATATTTTCATTAAAGTTGATAATTTGACCTTTAGTCTGGTCGGAAATGCTTGTCCTTCACTTCGTTATAAGAAAAAATATTGGAAGTATAAGAAAAACAAAAAAAAAAGTTTAAGGTTGATTCAACACCTCACATTTTTTTTCGTGAAGCAAAAATTTTAAATTCTACTTTAAAACAAAGTTTCGACCTTTTGTCTGACTTTTACCAGCACCAAATTCAAGCAAGCTCTGAACTTTAACTTAAACCTCACTAGTTGAACTTATCAGTAGGGCTTTACTCACGATCATAGAAGGCTAGAAACGTTAATGTTGTTAAGATGTTGTTTTGGTTTAGATATATCATGTGATATATATATTGTTAGTAGCAGAATTTTTCTTTGTAGAGACACCATGGCCAACTATGAGGAAAAAAAACTGACTATGAGATTGAGCTCTTCTTAAAAAGTGTCCATATTGTATTTTTACAAATTTGCGATATCTGCGATTCTCTTGTGGGTTTCCAAACTTGAATTCGTGTGCCAAGTGCTGTCTATAACACAACACTTGGCACAAGCGACGAGTTTTGCTAATGCTGAGTGCAACAATAAGTGCAATGGATGAATGCAGGCAAATTTAGTGCTATACAAATATAATGTGTGTTGAAAAAAAAACCTCGTAGCAAGCCATGGAATCAAAAGTCTTCTCTGAGATAAGTCCATAAAAAACAAAATCGGAACATTTTATGACATTTTCGAATTTCGATTTTTTTTTATGATGTCATCTCAGGCCTACTGTTCTAATTCCAGGGCCAGCTTGAGTTTTTTTTTAAATAAAGGCAAGATATATTTGTGCTATCATAAATTGTTCGAGGTAATTATGTTAAGCTGTATGTATAGACAAACTTTTTTTTAATTTAACAAGGCTCTTTTCATATTCCCCCGATTCACCCATCCCCCCTCCGCCTGCGCCCTCATTCCCTCCACCGTCCCTTTAATGAAGGAGAGTATCCCTTCCCATCTTAGGAGTCGGAAGCTTTCCTCGATGGAGGAAGGCGGCTACCAGTTCCTGTGGCGCAGTCGATCAAAACCTATAGCACAGTCCCCGAAAATGGTATGACGACTCTTCCCCTGCTCTACTGTGGATGCAGAGTGGACTGTGAGGATTCTTATAAGGTCTCCCAGGCACTGCCGAATTCTCCAAAGTAGCCACGAGGCCTTGGACCTATCCGAGTTAGGGTAGATTTCCTTAGTCTGTCTACATATTCCTGACTGAGTCCCAGCTTGTACTAGTACCCTCCCATGCCCATTCATTTAAAGTGTGAGAGACGTATCTATTGCTTACTCCTAGACATGGCTCCGGTCCACCAAACACGTCTGGGAACCGCGCTTCGCCGATTCATCGCCGCTTAATGCCCGTATGTCCAGGAACCCATACCAAAGCTACTCTTTTTGTCTCTGCCGGTGACTCTAGGGCATCCCTGCAATCCTGAACGAGCTTTTGAGCTCGCCCTGTTTGTGCAGATGGCTTGCAGGGTCGCCTGACTGTCGGAGTAGAGGAATATGTTCTGTTCTTCTCCTTGTTTGACTCCTGGTCTTGTGGCCACTTCGAGTATTGCAAACACCTCTGTCTGGAAAACCGTCGTATGGCTTCCCACGTGAAAGATCTCGCCCTCTTTATGACCTGCTTTGTATATTCCGGCTCCTGACGACTGTGAATCAGCCATTCTTGATTTGTCTGTATACCATAATTGATTATTCTCAGAAGGTTGCTGAAACAGCTCTTCTTTGAATTCTTCTCCTGTTGGGATGTTTATCCCAAATGGCTGCTTTAGTCTCAGCCGATCGCAAAGGCGCCCCTCTTTGGACAAGACCGCTTTCCATGACTGTTTCCTTCCATTGGTCGCAGCAATCCATCCTCTTGCAGGAAGCCATCGCCTCGCTCTTCATCCGGATTGGAAGCTCCGACAGAACCATTAAGGTATCGAGAGCTGCTTCCGGTGTTGTTCGGAACGCACCCGTTATGACTAGGTTGACTGTTCTTTGCAGTGTGGCCAACCTCAAAGCATAGACCACCGCTGGCCACCAGACCACTGACCCACTTATTTACTTATATTATTTATACCGGGTGTCCAGCAGAACCCTGGACAAATGAGTTTAACATGGGAAATCGGTTTGTATTTTTTTTGCGCCTGTACGGTTGATTTGATTGAAAAACTTTTAAGAGTAAAATTGTAGAGCGTATGGTCAGCTATCATCCTGTAATTTTTTCAATAGCTCAGTTTTGGCTGTTTTTTGGAAAAACAGCCTCGAAAAGTGCAAGATTTTGAATTTGGCGCGTCACTCCCGCCATGTACGTGCAATGTTGCCTACATAATAATTTCATCAATGTCAGTCAGAGCCGATTTTCCTTTCTTATTTGTTTTGAGGGACTAGTACTAGGGACATGTAGTAATTAACGTAATTATGCAGTGAAAATATGTTGGCGACACTGCACATGCATGGCGGGGGTGACGCGCCAAATTCAAATTTTTGCACTTTTCGAGGCGTTTTTCCAAAAAACGGCCAAAACTAGGGTAATGAAAAATTACAGGATGATAGCTGACCATACGCTCTACAACTTTACTCTTAAAAGTTTTTCAATCAATTCAACCGTAGAGGCGCAAAATAATAAAAACCGATTTCCCATGTTAATCTCCTATGTCCAGGGTTGTGCTGGACACCCGGTATATTATTATATAGAATTTACTATTCTATACGATGTTTTAGTTTTTACTAAAGCTAAGTGAAAACGATTTCTTGGATATTTTTTTACGTAGGATCCAGTGGTCTAATATGTTATTTAAAAAATAATTGATTTCTGCATAAAAGCTCTCACTAAACAACCGTTTCAATTTCTCTTTAGATTCAGTAGTAGTGGATCAACTTAATTTCACCTTACTTACACTGCCTTTACATCAAATGGCCGCTTTGTACTTCAAGGTAATTACAAGCTTTGATGAAACACCAATGGAAGAAATAGGCTGACCATATTTCTCTTAAAGTCCTCACCTGATGAGTTTTGCTCTGTAGTTAGCCAAAAGGGCAAAACCTGCTATAAAAGAACTTTAATGAACCTTGTGCACTAATTATACGACTTTTATTTCCCAACTATCTCTCTTTGTGACTGTGCTTATGGCGGTTACTGCTGTGTGCACTATAAAAACAAAGTTTTCTTACGTTGGGTAAAGTTACTAAATTAACTAATTTTCAAGTTTTGTGTGTTGCCTATCATCTAGAATGTATTCACATAATACCCCTAATTTAGTAAATTTGTCCGAATTTAATTAATTTTAAGTCACTTATTCTTCTTCGATAGACCAATAGTGGCAACCCATCCAATTTGTAACAACCCCTACGATGTCGAAACATTTCAAATAAAATACGATCACGCAGAAATAGTGATCCAAAATTTTTAGTACGTTTTTATGTTCTTTTGTTAAAATAAATACGTATTGTTAACACATTTGCAGGAAGGTAATATACAATAAGTACCTGTGTAAATTTGGCCTAATTGTGCAATAGTAGGATAATTCAATGATTGTCAAATCAGATTAGTGTAATTTTAGTTTCAAATTTGTTTTAATTATTCTATTGAAAATCTGCTTAATATATACTGTGGTCTAGAAAAATCGAAAGTTGTTTGAAAGCAAAATCAAACTGTTTAGTCCCTTGAAATTGTTACAAACCTATCCCAGTAGTTATAACGACGGGGTTCTGGGACACTTTGACCTTGAAGGCTACATGAGCCCTAGTGTAAAACGCAGCCCTGGGCCCCAAAATGCTGTCATTCTTGTCAACACTTGTTGTGACAGACTTGACAGATGACGTTGTGTGACAGTTTTGTGACATAGTACAGCTGAGGTGTGACATATGAGAGACTTGACACTTGTACACCTAGGTGAGCCTAGGCTAGACAGGCTTTACAGGCAGGGCAGACAGAGCAGGCAGTGTAGATGGAGTAACTCCAAGTGCCCCTCAGTGGAAAAAGAAACAAATAGTTTAGAAAAAAAAATTGATTTAAGTTGGGAAAAAAGTTTTACACAACGGTGCTGTTATTTTTGTATTTTTTTATTTTTCCTATAAGAAGTCAAAAGTTTTATAAGGTGATCATATTGATCTAGTATTAAGGCATTAAGGTTTCCAGGGAGGTAAGTGTTATCTTTAAAAATTTTACGGTATCCATAATCACAACCAGCCAGAGTTGCTTTAACGTCAGTCTTTCGAGGTCTTGCAAAAGTTAGGTTCCGTTTAAGCTGTCCAATTTCTTCATCCTTCCATCCAATAACTTATAAGCTGTAGATTTCCTGTTTTCACATTTAGAAGCTTTTAGTTTTTGTATCAGCAAATCAACTTCAGTTTTTACGGTTTCTCTATAAGTTCAACATAACTAGTATATCAGATACGTTTTGTGTCCTTTAATCAGGTCGATAGAAGTGAAAATAGCGAATGTAGGACAGAAATAACTACTTCACATTTGTGAAAGAGCCAACGTTTCGACCTTTATTGAGGTTTTCCTCAGGTTTTTTTTCAATATGCAAAGTTTGTCAACTAGGAACAACATTCCACTGAATATAAAACATCTCCAGGTTAGGACGACTCACACATTAGCGACGGATGAGCTACAGCTAGGTTGAAATTTGGTCTTTTACCCCTAAAGCCCTAAGCCCTGAGGAAGACCTCAATAAAGGTCGAAACGTTGGCTCTTTCACAAATGTGAAGTAGTTAGTTCTGTCCTACACCCGCTATTTTAACTTCTATAACTAGTATAGTTAATAGCATTGTAACTGGTATAGTATAGGTTAAATTATTTTTAGAAGATCACATTGTTCTAGATTTTTTTGGTCACATACTCAGGAGATCCACTTCATGATTGTATAAATCTAAGTAATAATCCAGTGAACGAGTTCAGTTTAAGTACATATCTACACTAGTATTGTACAAAGTATTATAACTGGTTGGTGAATACTCACATTCGTGGACAGCGTGAGAGTATTTTAACAATAGGAAAGTAATATAAAAAGACATACTGTTGGAAACATGTTGTATGTTTAAGAGCGAAACAACTAATAAAGCTAAATGGGCTATTTACATGTTTATATTATGGTAGAGGATTTTTTTTAACAATGGGAAAATGTACAGATACAATTTTTTTATAATTTTGAAACATTTTCTTATTCTAAATTCATTGAACCATTTCAGATCATGATTAATGTCGCTTTAAGAAAGTTCCAATAGCTGTTAGTCACATCACACAAAGCACTATATTGATATTCTCTTTCCATATCAGGAGGGTTAAGGTACCAATCGACGTCCTGGCTCATGTAGAGGCTACGTTGAGCGTCTACGTAGTAAGTACGAATCTGATCTCTCACGTGTTCTATTGTCCTTGGTGTAGATATCGTCATTTATCAAGTAGAAGATGAAATACACTATGACTCAGTTATATCTTCATAACAGTACAAATCAACTGGAATATTGGGTTCTTCTTCTCATAGAACTTGCTTATGCATTTCAAAAAATTTCAAATACATCTTCAAAAACAAAAAACTTTTTGCAAGATAAGCACCACTGAGTTCCAATACCATTATTAATGACGTAGAATGACTGTAACTTGACAGGTAGCATTCTTATAATTTATTTTCCAGTTCGTAGATAAGCAAATCTTTTTCGAACTTGAAACACCGGGGACCATTTGTTTTTGATTTCCGCAGTCTAAAAATATGTTAATTTGCTTCATTTATAGATAATGTATTATAACTTAACTAACCTTAATAACAATCTTGAAAAGCGCCCATAGAGTTTGGTAATTTTTTGAACTTAAAACAAATGGATAGAGAGTATATTGGAAAATAAATTGTATGATCAAGTTTTTATCATAATCAAACATTGTTTTTTCTCTCAGTGGTGCTTATATTGTCAACTCGACTTCGCCACAAACGTTTCAGTAGTGACAAAAATAAAATGTGTTTTATTTAAAACTAGTCATTATATCCCGATGGTGAAGTATTTGTAAAACTATAATTTACCATTCGTTTATCGTCATAGGGACTTAATACAGTTTTAACTTGTTCAATGGTAAAAACGTTGTGTTTTTCAGATTTGATAAAATTTGAGGAACTTTAGTAGTAGTTTAGAGAAATAGATGTTTTTATACCGGGTTCGTAGA
The DNA here is from genome assembly GCA_951812265.1 of Taphrorychus bicolor. NCBI lineage: Eukaryota > Metazoa > Arthropoda > Insecta > Coleoptera > Curculionidae > Taphrorychus > Taphrorychus bicolor. Next base: position 2,922,935 of record OX638300.1, read on the forward strand.
GCTAGTCTAAACGGCACGAATTTGTTACCTAAGTAACGGTTAACAGTGATCTGTACCCGTTAAAGGTACTGGTGCTATATAAACGACTCCCCCCAATTCTTTCAAAATTATTAAAAATACCCCATGGAAACAACACCCATTTTTCCGACAATTTGCTTTTCTGCCTGTTTGAATTATCATACTAAACTAATAAGCAATTGAAACGGTACAACTCAAATTTTGAATAAACTTTTATACTGTCTATCTTTAAAGCCACTTAACCGACTGTCGTTAACGATGCCATTTTAAAAAGGACCATGACCACTTTATGTTCTGTACTGGGTTATATGTTTCGCAGGTTAGTTTTCACCAGTGAGAGCCTTAACAGCGTTTAGTGAAACTCATTTTCGAAAAAATGCAAAAACAAGACATGTACACATAAGCTCGCCTTCGTGCCATACTGTATGCAATAATACATACTGTGTGCCAAATAATTTTCTTTTCAAATTGGATCTTGGATCCACTTCACAACAAGCAACAATAACAAACTTTTATAAAGGTGATGAGGTTGAAGTCATTTGTTCATCTTTACTGCATTTGAAACTTTTATCTGGCCAGGAATGGGCAATTATTTTTTTTATTGTTCTTAAGAAATATTGATAAAATTTTCCTATGCAGTGCGAAGAATGTGCATAAGGCAAGCTGAGTGCATAAGCGAAATGGCTATAAAATCAGACAGATCTACAGTGCGAAGAGAAAGTTAACATTTTTTAAATATCAACGAGTTAATTGAATGTTTACAAATTAAGTGATGCGGAAAACATGTATGAAATATTGTTGAATCCCGCTGCCTACCCATTGCAGCTATTAATGATACCTCGGGATCTTTTTCTGTTCTTCATAATATATTCATTATTTAAAAAAAGGTAGTTTTTCTTAAGGTATAACATTTCAAGTCCACACGAGAAACAAATCTTCTCAATGAGCATTACGACAATTTCGAATTGGACGTACTCATCTGTGAGCTAGTGCTATGCCTAGTTGTTTAGATGTACAGGGTGGGCCACCAAACTTACCTTAGTTAATATAAGTTAATAAGTTAATAACAAAGCTTTAACAAAAATACGTCAACTTTTGTTGAATCCTGTATTAGCAAACCATATTACACAGTACATAACCTCCTAAAGCGGTTTATATATGGACCTTTCCAAAATGGCATCGCCAACGAAAATCTGTTGAGTCGCTTCAGACATAGACAGGGTAAAATTTCATTAAAAATTTGGGGTATTCCGTTTCAATTGCTTCTTAGTTTAAATTATCATATACAGTTTATCATATAAGTTATTTGTTTGATTATATTTACTTCATTTCCGATCCTTCCAGCAACAAATTACTTTCAAGTGTATAGAAGCTATATGGAAAGTTTTCCGATGACTTTCTAGAAAATTAGCATCTCAGGCGGATATTAAATTTGTTTTGTGACAACGCTGACTGTAATGTTACAATAGCCAATAAAACTTGGAAAGTCTTGGAGATGATTAGTATGTACATCATTAAATTATATAGGCTTTTGTGCGTTGACTCGTTACACCGAAAGCTACAAAAGCGCATATTAGCAAACCGAAAAGCTCCTAACTTGGGAGACAAATTCGAATTACGCAATAAAAGAGAGCCGGAAGCCCTCTAGAGAGCGAGTTTTAGAGCGGGATTTATGGATGGGTTTAAGGTACGTAGTCGGCTATGAGAAAAGTTTAAAGACCTTGAACTTGCACTTGTATCGGTATTGCGACAAAAGTGGAGCCACGAAGTCGATAGTATACGATGCACGACTGGCCAGTATGCAACATAAGTTTAATATTGAAGCTACAAATTTTTTATACACATATTTACTTTTTGTATTTATTTATTTATACTCACAGCCCACAACTTAGAATTTAGTTAAGTTATTATTATTATATGGAGGCTCATTTCGATTTAAATTATATAAATAGTCAAGAGAGATGCATTAAAATAATAGGATCAATTTATGTAGATAACTACTTAATACCTGAATTTGCTTTACGTTATAAATTTTTTAAAAGCAATGAAATTTGGCAGTGTAATAATATCCCAGTAAACGGTTCAACTTTGTTTCAACGTAGAATCATCGTTTGGTCCGTTAATTTATAATTGTCACGTTGATTTTAACGTGTTGATTTCAGGTTGATATAAGCGATAGTGCACAATCATTATTTTCGACGTTAAATCAAAGCTGTTAAAACGTATGTTAGATGTGTTTTGATATTGGTTGAATTTATTCTGTTGATTGCACATTGCAAAAAGGATTTAATATCTCTAATAAAAATCTAGATAGTGGATGTGTTGGTGAGTTAATGCTACTGACAATAGGTCTAAGAAGCATGTTGTTTTTATGTATTTTTGGAATACCGAAAAAGTGAGGTGTTTCACTGTTGTGTGGTGTTAATTTGAATCTTTCTCTATCAGACAAGCTATTTTTGTGTTTTTTTAAAGTGGTGTAAATTTGTCTTTCTATTTTTTCAGTTGGATCTTTGTTAAGTTTTGTGTAATTACCATCGTTTAAAAGGCTGTCAATTTTGTGTTCATAAGTAATATTCATTATAACTATAGCGTCACCTTTATCTGCTAAAAGAATTTTAATATTATTATCTTTTTTTAATGAATTGAGTGCCTTTCGTTCGATGGGATTTAGGTTTTGTTTAATGTCACAAGGTTTTTCTAAAATTAATTTTGACCTAATTCTAAACTCTTGTTGGTGTTCTTGTGGTTTTGTTTTGAACTGTTTCTTTAATTGCTGAAATAAAATCTAGCTTAAGAACATTTTTAGGTGTTACAGAAAAATTTAGACCTTCAGAAAGTACAAGATTTTCAGCGTTAGTGAGGTTTTTGTTTGGTAGGTTTATTACTGTCTTAGTGTTTACATTATTGTTTCTTAAGTATCTAAACTCTTTGTTTATTTTGTGGTTAATTAGTTTGTTGAATTTCTTTAACTGTATGTTTTTATGTTTGTTAAATTTTGTGAAATAGCTACTTTGAAAACAATCCTACATATGAATAAAATCATTAAAATCAACATTTGAAAATAAATTATCTTTCATTACATTAATGTCATTTTCTAAAGTAAATTTTCTACGTATGTGGAATTGTATTTCGTTCCTAATTAGTGATTTACTAGCCCTTTCTAAAACTCTATTTGTTCTGTAATCTGTATGTAGTGGTGTTAAACGAAAACCTTTCGGAATAATGTCGTGATCTCTACATTTACATAAGAAAGTTAACAAGTTTCATTATTGCTTATGAACAAAAAATTGAGAGCCTTTTAAGCGATGGTAATTACGCAAAACTTAACAAAGATCCAACTGAAAAAATAGAAAGACAAATTTACACCACTTTAAAAAAACACAAAAATAGCTTGACTGATAGAGAAAGATTCAAATTAACACCACAACAACATTCCTCTTAGACCCATTGTCGATGTGTAGACCCATGTGTAGATTTTTATTTGAGATATTAAATTCTTTAGTAGGACACAGAATCATACATTAAAAACTCTAGTCATTTTTTAAAAAAACTAAATCATTTAATACAATATACAACTAATAAAATATAATTTATTACAATAATTAAACTAAAACTTTAATTATTGTAAAAAATAAATTTGAAAATGACATGAAGCTTAGAAAACGCACTAAACTAAACATAAATACAATTATGGAATTACTAACATTATACGTTAACACAACCTATTTTCAATACAAAAATTATTATTACCAACAAAATAAGGTATGGCAATGGGTTCACCATTGTCTCCAGTACTTAGTAATTTATTTATGGAAAATTTTGAATCAAATAATGTGTATAACTATAATTTTAAACCTTTAGTTTGGTGGAGATATATTGATAATGTTTTTTCAATATATCAATTTGGTAATAATCATTTAGACACCTTTCTCAATCACATAAATTCACAAGAACCCACTATAAAATCCACAATTGAAAAAGAACAAAATAAAACACTTTTAGACATACTAATAAAAAAAGGTTTAGACAGATTTGAAACTTTTGTTTATCGCAAACCAATACATACAGATCGATACTTAATCTACAACTCAAATTACCTTATTATGGTAAAGAAAAAGTTGTATAGAGTCTATTTGATCGCGCAAAAATCATTTGTAATGATCATAATTTGAAATTGAAAAGAAGCATATAAAAAATATTTTACTTCAAAACAATTATCCAAGTTATATCATTAATAAATGCTTTAATCACTTCGAACAGCCAAATATAAGGCAAAATCAAAATAAACATATTACAAACCTTTTTATACCATATATCAAAGGGTTATCAGACAAAATTTAAAGGTTAGGTAACAAATACAACATTAGAACAGTTTTTAGAACACAAAATAGATTACGTGCACAACTGACAAAAACTGAACCACACAATGGAAACGAATACACAAAAAAAGTTATATGTAAGATTACTTGCGAATGCGAGATATTTTATATAGGCGAAACTTCTAGTCTTCTAAAAAAGAGAATAAAAGAACATCAAAATTACATTAAAAACAGAGATTTTGAAAAGTCAAATATATGCAAACACGCCTTTGATAATGGTCATAGAGTAAAATGGAACGATACTAGTATCGTATCCAAAGAACCATTATCAAAGAAGCGTAAAATCAAAGAATGTGCATATATTTTACTTAACAAAGAACATTGTGTGGCTTCTTGTTCAGTAAACATAAACAATACATGGTTACCTATGTTAGAACAAGAAGTTCAAAATGGTAACTTACATATATAAATTAATAATAACATTCACATTATACCTATTTTACTCGTAGATAGAACAGATTATATTAGGTACTAAACAATACATTAACCAAACATTTTAAACGTACCTTTTGTAATAACGACAATTCTTATCGAATGACATTTTCATGTCAAGAGCAAAAAACGATTTTCAGAATATCACACACAAATACTCATAGACAAACACATTAATAGGTATAATTTTTGTAATTTATAGTTTCTAAAGCTTTATTTTTTAGATAGTTGTGAAGAAGGCAGCAGAGAAGTTGTCGAAACGTCAACTAGGTCGATTCGTCCGAGCCCTTTCTAGGGTGAATTGTTATTCGCAGTAATTTTACTGTGAGTGGGACTACGAAATTCTTTCTCCAACAACGAACGAATCAAAAAAGTGGATGATCCTTCATCCAAAAGTAAGTAGTAAGAAATGAACTTTTTGCCTCAAAGATTTAGGAGTTATCTACTATAAACCCAACTCCGTGAGTATGTTGGTCTTCCTGATTTCCTGAGTGGTATACCTTATAGTTTCCAAAAGTACATCCACCGGTGCCGGGCCATCTCATTTCACTGATGCCCATTAATTCTATCCCGAGTCTGGTCATTTCTTGTAAGGTGTTATGCATCTTTCCTGCCTGGTATAGTTTTTACATTCCAGGTGCTTATTTGGACTGTTCTCTCTGATATTCTTAGAGACGTTTTTCCTTTTCGGACACAGGGATTTCGCTCGATTACGACATGGGTGTCCCTGTGTTCTACCTCCCCTGCCGAATCTTGGTTTCCGTATTCCATGGTTACCTGTTTCCATATCACTATTAGTGGTTTTACTAGAAATGTCTCGAGAAACCTTTAATGCAGTGGTTTCTCGTTGCCTTCTGCATTCCCGCGCCGTTGACTGCTTGCAGTTCATCCGCCTTTAAGAGCAATTTATCACTTTAAGGGCAAAAGAGTGCCCTGATCTCATTCTGCTCATCCACCCTTTTAGGAGGCTGTTGGCGGCAATGAGGGAATTTTTTTACTGTTTTTATCGGAATAGCACGCTGGCGATCCCCTAAGAATGTAACAACTCAATTCGAATGAAATTAACCTCTAATGATTTTTTTTTAAATGGTCCAAAAACGCCATTCTAAAAGTGTCTAAAAATCGACTTCCGAAGGGGTCTATTTTCGAAAATATTGCACCTATAGAACTTCCCATTGTGGATGAAAGAGGACATCAAGAAGAAGAAAAAACAATCGGATTCACTCCAATCGGTCAAGGCGTTTTCAAGTTACAGGCGGTCAAAGTTGAGAGTTGAGAAAAAAGTGGTGATACATCCCCTTTGGACATTTTCAAAAATGTTACGGGAACATTTTTTTGCTGTTTTTGATCGGAATGACACGCTGGCGATCCCCTAAGAATGTAACAAACTCAAATCGAATGAAATTAACTTCTAATGAGGGTTAATGAGGGTACAGAACTTCCAATGGTGGGAGGTGAAAGAAGAGGTCCAACAAAATATTAAATTTTGCTACCCACTTTTTTTGTTGAAAAAAACGTTGAAAATTTATAAAAAATGTGCAATATGTCATTTAAGCGAAATTATTATTAAACTAGTGAAGATATCATCAAAAATCGAAAAAGGTCCCGAGGCAAAAATGTGCTCTTCGATTTCTTGCATGTCATTCCCGAAAAGACCATCTATCCTGGCGTCAAAGTAACTGATTTTGTGTTGATTTAGCATGTTAGGCAATTTTTGCTACGTTTTTACTTTTTTACACCGCACCATATATCTAAATTAATATATAATTATTGTATAGTGAAAACACAGTTCGCCAAGAACCTGCTGCATACGCTCAGAATGAAAACGGGTGTAAATTTCTTGCTTACGATACATAACAGCGCCAAATATTGAAGAAAGTCGGTATTTTCCAAAAAGCGATATTTCTGGTGAACCTGAAAATAAATAGAAAATTGGCCAAACATGTCCCGAGATGTTAAAAGCCTCTTTGTGTAACAACAGAAAAAAAGTTGCTGAAATTTTTTTGTACAGAGTTACACGTCGAAGAACTTTTTCCAAAATTGCATAACTTTTTTCTCCACCCTGTAGTAACTATTCCAGGAAACGTATGGGTTTTCGACTATCCCTGTACGATAGCCTAAAGATGGCCATATCTGAATTATTATTACTCTTAAAAATCGGTCTAGCCATTTTAAAGGAATTTAACTTCAAAATTGATCGACGAAATCGAGTGTTACGTTTCAATTGTTGCTTAGTTTATACCGAGTCACAGCTGCATGGAACTCCGAGTGCCGATAGGGGATCTGGAGAACTCCGCTGGAAAACCTCCGCAACAAGAAAGCTCAACTCCTAAGTTCACTGGCATTTCTACTGAGATACCGTGACACTAAGAACATCCCAAACTTCCCGAGGATAAAAAGGACCTTCAGATCTAGTCAAGCTAACAGGATTTGCAACAGGACCAAACAATCTCTCCTTCGTGAAAGGATTCATGAGATCTGTAGAGGTCACACACATCCTAAATGGGCTGGGGGGGGGGGGGGGGGGGGTGAGTCTAAGGTCTGGCGCCAGCGCATACGGGAGGCACTCAAGGACAGCTGCTTGGCGGCGTGACTTTTTTTCGACAATCGAAGGGACTATCGGATAGAGTCTATCAGTTTTTTCCTGTTCTTGTTTTCCTCTGTCGCCTCTAAAAAGCTATAGTCTCTTTGGTTCAATAGTTGTGAAGATAGATTCTTCGATGATTGATTTTTATAAACGTTCACAACCCTTTTTTGATACTTATACTGGTGCACACTCGGTCGTCATTGCCTCGTTAGTTGTCTGACAGGATGCACCCTACAACACCGTTGTAACTCGTGAAGTTGAGGTTGACATTTCAATTGGCTGCTTTTAAAAATCATTCCTCTGAGAATTAAACCAGACGATCTTTCATTAGAGCTTGTGCTTGTCGATACTTGTTGTGTTGTCTTTATGAAGTCCAATTAAGACATTTTTATTTCCTCTATATTGTTTATTTTTAATTCGACAAAAGGATTATCGTCAGACATGACTCCGAATAAATGTAGCCTTAAAGCACGCCAGGAATGATCTATTGACTCAAGTGGAACGTACCTATGAATAATGGATAAACCTTTAAAGCTTACGTTGTGCACTGCATTAAAACTCGAAGGGGTGTGCATTTTCCAGCATTCAAAACTACTCATAGGAACTGTATATAAAAACTGCTTCTCACACACACCATTTTCAACTTCAGAAATGGCAAAGTTCAGGAATAAATCGGCTCGGTAACGTTCCGTTTTCGGTTATTTTATGCAACATCGATTTATCCTCATCCAGCTAAAACGAGCGGATAAATCTTTAACGAGGTAGACACGAGTCGATATTTGCCCTATATTTAAATTATTAGTAATGCGACAGCCATCCACATCCACCTGGATTTCCAGACCTACCCCATTTTCCATTGGGATAGGTTAAGAAAGCTTTATTGGAAAAAGGTGTTTTATCTATTACTCGCTTAAAAGCAACATCTATACAATTTTCACGTGTTTTTCACTGTTTACATTTCAATCTCCTACTTATTTTATGGATATCTTTTTGCTTTCTCGAAGGTATCCCTTTGTTATTAAAAACTTTGTTAACTTCATACCTAGAGTAATCAAAACTTTAGAAATCTAACGTCAAAAATTCAACCATACACTCACCCACTTCAAAGATATAGAGACAGTTTCGTCTTCGCTAAATGAAAATGAAAAAAAAAATAGTTAGCGCAGCCGCCTATCCAGACGCAACTGCAGCCTGGCAAAGAGCCCTTTGGAAAGCATCATCGAAGCCTCACTTCCACCACGTCCGTGGAATGAATCGCAAGTGTCCCATGTCCCATTTCGCGCGCAATCACGCGGTTTGGCGATGTGAGACTCTGTAGAAACTTTGAACTAACTCGGGGAAACTCATTCGTTTTTGGTGTTAAATGGATGGGCTTGATGGCGGACGGTCGTTTAAATCCAATTCGGTTCTTGACCTGACTGAGTTCAAACTGGGTGATTATTTCAACAGAGTTACAGAGAGTTATCAAGAGTTTGTCGAGGGACTCGACAATATGCTTTCGTCGGAGTACTATGCGGGTTTTATGGATGTTGTGCAGGTTGGGATTAGTTAGTTTTGTAGCGTAATTCCAAGTTATAGTTATGACCTTAGAGTAGTTGTAGTGACAGTTATTGTACTCGTATATTTAGCAAAAATACCGGACACCATACAATGGAGTATTTGATATTAATTTCTGATCGAAATTGTTTTTTCTTCAAATATTTCTTAAAAACATTTTTATTTAAAAGCGGATCGTTTAATAAGTAAAAATTTAATATTTTGAAGGATTAACAGTTATCTGCATTATACAAGGTTAATCAAAAATTCCACAACAGCCAAATATTTCAGGTTAGCCAGCAAAATATTTCAGAGAGGATTGAGAGAACATATGGGTTGTCCGAATAGGATATCTGCGCTATTATTAGCGCTAGAAGAAAGCAGGTCTTGCATGTTCGTGCTCTTTTGTCAAGATGCCTTTAACGGTACGATTTGTTGGGTCATTTGTTTTGGAGCTACAGTCGGTTTTCTAATTTCTGTCTAGTTTGAAAATGGCTTGCATTTCGCTTAGTATCTCAGATATCGCAATGGCGTAAAGACACTACAGGTACACTTTTTAAAGAAGAACTCATTGGCGTAATCAGATTTTTGTCCTTCCCATTTTTGGGCTTTGACGTAAATAAATATATTTTTTAAAGGTCATCATAATTGGCCATGACTGTTCTGAACAGGCATTCTTTCTTGATATTAACGATGTATCTCATAGTGGTTCTAAAAATTTTTGTTTTTTTATTAAGTTTTATTTTATCTTTTATTAAAGAGATCTAATTTTTGCTACTAACGCAATGAAGTTACTTTATTTTACTCGGAGACTATTCAAGTTAAAAATGCTCATAATGTGAACAAAAAAGCGGAGTTATCACATTTGGCTTTGACATTACATATTTTTGTTTGACTTGCTCTTGCAGAGATTCAGCAGTCAGTCACGTACGGTGTTTCTAGATTTTGTTTATAAATCTTTAACGTGAACCTTCAACAGAAAAAAAACTAATAAAATTTGTTGTAATTAGCTAAAATGTTTATGCGTAAATTCTTCTGTCAAATTTAAAAAAGTTTTCCTGTATACAGAGACGTGCATAAAAAACAGCCAACGATGCAAATTGTTTATTTGTCAACCGATTTTAAAACTTAAAAAAATAAATAAAATTGTACGAAAGTGGATTAGCAGGTTGGGGACGAAATTGCAACTTCATTAAATTTTCAAATCAAGGCTACAAATGTAAGCAAAAAATTGTCTGTTTGTATCGCCCATTGGTAACTGCGATTGTTTTTTGCTTACATTTGTCGCCTTGATAAAGATCGCAACATACGGTCGAAATGTCGGCGATTTGAAAATTGAATGAAGTTGCTATTTCATCCCCAACCTGTTAATCCACTTTCGTTCTATTGCTATTGGGACGCTAAACCCTTGGAATAAATAAAATGTTTCAAAATGCTCTATAATTTGATAGAAAACAATATTTTTTAGCTCAATTTTCTGTCAATGTACCGAATGCCAATTTTCTTTTAAATGGCAACTGGATTTTTTTATATTTTTTTCTAATTTTCTTCAATATTTTAAAAAAGAAAAATGTTCATGACTTTTGTTTTTATTCGGCTAGATTAAGTACAAGTTGGAGGGATTCATAAAATGTGTTCTAAATGTCCACCATGTTACTAAATACATTACTGACACTTTTTGGAAACGCTGAAAGTTTCATGAAGAAGAAAGTTTGGAATACACAGCTGGTGGATACAGGTCACAGCTAGTAGAGTATCTTGGTGTCAATAATATTATTCCTAAGTTCCAGTCTGGTTTTAGAGCTAGGCATGATTGCACAATACCCCTCCTAGAGATTACCATTGATACTGCAACAGCCTTTGATCGTAGAGGACAGGTGATTGTAAAGAAAATGTCATCTCGATTTTTGCCTTAATTGTGATATCATTAGAAAGCTTATGTTAAGATTAGCAAATTTAAGTAAAAAAATACTTGGATGGTCGAGTTTTGTAAGAAAAAAATTGAAAAAATGAAGGTATGAAAATATATTACTCATACTTGGAAGTTGCCCCAATTTTCTTTTGTAGCCACAACACACATTACATCTATAAAATTCAAGGTTTTTCGATTATTATGATATAATTTAAGTTTCAAACGTCTCATAATTTCAAATTTTTACTTAATTTACAAATTTTGCATTCTACTAGTTGTTAGTCGAATGATTGATGAAGTTGGCAGGTAGCATATAGAAGATGAAGTTTGTTGACGTTTTTAAAGGCAGTGCTGCCAAGTCCTCTTCTTGAAAATATTCGATTATTACAACTTAAAATTTAATTTAATTTTTTTTGAACAGGTTAGGTTAGGTTAGGTTAGTTCAGGTTAGGTCTGGTCAGTTCAGATTAGTCCAGTTCTAGCTTTCCTGATTAGGTTAGTTCAGTTCTACTCTTTATGTTAGGGGCAGAGAATAATATAAAAAGCGGGCCCTTTAAGGGCCCGCTTTTTTCTTTATTTTTAGAACAGATTAACTTTCTGTTACTTCAGGTAAGGTATGGTTAGTTCAAGTTAGTCCAGTTTTAGTTTCCCTGGTTAGGCTAGTGCAGTTACACTTTTGACGTTTAGGTTAGACTAGCTTAGATTAGTTTAGGTTAGTTCAGTTCTAGTTTTCCTGATTAGGTTAGCTCAGTTCTATTCTTTATGTTAGGGTAGAGAATAATTTAAAAAGCGGACCCTTTAAGTAAACTTTAAAGAACAGGTTAATTTTATGTTACTTCAGGTAAGGTATAGTTAGTTCAGGTTAGTCCAGTTCTAGTATTATTGATTAGGTTTGTTCAGTTTATAATCTTTATGTTAGGGATAGAGAATAATATAAAAAGCGGGCCCGATTTTTTTTATTTTTATAGTAGGTTAACTTTATGTTACTTCAGGTAAGGTCTGGTTAGTTCAGGTTAGTCCAGTTCTAGTTTCCCTGGTTAGGTTAGTTCAGTTACACTTTTTACGTTTAGATTAGACTAGCTTAGGTTAGTTCAGGTTAGTTCAGTTCTAGTTTTCCTGATTAGGTTAGTTCAGTTCTATTCTTTATGTTAAGGTAGAGAATAATATAAAAAGCCGGCCCGAAAGGGCCCGCTTTTTTCTTTATTTTTAGAACAGGTTAACTTTATGTTACTTCAGGTAAGGTATGGTTAGTTCAGGTTAGTCCAGTTCTACTTCTCTTGATTAGGTTAGTTCAGTTTATACTCTTTATGTTAGGGGTAGAGAATAATAGAAAACGGGTCCGATTTTTTTTAATTTTTATATTAGATTAACTTTATGTTACTTCAGGTAAGGTTTGGTTAGTTCAGGTTAGTCCAGTTCTAGTTTCCGTGGTTACGTTAGTTCAGTTACACGTTTTACGTTTAGATTAGACTAGCTTAGGTTAGTTCAGGTTAGTTCAGTTCTAGTTTGTCTGATTAGGTCAGTTCAGTTCTATTCTTTATGTTAGGGTAGAGAATAATATAAAAAGCCGGCCCGAAAGGGCCCGCTTTTTTCTTTATTTTTAGAACAGCTTAACTTTATGTTACTTCAGGTAAGGTATGGTTAGTTCATGTTAGTCCAATTCTAGTTTTCTTGATTAGGTTAGTTCAGTTTATACTCTTTATGTTAGGGGTAGAGAATAATAAAAAAAGCGGGCCCCAAAGGGCCCGCTTTTTTTTCTTTTTAGAACAGGTTAACTTTATGTTACTTCAGGTAAGGTCTGGTTAGTTCAGGTTAGTTCAGGTTAGTCCAGTTCTAGTTTTCCTGATTAGGTTAGTTCAGTTCTATTCTTTATGTTAGGGTAGAGAATAATATAAAAAGAGGGCCCGAAAGGACCCGCTTTTTCTTTATTTTTAGAACAGGTTACTTTTATGTTACTTCAGGTAAGGTCTGGTTAGTTCAGGTTAGTCCAGTTCTAGTTTCCCTGGTTAGGTTAGTTCAGTTACACTTTTTACGTTTAGGTTAGACTAGCTTAGGTTAGTTCAGGTTAGTCCAGTTCTAATTGTTCTGATTAGGTTGGTTCAGTTCTATTCTTTATGTTAGGGTAGAGAATAATATAAAAAGCCGGCCCGAAAGGGCCGGTCAGGTTCGGCTTTAGTTCTGTTAGTTCAGCTTATAATCTTTATGTTAGGGATAGAGAATAATATAAAAAGCGGGCCCGATTTTTTTTTAATTTTTTTAATAGGTTAATTTTACGTTACTTCAGGTAAGGTCTGGTTAGTTCAGGTTAGTCCAGTTCTAGTTTCCCTGGTTAGGTTAGCTCAGTTACACTTTTTACGTTTAGATTAGACTAGCTTAGGTTAGTTCAGTTCTAGTTTTCCTGATTAGGTTAGTTCAGTTCTATTCTTTATGTTAGGGTACAGAATAATATAAAAAGCCGGCCCGAAAGGGCCCGCTTTTTTCTTTATTTTTAGAACAGGTTAACTTTATGTTACTTCAGGTAAGGTATGGTTAGTTCAGGTTAGTCCAGTTGTACTTCTCTTGATTAGGTTAGTTCAGTTTATACTCTTTATGTTAGGGGTAGAGAATAATAGAAAAAGCGGGTCCGATTTTTTTTTATTTTTATAATAGATTAACTTTATGTTACTTCAGGTAAGGTCTGGTTAGTTCAAGTTAGACCAGTTCTAGTTTCCCTGGTTACGTTAGTTCAGTTACCACTTTTTACGTTTAGATTAGACTAGCTTAGGTTAGTTCAGGTTAGTTCAGTTCTAGTTTTCCTGATTAGGTTGGTTCAGTTCTATTCTATATGTTAGGGTAGAGAATAATATAAAAAGCCGGCCCGAAAGGGCCCGCTTTTTTCTTTATTTTTAGAACAGGTTAACTTTATGTTAGTTCAGGTAAGGTCTGGTTAGTTCAGGTTAGTCCAGTTCTAGTTTTCCTGATTAGGTTAGTTCAGTTCTATTCTTTATGTTAGGGTAGACAATAATATAAAAAGCGGGCCCGATTTTTTTTTTCTTTTTATAATAGATTAACTTTATGTTATTTCAGGTAAGGTCTGGTTAGTTCAGGTTAGTCCAGTTCTAGTTTCCCTGGTTAGGTTAGTTCAGTTACACTTTTTACGTTTAGGTTAGACTAGCTTAGGTTAGTTCAGGTTAGTCCAGTTCTAATTTTTCTGATTAGGTTAGTTCAGTTCTATTCTTTATGTTAGGGTAGAGAATAATATAAAAAGCGGACCCGAAAGGGAAGTCGTTGCCGCAATTTCATTGGTGATATTCGCAAACGTTATGTGTTAAATTAATACCCTAAATTTTCCTAATATCAGTTATGTATTTTTTTTTTATTTTGTTTCTAGATGCGACCACATCATTTTATTGCACTTACTGATAAACTCCGACGTTTGGCATCACTGTAAATATATTTCTAACACTACTGTCAGATTCGAGAGTTTTCGCATCAATTTTGTCAAACATTTTCAATTTTTATTTTCTTGTTTCTCAGTGAAAAGTGGCTCATCCAAGAATTTTTTTCTTTCAATCTGTTTTATAGACCGTGAACTACTATTAAAAAAAAACCTTGAAAATCGAGATGACATAAACTTTACAAGCACCTAGAGGACATGTCTGCCCCTCAGTCATGATTGACATGACAAGAGTATTTGACAGTCTGGATCCATGTTTGCTGTTGGAAACATTGTAGCAATTAAAAACCAATAATAGTGGCTGGTTTGGCAGTTAAGTCCAAGGGAGGAGGCAGGCTGTGGGGCTCTTAATAGATGGGGCGAGGCACCAGTCTGATTTTAAGTTAGTTGGAAGAGGAATCCCCCAGGGATCAGTCCTTGGATCTCTACTACTCACAATCTTTGTCTCAAACCTTGTAAAACATATTAAATTTGCAAAATATCGTATGTGGCGGATGATCTGCAAGTGTACCTCCCCTCATCAACAGACATTGATACTTCAGAGCTGAATCTTGCTTGCCGGAGGTGACTGTAGAATGGGCTGGTAAGGTCAGAAAACTTGTACTTTTAATTAATACAAAATTAACTTTTAATTGGCGATAACGTGAACATTTAACAGAAAAAAATTTATAAAATTTGTTGTAATTAGTTAAAATATTTATGCTTAAAACTCTTCTGTCAAATTTAAATAAGTTTTTCTGTATACAGAGAGGTGCATAAAAATGGCGAACGCTGGAAATTGGTTATTTGTCAACCGATTTTTAAACTTAAAAAAATTAATATAATGTTTAAAAATACTCTATAATTTGATAAAAAACAAAATTTTTTTAGTTCAATTTTCTATCAAGGTACCAAATGTCAATTTTTTTTTAAATGGCAACTGTAATTTTTTATGTTTTTTTCTAACTTTCTGTATTTTTATGAATTCATTCATGTAATTATTTTCTAGTTTTCTGTAATATGTTCCAAAAGAAAAATACTCCTGATTTTTTTTAATCGGCTAGGGTAAGTACAAGTTGGAGGGATTCAGTAAATGTGTTCAAAATGTCCACCATTTGCTAAATACATAACTGACACTTTTTGGAAACGCTGAAAGTTGCATGATAAAGAAAGTGTGGAGGACACAGGTCTGGGTCACAGCTGGTAGAGTATCTTAGTGTCAATAATATTATTCCTAAGTTCCAGTCTGGTTTTAGAGGTGGGCATGGTTGCACAATAGCCCTCCTAGAAATTACAACTGAGATTGCAAAGGCTTTTGATCGAGGACATGTCTACATCTCTATTGACAAGACAAGAGCATTTGACAGTCTGGAACCACGTTTGCTGTTGGAAAAATTAAATAATAATGGCTGGTTTGGCACTTACGCCCAAGAGAGGAGGCAGGCTGTCGGACTCTTGATAGAAGGCACGAGTCTGATTTTAGGTTAATTGAAAGAGGACCCCCCCCAGGGCTCAGTCTTTGGACCTCTTCTGTTTACAATCTTTGCCTCAGAACTCATAAAACATATTTTATTCGCAAAATATCAAATGTAGCGGATGATCTGCCAGTCCATCCCTTCTCTTAGTGATCTGCAACACTCAGTTTCTTTGATTAATCGAGATTTGAATGCTGTCTGTACCTGGGCCAATGACAACTCACTACTCATAAATGCAAGCAAGACTCAGGCAATTCTGTTTTCAAAAACAGAGATTAATACTTCAGAGTTGAATACTGCTTGTAGGGGGCACCTACCACAAGCTAAGGTTAATCTATGAATATCGCAGTACTCTTCCACGTCACATAATGAGAATTTTAACTGTAAGCTTGGTCCTCTCGATACCAACTTATCTTGATATTGTCTATGGGCCTTTTCTTAATTAATAAGTCTTGTTCTTAATAACAAGTATCGCATTGAAAAATTACAGAGTTCCTGTATTAGATATGTTAATTATTTATGAAGGAGAGATCATATAAGTGAACATTTCAGAAATACATAGCATTGTAATATGGCGCAAAAAAGTCTATACACTATTGTTATTTAATGTATCAGATCATAACTGCTAAAGAACCTGCATATTTGTGGGAAAAGATCCAATTTAGAGGTAATGTGGGTGAGGATACACTATCAAAACTATATCTCAATACCCTAGCACAGAACTAAGATTTTTGAGTGCACTTTCTCATACCTTTCTGCATCAGTTTATAATAAGATCCCCACTAGTGCTAAAACTTTAAATTTTTCAACCTACAAAAGCCATATTGTAAAGTTCGTGTGCGATAGCGAAATGTCATTGTAATTGAATCAATTCAGAAATTAATTGTTGACTTGTTTATTTTTTTTTTTTTATTGCAATTTTGTTGGATAGGCTCTTTTTTCTGGTTTTCTCTTTTTTCTTCTAACTTACTATTTATCTGTAAGTATTTGTAAGTTCTAATCCTTTATGGATGGTTAGGTGGTTCTGAAAATATGCACGTTTTACGGTACTTTCCATCTTTGTGTAAGTTTTTCTGTGCAATAAAGATTATCTTTATTATTATTATTATGCGCCGCCTTAGGGTATCCATATTGTCACGTGCTGTTTCGTAAATTTTATCTTTGAGATACCTCCATAAAAAATCCATTGTTGTTAAATCGGGACTTCGTGCTGGCCCTTGGACAGGTCCATGGGATCCCGTCTAGTGCGCCAGTAAGCCGCCGAAAAAAACCTATTTTCTTCCCTAACTTTTTACATAAGTAATCCACTTGGATAGAAAAATTCAATTTTGGATCCAATATCACACCCAAGTATTTTATTTCCGACACCATCTGTATTAGATAACCATTTATTAACAAATTTACACCTAAATTAGTGTAGTTCTGACAATTACCTCTCGACCCAAGTATCATACATTTAGTTTTTCCTACATTTAATTTTACTCTGTTTTCACCTAACCAATCATATAATACATTAAGTTCCCCATTTAAGTTTTACCATCTACCAAATCTTTGACTTGTTTTCCTGCCATGCAAATTAGAGTATCATCTGCGAACAAATTAACAAATGATTTTCTCAAAACCAAATGTAAATCGTTTACATAAATGATAAACAACAAGGGCCCTAATAGCCTTGTGGAACACCATGTTCACTTCTGGTTTTTCTTGATACCTTGTTTTGCACTTTGATTTTATGGTACCTGTTTCGTAAATAATCCTTAATCCACGCAAAGGCAGAATTCGTTATGCCATAATGATAAAGTTTTTCTAGCAGAATAGACTATAGTTTCTTACTTTTGACGTGTGTGACACTTTGTGACTGACATCAATAGATTGATTTGATTTGATTTGGTATAAGTGGCCCAGAAACTTTATAAGTCATATAATTTTATGCAAAAATAGTTTGCTTAAGAAAACGTAAAATATATGTCAAAATAAGGATAACAATTGTTAAAATAAGTGGTTTAAAAACTCTCTAATAACACTAATTTGCCTGAAAAACCCATTAAACGGACCTTTAAAGTCTAATTGAGTTAGTTGCTAGATGTAACGTACTCAAAAGTATACTCCAAATGTTATAAGGAACAGGAAAAAAGAAAATTTCCACAAATTAAGCAGAAACTGCCGACGTTTCGACGTCTTTATCAAGGCTATTCTACGACTAGAGTGGAAATTGTGCCATAAACTCTTACTCAAAAGCCATCAGTACAGGCGGAGGAAGAGCAAGCGATGCGAAGTAAACAAGGCGACATACTGTTCATTCAAATAGTTCATATTAAATTGTGTATTATGAGGCGGAGCTCCATCTTGTTGAAAATAAATTCCATATAAACCGGCTAAAAGTAATTATTCCAGAAGGCGATGCAACTCACCAGAGAGTGTCCTGATTCAAACAGCCATTTACAAAAAATGGACCAACCAAACTACGGCCAACCCACGCATTAATGCTAAATCTTCTCTAAAAATTGGTTTCTACAACTACGTGAGGATTATCTGTTGACCAATGTCGATGATTTCTTCTTTAAGGTTTAAGTTTTTAAGGTTAAGAAGGCCCGTCTTTCCAAAAGTCCACTCATCTGACCATTCTACCTTTGTATGACAAGGACGATCAACTCTTGTTTTATGCAAAAATCATTCACAATTGCGTATTGTGAATGTGTATTATTGTGTTATTGTATATTCACAATCAGGTATTGAATTGCTCTATCAAATATTTATAAATTACTTTTTGTATTTCGTTAAAGTATATTATATAGATGCCTGGTGAGCTATGCTTCGGTCATTAAAGAGACACGTTCCCTTTTAGTCATTTTTCATTAATCCTTGATTTCATATTCTTTAATTATCTCACTATAGACTTTTGCTTTTTGCGGTTACTTTTTGGGGGTTTCTTTAAGGATGTTGGATGCTTTGTGAAGCTTTATTCGAGTCGAGTAGGCCAACATATCGACAAGGTGTTCCCTCAAAGAAACTTCTTTTAACGCAATCACAACGCTTACAAGAAACATTTTGAATAATTTCACGAGGATATATCTTAAATTTCATATAGCTATCAAGGCACTCTCTATTCTTGCTCAAAAACCTTGATTTTATCCTGCAAGAGTGGGTCCATTTCGTTCATAAAGCAAAAAGTGACAGTCAGTTTTTTTCACCATAAAAGAGATGAATGTTCACTTCTAAAAAGTCATGTTGATGGCGCCCCTTACAAGTTAGGGCTAAATTAATAAAAATGTTAAATTTCTAATATCAAAAACCCTTAAATCCCAACAAGATAAAAAAACAACAATAAATTTCAACAATAGATTGGTATTATTTAGAAAATTAAAAAAAAAAACAGAAATAAAACTAAAATTTTAAAACCCTGTATCTTGGAAACTATTAGACTTCCTGACCAATGTGTACCAACTATACATGCTGGTGTATAGATTTCAGTTTTATAGTGACAACACTGGAGCAGTTTTTTTTATTTTTGTCAAAAAGAGCAAAAGGTAGCAGCCAGTTTTTTTTACCATAAAAAAGCTGGATGTTTACTGAGTAATAGGTATATGAAAACTTAGCTGAATTCAAGAAAATAGTTAACTGAAATTATCTGTTAAAGTCATAGGTACTTTATATATACATGTTTTTTGAACTGTCTTATATTAAATTTAAAAGACAATTACTATAAAGATCGCTTTTTGAAAATTGACATAATATGTTAAAATACACACGTCCAGGCTGCTTATCCATCTTAAATCGGAACTCCTAAAAAGAACAGAATATCGAAATTAAATAATGAATTTGCGCATAAAAAATCAGGATTTATTTAAAATTTGTTCTAGGCCGTAACTTTGACGTAAAATGACAGCCAAATAATTTAGAAAAACAAATGCTTAAACGCAGAATACAAAGTATTGTGTTAACTTGTCATTTATGAGTATTTTTAAAAACCAGCTCATACATGATTTTTTGACTTTTGCTCAGTTCTATATTGTTAATGCCCCACCATGCACCATAGAAACATTTTTTTAAATTAGACTATGCATTTCGGTAAATTATATCACAAAAATTCCGACATAAAAATGATCTTTATTTGTTCACACTTACTGCTATTGAATGACTTAATTTAAAACTCTTTTATCGTAATTTTTGTACTTTAATATTAAGGAAACTCAAAGGTTCGATGCATAGGAAAGCCTGGCAAATCCTAATTAAAACGAACACGTTAAAGGAAAAGCCCTTTACTCTAATCAAACTAAATTGTAGGGAATAGGGTCCGGTAAAATAAATAGACGTGATTAAAATGGAGAGAGAAGGAACATGATTCAAAGTTATTCCTCTTATCCTGACTTCGCAAAGTCAAATGATTAGTAATTTTATGGTAGAAATCAAAATCATGTTTCTATTCTACAACTTTAAAACATGTTCTGTCTTCCACCACTTTGCCTTTTTAATAGTATATTATCGAGCAAGCATATAATGTAGGCCATCATTACCCAAAGTGATATTTGAACCCACGAGCATAGCGAGTGGCGCAATTCACCTGAGGTATTTATGCCTATTATGCAATAGCAGGGAAGTCACATAGGACGTGCTCGACTGTCTTCTCGTCCTCGAAGCAGAGCCGACACGCCGCCTCTTCGGACAGTCCGAGTCTGTGCATGTAAAATCTTAGGTGGCTATATCCTGTTTACAGTGCAGTGGCCACTCTGATTTGTCTCCTATTTAGCCTGAGGAATGTTTGGCCTTTTGCCCTCCCTGTTCCCATAAACAATTTTTTGGAGTGTGATAATCCGGGAAGGTTCTCGCACCAGTCCTGAGATGCGGCATTGCTCCATCTCTGGAGTTCAGCCTTGACCAGCGAGTACGAGACTCCCAGAGCCGGCTCCGGGCCTACGAGTACAGAGCCCGCCACCCTCCTGGCTAGAGAGTCTGCCCTCTCATTGAGTCTCACAGAGTCAGGGGGCAGTTCCAAACAGATTTAAGCGCTGCCCGACTATCCGAGCAGATTTTTATTGATCTACTGTGTCCTCCCTCCTCTAATAGGTGTCGGGCAGACAATTCAATGGCACGTACCTCTGCCTGAAACAGTGTGTTATCGGTCCAGGGTCTCATTTATACAGATGCCATCCAATCCCTCGTACACTCCGGAGACAGCCCCATCGTCGATTTTGGATCAGTCCGTGTACCAGGTACTTCCTGCTAGTTGCAGATTTTCGCCTCGTTCATCCCAGTCGGCCCGTGAGGGAACTCTGATGGCGTAGCGAGTGTCTAATGTACGTTTTGATGCCATTAGGTCGGAGACCATGCTCAATACCTGAAGGCCTTCTAAGCCACCCTCGGAATTATTGGTCTCACCATCGAATGGCTGCGTTGCTACGTGCGTCACTTGTTGCAGCCGGTATGTCGCCTTCGTTGCGTCTCGTTCCAGGAGTATTAGAAGTCGAAGCAGATCAAGCATGCGCTCTTTGGCTGCCGTGGGCGTCGTTCTCACTGCCTTAAAGCCGATCATGTTAATGTAAACAACGTGTAAGCGCCCCGTGCCTCAAAAAGTATTGAATTTTTAAGTAAAATTACATAGAAAAGTATTATTTGGAACCATAAAAAAACAGAGTCCTGTTTGGCGGCGGAGGATTTTTCCTTGAGTCAGTTTTTTGAGTAACTTTTCTCGAAAAACGTAAAGTGGGGTTAGGATGTGCCAGAGTGATGAAGATGATGAAGCTGAAAACTCTGCAGAGGAGTGCCTGCACTGTAAGGTCGTTATGGAAGCGGGATCTCAATCTTATAGGTGTGATGTATGCTTGGGCCTTGTCCATAAGGAGTGTGCTGACTTGACCCCCTCCGAAGTGAAATGCATGCCTCTGCAGAAACGTGTGTTGGTGTTTCTGTGTAAGGGCTGCATAGGGACCGCAAGAAAGCTGCCTCTTATTGTTGCAAAACTTGACAGGTTGCAATCTGATATTGCTGATATAAAAAATAAAATCAATATGTCCAGTAAGGGCTTGGTATGCCAGACTAACGGTATGACCCAAGGTATGACCTACAGGGATGCAGCTGCAAGTAAGAATAAAAATGTGGTAATTATCAAGCCAAAAGGAAAGAAAACACACAAACAGACAAAACAAGATCTTGTAAAAAAAGTTGACCTCAGCTCAACTAAATCTAGAAATGAACATTGGTAGAAACATTAGAAATGGAGGGGTAACCCTAGAGTGTCGTAGTGAGGCGGAAATGACCGCGGTGAAGGAAAAGATTAAGCAAAAAACTGGAGATGAATATGAAGTACAATTACCAAAAAAAGTGTACCCAAAAATTAAGATAATAAACATTCCAATTGAGATCAGGAAAGATAGTAGGGAGTTAAGAAAAAAATTAATTGAACAAAAGAACTTAATGGAGCAGAGAAGGGAAAACTTTGTCTTAAATGTGTTCCATATTACAAAGGAGATAAACGGTTACTACAATGTGTTGCTGGAGGTGGATATGGAAACATTTGAAGATCTAACAACCAGGCAGGCGGTTTATGTGAGCTTATATAGGTGTCGAGTATTTGAATTCATAAATGTGATAAAGTGCTTTAAATGCTATGGCTTCCACCACTTTGCAAGTGAATGTAGGGAAGAGGTTCAAGCCTGTCCCAAATGTGCGGGAGAGCACAAAGAGATGGAGTGCCGAGCAGGGAGCTCCAGATGCATAAATTGTGTGCGTGCAAACCAAAAACTGGGAACAAGTATGGATACAGGTCATGTGGTATGGGATAGAGCTTGTCCATGTCTAAGAAGGGCAGAAGAGGCATTCAAAGGTAAGCTGAATTATAACGCAGTATAGCAATTAAAATTAAAGTTTGTAGTCTTAAATGTGCAAAGCCTGTTGCCACACATCGATGAAATTGAACAGTATATTAAGAAATATGATATTAAATTGTTCTTTGCAACCGAAGCCCGAATAACTAGTGATATCAAAGATACTGAAATTTATATAGATGGGTACAATATAGTGAGATGTGATTCAGAAAGCAGGCATACAGGTGGTGTGTTGTGTTATATTAAGAGCAACATTGCCTATGATATCTTGATGATTCTAAGTATCCCAAAAAAATTTTGGATTGTAGCTGTTAGTGTTTTGGATTATGAATGTCTGATCCTTTGCATATATCATTCGCCCAGCTCAAGTGCTTCTGAAACTTTAAACCATTTGGAAAATATCTTGGAAGATATTATACTGCTGCAGCACAAAAGAATCTTTATTGTGGGAGATGTTAATATCAATCTGGCCAATGAAAACTCTATCTATGGAAGGAGGCTTCTAAGAACAATGAAGACCTTCGGCCTAGAACAAAGAGTCACGCAATACACTAGAGTTGATGGGGATCATAAAACTATGGTTGACCTGGTATTTACGGATGACAGTGAGGCCTCAGTGAATGTGGCTGATTCCCCCAAAATAAGTGACCATGATCTAGTTATTGTACAAAGTAAAAGCAAACAGAATATGAATGTTTCAAAGGTGATGCCAGCAGACAAACAGTTTACATATCGAGACTTAAAAAATATTGAACCACAGAGGTTCCAACTTGAGCTGCAAAGCCAAGAGTGGGGTGACAATGGCAACATAAATGATACACTATTACTGTTTAATAAGAACATTATGGACTGCCTGAATATAATGGCACCAGAGCAGACAATGTCCAAAGCTGTAAAGAGCAGCAAGAGATGGTTTGATGCCAAAATTAAACATTTAATGAATGAACGTGATACACTGTATAAAAGGGCAAGACTGGTGAATACTAATGAAAACTGGGTTGCATACAAACTGAAAAGAAATAATGTTGTAAGCGAAATAGGAAAGAAAAAGAAAGCTTACTATGAAGCAGTTATTGATCAAAATAAAGGGAACAGTAAGCTGATGTGGAAAGGAATCAAGGAAATCCTAGGAAAAACAAAGAAGTGTATAATAAAAGAAGTTTACTTCAATGGTGTAAAGTTATGTGATACAAATGTCATTGCAAATGCCTTCAACAACTACTTTATTAGCAGTATACAAGAAATTATAGTCAGCAGTGTGCCCATGCAATCTGATGAAGTAGAAGATTTTGATACTAGGTTGAATGAAAACCAGAGTTTGAAGGAGTTTCACAAATGTACACACCAAGATGTGAAAGTCATTATTAAGGCACTAAATAAAGAGTATTCAATTGATGGAATTTCAAGAGCTGTTATAGGATTGGGTGGTGAGGTAATGGTAGAGAAATTAAAAGATATTATAAATATCTCTATTGAAACCAGTGAAGTCCCTGATCTTTGGAAAGTCTCTACAATTGTACCAGTGCAAAAAGTGATGAACACCAAGCAATGTGAAGAGTTTCGCCCAATAAATATGTTACCATTATGCGAGAAAGTGTTCGAAATATACTTTAAAAACCAGCTACTCAATCATTTGACTGTGAACAATATCTTGATACCCAACCAATCAGGGTTCCGTGAACACCACTCCTGTGAAACACCAATCCAGTTTGTGATCTCTAAATGGAAGGAACAACTTGATGTAAATAAGGTTGTAGTGGCTGTATTTGTGGACTTTAAAAGAGCGTTTCAGACTATTGACCGTGACTTATTACTAATGAAGTTAAACAGAATTGGCGTGGTAGGAAATTCAAATAGATGGTTTGCTAGTTACTTAAGAGCTAGGTATCAGAAAGTAAGAGTATGTAATTCTTATTCAGAATTAAGACAGGTTGAGAATGGAGTGCCACAGGGGAGTGTCCTGGGGTGCTTGCTTTTTATAATATATATCAATGATATTGTTGAAAACATGGAAGATGAGGATGTATTTATGAACCTATTTGCTGATGACACTGTTATATCTGTTACCGGGGGCACAGTGGCTGAAGCACAGCAAAAAATCGGTAATGTACTGGCTAAACTAGAAGTCTGGTTAAAATGCAATAAGCTGTTCGTTAACGTCAAAAAAACAAAACGTATGCTTTTTTGTGCACAAAGGTACAATGAGAATTTAGAAATAAAACTATTAAATGAGAAAATATAAGTTGTAAGGGAGTATAAGTACCTGGGTTTAGTTATTGATGATAATCTGAAATTTTCTCTACATATAAGATACATTTGTGATAAGATAAGCAAGAAGATTAATTATTTCAATAGAATAAGCACTAACCTTACTATGTATGCACGTGTTTTGGTATATAAATCAATAATCGCTCCGCACTTTGACTACTGTCCCACTATTCTTTTATATACAAATGAGGGAGACAAAGATATTCTGCAAAAGCTGCAAAATCGTGCAATAATATTATATTTATTTATAAAATGTTAAATAACATGCTGCCAAAATATATGTGTGATAAAATCAGTTTTGTATGTGAAAAACATAGTCATAATACAAGAACGGCAAATAATATATATATTCCTCGTGTGAGACAGTCGCAAACGCAGGGATCTTTATTCTATAGAGGATTTAATCTATATAATGGGTTACCAATAAATGTTAAGAATATACAATCTTTGGAGGGATTCAAAAGAAAGATAAGCCAAATTGTTAAACATATATATTAAGATTTACATAGGATACGTATGTATTAAGAAATTAGACATGTACTTAAAATCATATTATGTAGCAAGCTTGCTAAATAAAGGCCATTCATTGCCTCCATGATGCAGAGACATATTTGTCTTTGCAGAGAGGACAGTTTAGCTTTGTTGGAGCTCTATCTATACTTTTGATACCAAACTATGGCCCCATAAGTGATTAATATTAATAGACTTATTACCATCAAGTATAACTACATAGTTTGTTGGGGTCCCACCCCCCCCCCCCCTTGATTTGCCGCACAGGTTCTTGCACGACCAAAGGGAGAGCTGTGCCCTCTTAACATGTGAGGTCCATGTGAGGAGTGATTTGTCAAGGATGACTAGAACGTTTACTTATTTACTTCGTAGGTAAACGGGATATTCAATTCAAGGAAGAGAAAGTGCCAAACAAAAACGGTGGGAGGAAACTCGGCACAACCCCACTCATATGCCAAACCATTCACTCTAATGGTCGCAATCGATCATGCTATCGACCAGAGCCAATAACTGGGTGCCGAACAAATCGATGATCAAGGCTTCAATATTTCCTTACTGAATAAGCTCTCGATGAACAGAAAATATGAGAATTCTCGTAACAAATGTCCACATAAAAAAATCCAAACGGTTTAAATCTGGTCTCCTCCGAGGCCAACCACACGGATATCTCCTTCCAATCCATCAATTTCGCAATGTAGCATTACATCTTCTCTTACAGCTACTGCAGAATGTATTGTTATTCAGTATGTTCTTCTTTTTTCTATTCTTTTAATTCTTGTAGGAGACGATAATATATTTTGCAGGACATCGAGCCAGACATCTCCTGTAAGACGGCTCTCAAAGATAGAAAATTGCTGTCAAAACTATCGCACCAAAAATTTACTGAAGGTCGATGTGGTGATTTCATTTCGCAAAAGGCTTTTGGATTTATTTCACTCCAAACATGTTCATTTCGTAGGCTGTTAACCCCATCCGAAGTAAACGGCGAGTCATCATCGTCCTGTAAATCATGTGCTAATCGCAGTAACGTCACAATATCTCCAAAATCAAATTTATTTTTATTGGTAACATAACTGAAAACTAATATCTAATCAATTTTCTTCTATC
Organism: Taphrorychus bicolor; assembly: GCA_951812265.1. Classification (NCBI taxonomy): domain Eukaryota; kingdom Metazoa; phylum Arthropoda; class Insecta; order Coleoptera; family Curculionidae; genus Taphrorychus; species Taphrorychus bicolor. Next base: position 2,949,395 of record OX638300.1, read on the forward strand.
ATTTTTAAACTGACTAAAAACAAGTATTAAGTGTCATCATTGGACACCCCATTAATCTATGTTTTAATTCTCAATAAGGCACATCGACGATTTTATAAAAAAAACAAACTTCCGACAACAAAAAGATGAGCCTTATATAGGTCGATAGATTGATGATAGCTAAAGTGTCAGACAAGATTGTAAATCCCAAATTTATTTTCGACTTAAAAATAATCGCGGCTTGTATAGGAAAAAAATTATCTGCCTGACACAAATGTTTTTAGTATGATATAGTGGAAATCGATAACGAAATACGTGTCCCTATGAAACGAAATAGAAATCCAGGGGCTTACTCAAGCAGAATTGAAAGATAAAGTCCTAATACTTTAGGCTCCGATATGAAGGGCGCTATTGGCGAAAATGAATTGGGGATTCCTAGAATTATTCAACAGATTTGAAGAGACATCGAAGATAAAGGACACTTAAAATGAGAAATAGATCAACAAATGAGAGTTTTTTTCATGCAAAAGTTATACACACGTCTACAATGTGCAACTCCTAATTCTCTAATATGTCGAAAAAATACACAATTCATTAAAAAGTTCTGTATACAAAACTTGAATTATTTTATAAGTTTTACATTTCCATGCACAAGTTCTACTCTTGCACTCTGATTACATTTCATGTAACATGTTGGATGTTAACTCTAGCGGTTTAGCAGATATTTTATAAATAAAAAAATTTTATGTTAAATTTAATTTTTTTATTTTAGGAAAAGCATACATAATTGTTGTAAAATTACCGGTAATTTGTGAATGGGTAATATTAGCTGTGATATTGCCGGTAACAAGGATAGTATTGGTAATTTGACATGAGGAGTTATAATTTTGAAATTTACTAACTTTACACCGAGACACATCCTATAGAAGATAATTATTTATTAAAAAAACACAGTAATGAAAATATGGAAAATTGCTCGGACGGTACTCAACTATAACTCTACTAATATGATGATATAATATCTATTAGTTACAAACATATGCCGATAAAGAAATTTCATCCTCGTCGTCTAATGTTTCATTACTTTCTGCCTCTATACCTCCCATTACTTCAGCATCATCTTCGTTAGCCATATCACAATAATCAATATCATCCTCAAATCCATCTTCTTCGCTTTCGTCCTCCATCTCTTTGTTTCCTTGCTATGTAGTACAGCATTCTTCATTACCCAGCGAGCGGCTCCCACCTCCATTGTCAACACACCCGCGTCATTTTTTTTTTGCGTTTTTGACCATGCGCGCGGGGCGCCCTTAGTTTAGGAAATATCCGAACGGTCCTCTGATATAGCGCAAACTGACGTCAAATTATCAACAAAGAACCTGATGATACTTAAAAGTATCTGAAATGTCGAAACCTTTGAAATACTTTATTTCATATTCGCAAACTTAACAGCTTTTGAAGAAGTGTAAAAAACGTGATAAAATTCATAAAAAGATATAAAATGGTACCACAAGTACCCATATCAAGGTTCCCATTTATGATATATTGTTTGTGATTATGAAACGAATCTACAATTGAAATTTCACTTTTCTAGCTTTGATTGTTCGTAAAAATGTAATATTTGCCAATTTTTGGCTCACCCTATAGTATCTAAATCAGAAATCAAGGCAGTGTTTATAATAAGGTAATAAAACTTAGCATTAGCACTTAGCATTATTTGGGACATCGTATACTATTTAAAACAGAAATCAACGCTCTATTTATCATAAAACTACTCGAATTAACGCAGTAAATTAATTGATATCAATCTATATGCAAAAATCCTAAAATTCCAGGTTACAAAATTTTTTTGGGACAGTTTATACTATCTAAAACGCAAACATACGTCCTATTTGTCACAAAACTACTAGAACCAATGAATAAAATCGACTACTATTGGTTTATGTGGGAAAGTCGTTAATTCTTTGTTAAGATTATGGAGCTCTCAAACCGATCCGAAAACCTAATTTTGGGGATCAAAATCGTGCATTTCAGCCTTCAACAGCTTATATCGCGTTTTAATGAAGATTTATCCGAAAAGCTATATATTTTTTTAACAATTTGTGGATAAAATGACGAAGGAAACGTTCTGCAGTAAATATTACTAATATCTGACAACACCAGACTCCTTGAATAATTAAAATTGCTTTCATTACTAAGTTTTAATAACGCTTTCATCGCCTATATCTAACATTTTATTCCGCCTTGTCTACGTACTAAATAATCCACCCTTTTTATGTGAAAGACACACTGCTTATGGACCTTATCCGCATTATTAACATATATAAGCTTTCTGGATCATTTTTTGAGCCACCCTATACTATCTAAAAGAGAAGTCAACGTCCTATTTATTATAAAACGACTCGAAGTAACAAATAAAATTGATTAGTATAGATTTATATGACACATATAAAAATTCTATGTTAAACATATGGGGCTCTCAAACCGGCCCAAAAAACTAAAGTTTGAGATAAAAATCGTGCATTGCTGCCTTTAACAGCTAATATCTCGTTTCGATGAAGATTTTGCAGAAAACGTATAAGAAGAGCTAAGGAAGAAAAAGAATAGAGCTATACGTAGATCCCATTTTCGAAGTTCTGCCTAGAACAGTAACTGAGCAAGGGTGGCCCAAAAATAAGGTAAAAATTTTGCACTTTTTTTTAATTTTCTCAAAAACCGTGAAAGTTAGCTTCTTTCTGATACATGCATCTGATAGCCCCTAATGGCCTCTTCATACATCATATTAACCTGCATATCGAAAAACCTTACCGTTTCCAAGATAAACCGAAACATGTAAAAAATTCAAAATTTTCAAGGAGTAGGTCGTGAAAATTTTCGACCGAAATCGATTGTCATAGATTTTATCAAAAATAGTCTCAAATGAAAGAGAAGACAAAAATATGTAAAAAATGTACAATACTGAAATTGTCAGTAATTTCCTTCCCCTTCAAACTGGCGCCAAAAACGTAGTTTTTCCACTTTTTATCGACATTTTAATACTTATATCTATATAATTCAAAAAATAAACATGGTATAACGTCGCTCTTGACACCGATGAATAGAGCATTCTCGACCACAAAATACCTGCTTAATTTGTCGTTCAAGGTTTTTAATTTAGTTGATGTAATGTTCAATCAAATAAAAACATTAGGTAATTTTGCAAAATTTTAACAGTTTTTCACTTCCTATAAGACTGTTATGAAACTAAGCAAACTTTTAATTAACGTTTTGAGCAGTATTTGAGACGGCTCACACTTAATTGAGACACTGTTGTGCTATTGTCATAAATGGCTTTGCTATAAAATGGCAAAAGTCACTCTACCCCTATCAATGAAAAATTTAATCAGTTAAATCTCGGAATCTAGAAACGATAAAATCGAACAGTTAGTACCAGTCGAATGGGCTTCGTTAAGGCTATTTTTTCAGTCATATACGAAAAACTGATTGTTTGGGCGTGGCACATTTATAAAGCAATTTTTGTAATAAAAGGGAATACCCTGATGATGGCCTATAGTACAGTAACAGTCAGGAAGTTGTAGCAAAAAAGTGTCATTTTATTAAAAAAGTTTCCAAAATAGAACCTTGGGTACCCGCGGCAAGGTTCTGGACATTTGCGACCTCTAGCCCGTCCCATAAGGTAGCCACGAACCAAATTTCAGCTTTCTAGCTCAAATCGTTTCAGAGATATCGGCTTTAAACCAAACGTTTTCAGGCGGCCATCTTGCGTTTTCAGGCGGCCATCTTGGATTTTTAAAAATGTCATTTTTAGCGAATTTTGCATAAGGAAAACCTACCATTCGATTTTCAAGTCGATATCACCATCGGTTCATAAAACAGCTATAACCTAGCTACAGTCAGCTACATAGCTATGTGAGCTATATTACCATTCATGGTACCTCCCCATGGGCACCCAGAATCGAAAGTTGAACCATGTATCATTAACAGTTCTCTGAATATCAACGGTACTCAGCTACTGTAGCTATGATAGCTACGGCAACTATATTACAATTTATAATACCCCCGTAGGTACCTACCATCCAGATTTGAACTATGTACCATCTATGGTACCCCAAATATGACGTAATCTACAGTCCACCCATATAATACGCATTGCCCAACGTCTTTCTAATGGGAAATACACGTGCAAAAGCGTGAAAACTTATATGCAAAATTTCGTTATTGGTACCCATGGGTTTGGTACCATAAATAAAGTTTCGACGCATGGCAACTTGCAGTCCATTCCCTAATGAACCAAATTTCAGCTCTCTAACTTTATTCGTTTGAGAGATATCCCCATTTTTTAATTACCCTGTCTACGGCGGCCATTTTTTCTTGGCCTCCATCTTTTATTTATGACGAAATCAATATTGTCCCATTTAAAAAGCATTGCACAATGTATTTTTTATGGAAAAGCCGAAGAAATGACAAAAAAAATAACTACGCCCATGTCTGCCGAAAAATCGAAAAAATACCATTTTGCCCGAATTTGTAACCGCCACTGTCTGGGCGAAAACCGCGTGGTCTGGCTTCGACGTCATCAGCCAAAAATTAATCCCGACATGAAATTTTCAAATCGACCAGTCTTTGTGAAAACGACCTCGAGGACTGGGCATTTTGCCAATAATCTTCCTAGAAATGTTCAAATTTTCTCCGGCCAGACAGTTTTCCCCGCTTTTCGGCCGATTTTCCTTAGTCTGAGGCTTTAAAGTTAATGTTTACATTTCGGAAATCTCAGCTGTCAGTTGTAGATGGGCGCGGCCGCCGAATGCTTCCGATTACTAGTTAGTGGCTGGCGAATCGGAACCATTCGGGATTTTCGGCCAAAATTTGAAAAATTTTGCATCGTTCGTTTCGAAATTCAATTAAGACCATTTCCCGACGTCCTAGCTAAAAGTGATTCCTAAGTTCCAAAAAGAAAACATTCCAACGTATCCCGTGGGATAGAAAACCATTCGAGTAGATGCGCGGTCTCCGGACAAATATACCTCAAAGTGGCAATTTGAAATGTAAAATTTAAAAATTCGTCAAAATTTCAAATTCAAAGCTAGGCCTTTGATTTTCGGCACGATCAAGGGATCATGTGTCTGCTACCTCCCTGAATTATTTCAGATTTTTTGCTGCGAAAGTGTCGAATCTACAGGGTGAAATGTGAGAAAAGTACACCAAAATTGGCAAAAAATGCGGCACAGAAAAACTTTTGTAGCTCACTCGGTATAAGAGCTAGACCAAAACTACCAACTGATTTTTTTTCTCTCCGCGTCTTCCAGTTGCCCATAGACCACCGAAACCGGATCGTTCCATAGTTTTCGTAAAAATCGCAAAAAAATACCTTCAAATTTTGGACACTTTTCCTTAATTGTCTTTGGACATTTTTTTGACCACTCTGTATTAAAGTGACGCCTTTGCCGAGATAGGATTAAAAGTAGCCAAGGATATGCCCTTTCCCCTGGTACCATCCTTATTGGGCCAGTCGTCTAACGAAAGGGGTCCACAAGGCCCAGAAGTGGATCATTACAAATTTTTTTTTTCAAAAAACCGTCCCGACTTTGCGATTTTTTGTAGATTTTCCTATTTAGCGTATCGGAATTAGACGTCAAAATTGTTCATCTGCACATATGAGGAAATCTACCCGTTGGGAGTTTTATATCCCACATGGTCCCGGAGTTTCGGCAAAGACGCCGTAAATTTGGGTACCTAAAAAACCGCATTTTTTACTTTGGTACGCCACTGGTCGGTCCCCCCCCCCCCGCACGTTCCCCCAAATCGACCACATATTTGGAAAGCCCGTTTATTTCTGTGCGTTTGCGCAATACTACAAAATCCCGTCAAATGAGCAGTTTCAGAGTTATAAGCGTCGAAATGGAAAAACTACCAAATATCTACAACCAAAATGCCAGTGTGACCGTCGCTTTATATCCTCACTGGCGTTCGGATAAAAAAAAATCTCCACGGCCGTTCGGCTCTCTAGGTTTAAGTTAAGTGATAAATTCAAAACAACAATAAACGATGTTAGAACCACAAAAGCAGATAACTCATCCCAGCGAATGAACATGTGGAGTTTGGATCGACCAAATGGGGACGTTCAAAAAACCAGGAAACGTCCTGAGAGTTGTCCATATCATTGTCCTGTTCCTGCGGATTTCTGGGCTTGCATATTTGTATCAGTAAAGTCCTCTATATGTATCGTTTAAGTCCTCTATGTCTGTGCGTTTGTTAATTGCCTTATCATGGCTAGCTATTACCACCATTTCAAGAAAAAGTCTTTTGTGGTAATGTTGTTCCTTGTGTAGAATGCGGACCTCAGTGAAATTCATGTGGTGTCCCGTATCAAGAGAGTGCTGAGACAGAGAAATCACTGCGGTGGGAAGCCAGCCTATTTTGCAACTGATTGGACGTCTGACCAATGTAAATCCCTGGACAAGTCCCTGGACCTCTGCGGATTTTAGTATGTCATCTATGTCCTTTAATCTGGTGTTCAGATTTCCCACAGTTAAAAAGAGACATCAAAACTCACAAGGACGAAGCCAGGGGGATGTCCCGGTCTTTCACAAACTCCGCAATATCAAAGCTCTTTCAGTTAAAACTGTGGTTAACAGTGAGGCCAGCTCGCTGTTGGGGGCATTAATAGATGATGCTAGGGGCCTTAAGCTGATTATTGGCTTGTGTATCTTGGGCAATCCATAGAATTTGGGAGCGCTTTGATTGTAAATGCGTAGCTTAATTGTATTCTTTTAAGCCAGCAGGCTACGTGTGACATTCTTATATAGTCATCTCTGTACAACAACACAGTCACATTGCCCTTGTCAGCCCTGGTCACCACCAGTTCGTCATGCCACTTAATAAAGTGCTTTGTTTCAGAAAAAAACAAGTTAAGATGGTTTCCAACTATTGGAGAGTTGAAATAGTTTGTGAGTACGTTGGTAAATCTATTCTCTTGTCTGCAGGTGCATGTTGGACGTCGCATTCAAAGTTGGTTAAGATTCTCTTACAAGACACATCCCTCCTTGTGAGTGACATACCAAACTTAGTACCAAATGCTAGAAAACGTCTAATGTTATCCGGGATAGTAACCTCAGTCAAGCCTCAATTAACGGATGCTTGGTTTTTAGCTTATTAAATTTATGAATATTGCTGTCCCATAACAACAAGAAACGTTTGTCTATATTTATCCTCTGTCTTCTGAAATACTCAGTCAGTAAGTGAATACTGATGGTGTTTGAAAGTTGAATACGTTTTTCCTTGATGTCTTTTTGCCCATGTTTGAGGTTGTTTTTGGTCGCCTATATCTCTAGGTTTAGTAGTCTCATCTGTGCTTTAAGCTTGCAGTAGTCGATTCTCTGCTCAGTTTTCGCGTCTCTAAATGTGACGAGGTTGCCTCAGTTCGACATGCTGTTCGTTATATGTTTGGGAATAATTCCCTCCCTCCTACAGCGCAGCGCAGGGTATGCGCCTGTTTCGAAGTGGCATGACCTTGGTGTTTAATTTTGCCCATTGTTTGAGGATTGCAACTCCTCTGTGATCATACCATGGGTGTAGCCAGGGTGGGCAGGGTGGGGCACTTGCTGCCCCCCCCCCCTGGCTCAAGGAAAAAATAAAAAAATTTAATTGAAAAAGAAAAAAAAATGCAAAAATTGAAATACTTAAATTCTAAAAAAGTGCATTTCAAGATTCGTGCAAATCGGTACACATCAAGAACGTTATGTGCGTGGAACAACTCAGAAACTTATTAGTGCTTCTTCATAAAACGTTATAATGGCCACTTTCGCGAGCTTCGCGAGTAATTTTTGAGTGTTAAAAAAATAAACAAATAAAACAGTTTATTTTTTATTGCGTTTACTTGTTTTTGCCCCCACCCCCCTGGAAAAAGTTCTGGCTACGCCCATGGACCATACTGTTGTAACATGGATTCATACAACTCCATCGTCAGACAATGTAATGGGTATCTCGACCGAAGAATTTACGGGGAAGTAAGTTTCTCGGGTAATCGGTCGAGATGGCTGCATCCAGCAGTATGCGCACGGGGCAGTATTTGCAACGTTGCCACATATAAAATGCAAAGTTCTTTGAATAAAATATTTCTGCGGCTCATAGGGTATATTCGTAATAATAATCATATATAAATAATAAAGTTTCGGTAATTTATCAATTGTTTTAATTGACAATTATTGCTTAATGACATTAATTTATATACTTTTATGTGATTTTGGCAACTCTCAAGAATTAATGTAAATATCTATGCTGAACCAGGGGTAACTTTAATCCTCCAAAAAGCAGAACAAGTTATGTAGTTATAGATTGGTGGTTATATTATGTATATATACAGTGAGATTTTTTTAACTTTGAACATATAACGCTGTTTCCCCTATGTTCAATTTTTAAAAAAACCATCTCAATGCATTGCTGTCAGATCTTAACTTCTAGGTTTAGATATCTGTACAGGTAACTTTAACAGCTCGAAAACTTCAAACTTTATTTTTTATAACGCTGCTTTTAGTAAACTTTTTGCTGAATATTTTTCATAAACTTTAGATAATGTATTCTGGAAAGGTGTTGGATCGCAGGTGTTGTCCAACACCTGCGATCCAACATCTTTCTAATTACTGATAGGACACAAAGCGCAATATGATAATGTATTCTAAACAGGAAAAAAATAGAATTGTTTAATCTTTACAAAAATGAAAATAGCCTTAGGAGAGTGCGTGATTTATTTGCAACGAGTCATTCAGACAGGCCCATTCCTTCTATTGGAACGATACATAATATCGCCAAGATGTTTAATTCAGAAGGATGTGCAGTTAACTCTCATAGGAAGAAGAGCAAACAACCGCATGTTCTTACAGAGGAATTAAAACTGGAAATCTTATGTTTTATGGAAGAAAATCCTGGATCCATCTTAAAACAAATGGCTGATTATTTCCAAATTTCAAAATGTTCTGTGCGAAGGGCCCTAAAAGAATTCAAGTTCAAATATTCCTAAATTTACTCCATAGGAATGGCAACATTTTGCGAAAAATTGTATTTACAGATGAAGCATCCTTTTCATTAAATGGTTGTGTAAATTCCCAAAATTATAGGTAAAGAACTTTTTTCTACAAACGTCAAATAATGACGCATTTTACGCTTTCATTTGACAAACGAAAACCTAGCCTTTTTTTCAGGATCAGAATGTGAGTGTACTTTTCCGCGCGTTGCCCAGGACAGCAAGCGAAAAAGATTTTTTCGCTTGCTGTCAATAGCAACTACCACCACTCAACCAATTATTAAAAACGTCATTGTCACTTTGATTTAAATTTTCAGATTGTGTTTTCAGTTATGCTCAGTTGTGATTCACATTATTTGAAATTGATCGTTTGAAGAAACAACGTTGTATGCATTACGAGCACAAAGTAACTTTTTTGCTCTCGAGTGATTGCCGCTCTCCGCTTCGCGTCGCGCGGCAAACTTCACTCTCCGAGCAAAAAAGTTGTACTTTTCGCTCTTAATACATAAATAACTATTTTAGCAAATGCCTGAATTCTGTTTTTTAATATCCTAATTACCTACTGTTTTTAGATACTAGTCTCAAACAAATCAGCATTTACAAAATTTAACTCACTCACTATATAATACAAGAGTCAACGTGTGGATAGGCATAATTGGAGATACATTTATAGGACCATCCTTTCTTGAAGGGAATTTAAATTCGGCTAAATTTTTAAACCTGCTCCGTGACCAAATTATGCCACAAATTGAAAATTTGAATATTGAAAATCAGTGGTTTTAAATGGATGGCGCTCCTGCTCATTCCACGAACGACTTCTTTTTATAGGGCTATCTAAAGTCGAAAATTTATAACAATTTTGAAATTGAGAATGTGGATTGAGAATGTGGACATTTTAGAGCAACGTATCCGAACAGCCTGCAACGAATTTAATCATGCATATAAAAGTGACTTTTGTTCTCAAAAGTTATGGACGCTTATTTTTAAGGAAGGAGTGAAAGTGAGAATTTTTGACAATCTTGATTGGTCAAAAAAATCTATTGAGAAATTCCATTGGCCAGCGATTCTCACTTTCACTTTCTCTCCTTCCTTAAAAATAAGCACCCAGGACGCTTATTCTTAAGGAAGAAGTGAAAGTGAAAGTGAGAATTTTGACAACCTTGATTGGTCAAAAAATTCTATTGACGCATTTCATTGGCCAGCGATTATTATTTTGACAAACTTGATTGGTCAAAAAATTCTCTTGACGAATTCCATTGGCCAGCTATTCTCACTTTCACTTCTTACTTAAGAATAAGCGTCCTGTACGCTTATTATATAGGAAAGAGTGAAAGTGAAAGTGAGAATTGCTGGTTAATGGAATTCGTCAAATGAATTTTTTGACCAATCAAGGTTGTCAAAATTCTCACTTTCACTTTCACTCTTTCCTGTAGAATAATGCCCCTGGGGCTTTTGTGCTTCAGTGCAACGTTCTAAACTACAAATTCCCTACTACGAGACCTAAATGTCCCTACAACATCCCAATTTTTCAGTAAATAATTTCCTGTAATATGCCTTCTCCATCAAAGAGATTTGCATGCACAATAAAAGTCATCAAGATTTGCTGGAAATTGTGAGAAAAAATAGATACACAAAGCTTCTTTTTTCGCTACCTTTTTCTATCTGAAAATGTCTAAATTAGCTGCAAGTACTGAACACTAAATTTTAGCAGAAATCATCAAATCTCTTTAATATTATGCGACTGAAACATGAAAAACGTGACTCAGTCATCGTCGGGAAGCAAGGGAGATCACTTCGCCCACTGCCTCGTCGCCTTTGATAATGTCTGCCACAGTAGTAGACGAAACGTCAGGAAGCAATTCGATTGGATCACGGCTTTATAGCCCGGAAAACACTATAGAAAGTATTATGACCGGCCTTGAAAGCCTTCACAGTCTGACATCAGTCAAATGTTTTCGTTTCTTGATATTTAGGGAGTTTAAGAAAACATAAATGCTCAATAAGGCAAGGCTTCTTTTTGACTAAGTAATGTTTAATGTAAAGCTATAAATACTTAGCAATTGATAGATGTAAGGTTTTGCAGGTATGACTCCCTTGTAGTTTGAAAAACGGCCAACGTTTCGACGTTTAATTCACGTCTTCTTCAGGGCTAAAAGCAAATGCAAAAAACACAATAAACAACTGAAGAGTGGCCTCACAATAATATAAAAATTAAATATGATATTTTAATTAAGTGTAATTCTGTAATTCACAACGTTTATCTGGCCATTTTTACCGCAGTTTGTTCGATCCGATTGAACAAGTAAATCAAAACTGCTCAAGATAAACGTACTGATTTTCTGTAGTCCCACTTTTTACACTGAGGCTATAGTTTACACAGATTGTAGGCTAAGGGCAAAAACAAACTGTTTTCCATTCCTAAGGCACTCTATTATTATTAAATTTCTATCCATAACGGTACATTTACTTATTGAAACCGAAGAAGGAATTTCTATATTTCCTGATTTTCGTTCCCATTTCTATAGATGCCTTAAACGCGATCTCCTTGGCATAGATTTTAAATAGGGCCTGATATTTGGAACTGCACTATATCGGCCTACAATAGTTCCACATTTGAATATATATTTTAAATCCAGACATTCCGTCCATTCAGCTTAAACTTTTTAGCATCTATTGAGTTTCCTGGAGAAAGTATGACCTGAGTAAATAATGATATAGTAATATCAATAAAGCATTAATGTCTTCAAAAAAAAGCTACAAATTGTGACTACATTCATAAGTAATTACTAACTGCCAACTTGCACTAATTATTGTTTTGTGCAGCAGCTTCTAGAAATTTAAATATGTTTATTCTCTTATCATGCTTCATTGAGTGGCAATTACATTAACTGTAATCGTAAAGATAAATGGGGTATACGTTTGGAAATTGCAGAGCTCTGAGCTTTTCAATTAGATACCAAATTGCCTGTATAGTCGTTCACAGATTGGATAATTTCCTGACAATTTTGGCGCTGAGATTTATTTTTGTTGAACTCTTACTAATGATGAGGAACTTCAAAATACACAGTAAACTTACGATCGTATTAGTACAGTTATGAGCCAAAATACATATACACTGTTTTGCTTGGAGCATGGCGACAAGATGATATCACACGAGAACAAAAAATTAACTTTTTGCTATAGAAGTCTACCACAGTCGAGTTGCCTCACTATTTTATGAATAGGGCTAGTTTGTATGGAGAAAATTAAAAAAAAATTGTTTACAAAAACTAAGTATATTCTTTTTTTTTAAAACTATGCAGAAAGAAAAACTTAAAAAAATGATTAGGTGTACTAGTAGGTATCTTGTGTGATTGATATGAATGTTACAATAGAGAATTAATGTTACCACCATCCGCATCAGGATCTTAAAAGAGAATTGAACTCGACATTTTTAAAACAGAAGACTGCAATATCTAAATTAGTCAATGATATTTCTAAAAGTTAAGTTAAGCTTAAGTTTTAGCAAAAGAAGAGTTAGGAACGTCAGCGCGATCCCGAGCATCATTGAACTTGAATGGGATCGACAGTTTCTGGTGCTGTTATTGTTATGTAGCCTTGTACCATAGTTGCAATCTTTTTTTATTTAAATGTGAATTAGCAATATAGCTCTCAGCGACTGTTGAAGACTTCCAACCTCCGCGTTGTTTTAAGATCAACAAATCACCACCATTTCCTGCCAAAATAGTGGCTGAGGTTCTTCTAAATGTATGCCCTGTGTAATTTTCAATATTTGACAAATTTTGAAACTTGGCAATTCGGCTAGGCATCTTGTTTATTGCATTGTGACCGATATGTTGCCTGATTGGTTTGTTATTCCGGAAACTGATTAGGAGTTTCAGAACATCAGGTGGGGGCCAGTTTTCTAGATACTCTCTTATGACTGCAATCCAGGCACTCTCTATTATGCCAAACTTTCTCGATTGGCCATTTTTATTCGTTGAAATCATTTTAATTATTATGTCATCCCTAATAATATTTTCTCATTAGCTTTCCGTTTGTGTTAGAACAAGGTAATAGATAAATGTCAATTCTTTTCTTTGCATACATAATGGAACAAAAACCACCTAGAAACTACTAAATCTACGGAAAAAATCTGCCAAAACGATTTGAAGCACTATTACAAAAACTATTCAATAAACAAAAAGTGAGGGTTCACATTAACGAAATAGTCAATCAATTAAAAGAAGAAAATAACATGCAGGAAAAGATTAACAAATTTTAAAAGATAGTAGAGTCAACAAAGGAAGAACTAAAACCAGAGAAGGAAACAAGCAGGAAATCCTTGATGACAGAAGACACTTTAGATCTAATGGGGCAAGGGAAAACACTCAAAGCAGATAAAGAGACAAACAGATAGATTCAAACACAAATCAGAAGAAGAATTACAGAAGCCAAAGAAAAAGAATCAGAGATGGGCGGAAATAGAAATGTTACAAACCAGATATGACAGCTTTAACGTCCATAAAAAAGTTAAAGAGATAACGGGAACCATTAAGAAGCGACAACTGATGAAGAGTACAGACACAAATGGGAAAATAATCATCAACAAACAAGACATGAAAAACCGATGGAAGTCATATCTGGAGACACTCTTCCAAAATCAAAGAGCGGAAGTTAGTTATGCAGTCTCAGAAATATTCACAGGACATAAATACTGAAACTAGCAGTGGAGATAGCAGTTTAACAAATGAAAAGCAGAAAAGCAGTTGGACCAGATAATACAGAGACGGAGTTCCTCAAACTGTTAGATGAAGAAGGAATAGCCTGGATCACAGACATGTTCAACAGAGTCTACAGCACTGGAAATATTCCGGAGAAATGGTTACGGTCAGAATTTCTAGCACTGTCAAAAACCTGGAGCAAAGAGGTGTGAAGAATTTCTTGCTATTAGCCTGATGAGTCACAGGCTGAAGCTGTTTCTTAAAGTCATCTGCCGAAGATTATATAGAAAATGCGAAGGAAAGATATCACATAACCAATTCGGGTTCATAAATGCCGTCGGAACCAGAGAATCACTATTTGGAGTTCAAATACTAATCCAAAGATGTAGGGACGTTAATTGTAATGCATACGCATGTCTAGTTGATTACGAAAAAGCTTTTGATCGAGTTCAACATCAAAAGATGATCAACATTCTAATAGATGCAGACTTAGGCGATAAAGATCTCAGAATAATCTCAAATCTGTACTAGATACAGACAGCATGCATGCGACTTGATGGAGAGCGTACGGAACAGGTTGAAATGCTACGCGGGGTCAGACAGGGCTGTAATAGTCAAGTTGTGCTCTGAAAGAATTTTCAACGAAGCCTCTAACAGAGTAGATGATGGTATTCTTTTGAACGGAGTCAGACTGAACAATATCCGATACACCGACAATACCATAGTGATAGCCGAAAGCTTGGAGGGACTAGGGTGATAAGAGGAGCGCACCTATATATCAACGGGTGTCGAATAGAACAAGTAAAACAGTATTGTTATCTTGGAATTGTAAGAAATGAACAATGGGACAACGCACAAGAAATAAAAATGCTGCATAGGACAAGAGGATTTTGCACAAAATTAGCGCCGTCTTTAAGAGTCAAAAGCCATGGCTCAAAACAAAGGCGAGGCATCTAAGATGCTATTCTCTCTTTTCTTGTCTTTTCCGTAACAGTGTATGGCGTAAAATCCTGGACCCTAACAGAAGCCACCACTAAAAACTTGAAGCATTTGAAATGTGGATGTACAGGAGAATGCTCAAAACACAGTGGGCAGATCACATAACGAACAAAGAAGTGCTCAAAAGAATGAATAAAGAACTGTACACCGTCAAAAGCCGAAAACTCGAATATCCGTCCTCAATACCGATACTTCCTACTGCAATCCATAATACAAGAGAAACTCAAAGGAAAAACAGGACCCGGCAGGAGAAGAATCTCGTTGCGGAAGTTGTAAACTTGGCTTGGAAAAACGTTAACGGAATTGTTTCGATCAGATGCAAATAAAGTCGTGATTGCCAATATCCGAAACTGATAGGTACTTGTAGAAGAAGATTTCCTTTCAGTACATGTTGAGAAGGTACGATGAAAATGTCAAAGACAGATTTCCAACGCCTACTTGATATCAAAAATAAGTCAATAGTTTATACCTTGCTTTCATTAGCGTTGCCATAGTACCCGCCGAACTTGTCTAGGTATGATTCTGTAGTGTATTAAACCATGAATGTATGTATTATTTGAGTAGATGTCCGACCATGAATCTATTCAAATAATACATTCATCTTTCAAGAATGACGAGAGCTTTCGAAATATGGAACAAACATTCCAGGTTCGTATCTAAAAAGATTGAGCTAATTACCATAACTCCAGTTTTAAAAGATACATCATAACATGTGATATGCAATTTTGTAGATATTAAAAGTTATTACATTTTCTAATTTAAAATTTTCGCCTATCACGAATAATCTACGAAATACAGGAGAAGGTACTTTTGGGAAATGCTTACATTCTTCCAAAAATGTTGAAAACCACTAAAAATGTGCTGACCGCGAAGTGGAATCTTAAAGGAGCTCAACAAAAGGTCTCTGTCTTTTAGTTTAAGTGACCTTGTAACTCTTACCGTTTCGTAGAGAGCAACGGTGGGGCACATAAAAAAACACCTTGTATATACGAAAGTATTTATTAATCTTTTTTAAAAAAACCTTTTTCTTTTCCAGGTTCACACCGAAACCAGCGACATTCACAAGACCGCAGTCGTTGAGATCAAATCACAGGGCGCCACCCTTGTGGTGAACGCCTCCATGAACGCCACAGACTCAGCTTTCATCCCTGAGCTATTCTATCGCCACTCGGCTTCTATGACAGCCGTCTACTGTGTCGCGTATCTGCTGGTTTTCGCCGTTGGCCTCGTCGGCAACTTCTTCGTAATTGCTGTAGTATTCCGCTCACCGCGTATGCGCACCGTCACCAACTTCTTCATCGTGAATCTAGCAGTTGCCGATATTTTGGTGATCGTGTTTTGCCTGCCTGCAACTTTGATGTCCAACATCTTTGTCCGTAAGTAATAAAATGTAGTTTCTGATGTTTTAATAGGTGTTGATATCCTATAATAAGGAATAATAAGTTTTTCAAAAAAACTTTATTACTGTCGTTACTACAAAAATGTTTAAAATCTTTAGACTGGCAGAAGTTCTTCGTTTTGTTAAGGTTGGCTTTATAACACAAGAGGTTCAACACCAGTAGTGTGTTAAAAATTAAATCGATTAAGCTCCAAAATCACCAGTTCTAGTATATTAAACGTTACTTTGGAAACAATTGATAACAATCAGGAAAAAGCTTTGCCGGCCTAGAGCGGAAAAGTAATATGGGATTATTTCCATTCCAACATTCGTGTGAAAAAGCAGACCACGGTTCATTAATTTTCCCACGTACCCCTTACGAAAGCAAACATAACATTCGGAGATGGAAGCCTCGAAAACTAATGCTAACACACAGCCGTGCGTTAGGAATAATTAACGCACGATCGTGCGTTAGGAATTTCTAACGCACGATCGTGCGTTTGGAAAAAACAAATGAAGAACATGGACACTGTATTACTCAGCAAGTCAAAATATATACTTGGCCGTAACTGGGCATATCTTATTTCGCTATAAAAGATGATAAAAGCAGTAAAAATAAGTTATTTAATTCCGACGATGACATTTAGCAAATTGTGACATTCACTCAATTTCATATAATGAAAATAATCGACACTAGTCTTTTGATTCATGCGGCGTAGCTTAGCGGCAACATTTTGCACATTCAATCACGAAGTCTGGGGTTCAATTCCCAATCCGGCAAAGTTTCTTTTAATTCTATTTTTTTTTATAGTTTTATAAATACTTACTCCAATCAAAAATTAAGGTCAAAAATTAAATTAAAGTGAAAAAAATATCAGAAGGATATAAAACAGTAAATCGTTTTACAAAAAAATAGGCTTTGCATTTACCGATCCTCGAACATATTTAAATAAATCATTAAAATATATCGAAGTGTGCCATGACGCCTGGAAAATTTCGTTGATTGGTTGGCGCTTTCTTTTGTTTCAGGTTTTTACTTGTCAAATATCGAGTGTTTTGATTTAATGAGAAAAAGACAATACCTTTGTAATAATTATTGTATCGTGTTGTATAGTAGATAATGGATAATTTTCGGGATAAATATAACTTGGCGAGAATAGCTTAGGTATTAAAGCTGCATCCAAAAATTGCATTAGGGCCAGGGGTAAAAGGTGTCCTTCCAAATTTTGATAACGTCCTACTTTCGGGTAGAACTGGCAACGCTGGATCAAAAAATATTTTTAAAGCGTTTTTCTTGGTCAATTTCCTTAGTTAGATTTTTGTGTTAAACAGCTGCGATTTATAGTTTTTGAAGTACAGCCGTGCTACTTTAGTTGCTCACCTTGTATATGACACCTGGTCGTGGGAAAAATACTGTACACAACTCGCAAGAAAGTCGCTTAACACACTCGTGATTGTCACTCTCCCGTGCGGCTCGGGCGCAACATTTCACGCTTGTGTGCTAAGAGTTACTTTCTTAGCTTGTGATGTAAATAACTATTACCAAACACCTATTAAAACTACAGCCGATATGGTACTTTTAAAACTTTTTTCTACCGACACGTCATAATGGCTTTGTTATGGTTCTCATATTAAAAACTGTTAAAAGTATTCATTATGAGCTTGAGGTCCATAATGAAATCATTAAAATTACCTACTCAAAATTAGGCATTTTTGGGATTTTGGTTGTGAATATAAAGTAATAAATACAACAATTACTTAGTGTTAATATTAAAAGTACACTGTACACTGTACACTGTACACTGTGCTGATTTAGAAAAGTCGAAGTTAGAACTTAGCACATTGCTGCCTCCAGGAACATCGTTAATCTTAACCGTTTTGTTTTGAATGCTTTTCTGTAAAACAGTGTTGCTTGCTCTCGGAATTATACAAAAAATTCTTTTTTTTGTTTTCTGTCGAATCTTCTAAATATTCGTCTGCAAGGGCGCTACTCTTCCAGCCACCGTGAAGCTTAAACGTCAAAATATCGACCAGTATGTAGTTCGGGATTGGCAAGGCCTAAGAAACTTGCAATGGTTTTAGGAATCATTACAAAAGTGTTAACTCCACGGCTTATTGTCCGAACGCAAGTGAGGATATATAAAGCCGAGCCAACGGAGACATTTTGGTTGTAGATATTTGGTATTTTTTTCGTTCTAACGGTTTTACCTTTGAAACTGCTCATTTGACGGGATTTTCGTTCAAGGGGCGTAGATACAGAAATGAACGGGTATTCCAAATATGTGGTCCGTTTTTTGGTGCGTGCGGGGGGGGGGGGGGGGGGGGGGCTGACCAGTGGCGTACCAAAGTCAAAAATATTTTTAGGTACCCAAATTTACGGCGTCTTTGTCGAAACTCCGGGACTATGTGGGGTATAGGACTGCCCACGGGTAGATTTTCTCATATACGTAGATGATAAATTTTGAAGTCTAATTTCGATAAGTTAAATAGAAAAATTTGCAAAAAATCGCAAAATTTGCACTGTTTTTTTATTTTTTTTTTGTAATGGTCAACTTCTGGTCCTTCTGGACCCCCTTAGTTAAACCCGCTGCCCATTATGGGTAGTACCAGCGAAAAGGGCATATCCTTGGGCTTTTAATTCTATCCCGCCAAAGGTGTCACTTTAATATAGAGTGGTCAAAAAAATGTCCAAAGAAAAAATAAGAAAAAGTATCCAAAATAGTAAGGTAGTTTTTTGCGGTTTTTACGAAAACTATGAAGCGGTCTAGCTTCGGTTGTATATGGGCAACTAGAACACTTGGAGAGAAAAAAAAATCAGTTGTTAGTTTTGGCCTAGCTCTTATACCGGGCGGCAACAAAAGTTTTTTGGTTAAAATTTTTCATTGATAGGGGTAGAGTGACTTTTGCCATTTTATAGCAAAGCCATTTATAAAAATAGAACAACAGAGACTCAATTAAGTGTGAGTCGGCTCAAATCCTGCTCAAAACGTTAATTAGTATTTTGCTAAGTTTAATAACAGTCTCATGGGAAGTGAAAAACTATTAAAATTTTGTAAAAATTACCTAATATTTTTATTTGATCGAACATTACGTCAACTAAATTAAAAACCTTGAACGACAAATTAAGCAGGTATTTTGTGGTCGAGAATGCTCTATTCATGGGTGTCAATAGCATCGTTACACCATGTTTAGCTTTCGAATTATATAGATATAAGTATTAAAATGTCAATAAAAAGTGGAAAAACTACGTTTTTGGCGCCATTTTGAAGGGGAAGGAAATTACTGAAAATTTCAAAATTGTACATTTTTTACATATTTTTGTCTTCTCTTCCATTTGAGACTATTTTTTATAAAATCTATGGCAATCGATTTCGGTCGAAAATTTTCACGACCTACCCCCTTTGAAAATTTTGAAATTTTTACATTTTTCTATTTATCTTGGAAACGGTAAGGTTTTTCGATATGCCGGTTAATATGATGTATGAAGAGGTCATCAAGGGCTATCAGATGCATGTATCAGAAAGAAGCTAGCTTTCACGGTATTTGAGAAAATTTAAAAAAAATGCAAAAATTGTACCTTATTTTTGGGCCACCCGTGCTCGGTTACTGTTCTAGTCAGACCTTCGAAAATGGGCTCTACGTGTAGCTCTATTCTTCTACTTCCTTAGCTGTTCTTATACATTTTTTGATAAATCTTCATCGAAACGAGATATTAGCTGTTAAAGGCAGCGATGCACGATATTAATCTCAAAATTTAGTTTTTTGGGCCGGTTTGAGAGCCCCATATGTTTAACATAGAATTTTCTACATGTTTCATTTAAATCTAGAGTAATCGATTTTATTTGTTACTTCGAGTCATTTTATAATGAATAGGACGTTGATTTCTGTTTTAGATAGTATAGGGTGGCTCAAAAAATGTTGCAGGAAGCTAATATATGCTAATAATGCAGAAAAGGTCCATAAACAGTGTGTATTTTACATAGAAAGGGTGGAGTATTTAGTACGTAGACAAGCCAGAATAAAATGTTAGACATAGGCGATGAAAGAATTATTAAAACTTAGTGATGAAAGCAATTTTAATTATTCCAGGAGTCTGGTGTTGTCAGATATTAGTAATATTTACTGCAGAAAATTTCCTTCGCCATTTTATCCACAAATTGGTAAAAAACACTAAAATTATTGTACTTTTTTGGCTCCTCATATAGCTTTTCGGATAAATCTTCATTAAAACGCGATATAAGATGCTTGCAGGCTGAAATGCACGATTTTGATCCCCAAAATTAGGTTTTCGGGTCGATTTGAGAGCTCCATATGCTTAACAAAGAAATAACAACTTTTCCCACATAAATCAATAGTAATCGATTTTATTCGTTGGTTCCAATAGTTTTGTGACAAATAGGGCATATGTTTACGTCTTAGATAGTATAAAGTGTCCCAAAAAAATGTTGTAACCTGGAATTTTAGGATTTTTGCATGTAGATCGATATCAATTAATTTATTGTGTTAATTCGAGTAGTTTTATGATAAATAGAGCGTTGATTTCTGTTTTCAATAGTATACGGTGTCCAAAATAATGCTAAGTGATAATGCTAAATTTTATTACCTTATTATAAACACTGCATTGATTTCTGATTTAGATATTATAGGGTGAGCCAAAAATTGGCAAATATTACATTTTTACGAACAATGAAAACTAGAAAACTGAAATTTCAATTGTAGATTCGTTTTATAATCACAAACAATATGTTATAAATGAGAACCTTGATATGGGTACTCGTGGTACCATTTTATATCTTTTTATGAATTTTAGCACGTTTTTTACCCTTCTTCAAAAGATGTTAAGTTTGCGAATATGAAAACAAGTATTTCAGACGTTTCGACACACTTCTTTGTTGATAATTTTACGGCAGTTTAAGCTATATCAGAAAAAAAAAATAATAATAAAAAAAAGAAAAAAAAAATGACGCGCGTGTGTGACAAAAGCACACCATAAACAAACCAACTCAAGAGTTTTGCTGACCAACTTGTTTAGTACACTTTTCATTGAAATATGCAAGAAAAAACCGAGAGTGGTCTGTTATTAGTCTCATTGCAATGTACTTTCGCATAAGCACGACCAGGTCAATCCCATCCAAGTTTCCTGCGGTATGAACAAATTCTCGTGACATCTTTGTCTTCGTATTAGGCATTAGTGCACGAATTATATTTCCTTCACAATTAACATTTTGGATACACAGATTTTTTAGTCGATCCCTTCTGCACGCGCCACCTAATGTAACTATGACAACTACCTTCAAAAGCAGGTAGGTACTGGTCATCTTCTCAATCTAGTAGAAACCTCGATATATTCGATTTACTCAGGACCTTGAATTTCTTAGAGCTATACCTAAATAGCAAGGTTACGTCATAAAACATCTTCTAGGAGTAGTTACTAGTTATTTTTAGGACTACTTTTACGACGACTAGCTGACCAATTTAGGACTTAAGGCTGACGCCTTGGGGATGTCCCAGCGGAAGCAATATATCATAGCCTAAAGAAGCTTCTACAAAGAGGTCTGTGGACCCTCGCCACTTACGTTGTAAGGACCTCCTAAGAAGGTTTCCTTTGAGATCGTTAAGATGTCTACAGGCAGACGTATTTGAGTCTATTTAAGTAGGATCATGGGACCTCCCAAATGTTTTCCATTTTGTGTCAGCTTGCAAACTGATGAATGCAGTAAACATGAAAATGTTAAATTACGTAAAGCCTAAATTCTAAAATAGTTATATTTAAAGCGATATCAATAAATATTACGCCATATTTAGGAATTCAAATTCGTCTTACTACTTACTGCAATGATCTACATCCTTATAATATCTACAGAGTCTTAGTTTTAATACAAAATTAAATTTATGACTCAATTTTTTTTTTAAAGAAGTATTTTACGTTTTTCCCTTTTTTTTTTAGTCCACCTATAGACGTCGTAGATAGAGCTTCACGAGACCGCGAAAGAAGTCTCGGTCTCGGTCTCGGTCTCGTCCGAGAGCCGAGACTTTAATATCGACTTCGAGACCGAGATCGAGACCGAGACTTTAATGTCGACTTCGAGACCGAGACCGAGACTGTCTTGGTCTCAATCTAGGCTCGATCTGCGAAACCGAGACCGAGACCGATACTGCCAATCGAGACTCTCGAGAGTCTCGGTCTCGAACCACATCATTCGTTTGCAAGATTTTATTATACAGGGTGGACCAGGTTTCCAGAGCCTCTAGCGGTTTCCGAGATATTTACTAATTTGTTTATTTTAGTAGAAATACCCACGAAGTTTGTCTTCGTTTCTAGCTAGCTCTTTCCAACTAATTTAATAATCTAGTCCAATTTAAAAAATCTCCTACCATTTTTGAGATATTACTAACTTTGTTACTTTCAAAGATAAACCTATGAAGTTTGCACTCGTTTTCAGCTAACATTTTCCATCTAAAACGATGATAGAGTCCAATTTAAAAAATCTCTTCCCAATATGAAGATACTAAGACAACGACGACCTATTCAAATTTTTAGAAATTCTAACGGCTCCCGAGATATTTACTAATTTGTTTATTTTGATACAAAGACCCACAAAGTTTGTATTCGTTTCTAGCTAAATTTTTCCAACTAATTCAATAATCTAGTCCAGTTTTTAAAATCTCATACCGTTTTCGAGATAGTACTAACTTTGTTATTTTTGAAAATAAACCTATGATGTTTGTGTTCGTTTTCAGCTAACTTTTTCCAACTAAAACGATGATAAATTCCAATTTAAAAAAAATTCTTCTCAATATAGGGGTACTAAGACGACGACGACCTACTAAAATTTTTGGAACCTCTAGCGGTTCCCGAGATATTTACTAAATTGTTTATTTTGATAGAAAGAACTACGAAGTTTGTATTCGTTTCCAGCTGACTTTTCCAACTAATTCAACAATCTAGTCCATTTTTTAAAATTTCATACCATTTTCGAGATATTACTAACTTTGTTATTTTTAAAGATAAACCTATGATGTTTGTGTTCGTTTTCAGCTAACTTTTTCCAACTAAAACAATAATAAAGTCCAATTTAAAAAATCTCTTCCCAATATAGGGATACTAAGACGACGACGACCTATTCAAATTTTTATAACCTCTAGCGGTTCCTGAGATAAGTACTAAATTGTTTTTTTTTATAGAAAGACCCACGAAGTTTGTATTCGTTTCCAGCTGACTTTTTCCAACTAATTCAACAATCTAGTCCAATTTTAAAAATTTCGTTCCATTTTCGAGATATTACTTACTTTGCTATTTTTAAAGATAAACCTATGATGTTTGTGTTCGTTTTCAGACAACTTTTTCCAACTAAAACGATAATAAAGTCCAATTTAAAAAATCTCTTTGAATATAGACGACGACGATGACGACCTATTCAAATTTTTAGAACCTCTAGCGGTTCCCGAGATATTTACTAAATTGTTTATTTAATTTTATTATACAGGGTGCCAAACTTTAACGGGGTTTTCTACGTCCAAAAATAACCCTAGTTTGCTATATAAACCAAATACAACCAAAATACAGGGTGTTAAATTTTTTTTTGAAAAACCAAAAAATAGATTTTTTTCTGAAACTACCAGAGATATTTTAATGAAATTTTACAGGTGTTAATAGCGATGAAAGACTCAAGTTTTGCAGTATAAAAGGTCTTTTCAGCGTTACCAATGGCGTGCACTGCGGCTCGCGACTGGCTATTTTTCAACAAAAAAGTGGTACGCTACTGGTTTTGCTGAAGATACAAATTATTTTTAGAGGTCCTTGTTCAATTTAAAAGAAAAAAGTTCCCTTGGCATTTTTTCGTAAGGCGCCCCTGTAAATAAATATTAAATGACTTAAAAACTTTTCACTGTTTGCCTTTTAATAGATTATTAATTTTGTTACTTGCGTACCGCCATATAATCAATATTTGCCACGCCTTGTTGGCGTAGGTTTTCATGGCAACCTAAAATAGCCAAGCTTATTTTTTTTAACTGTGTTGTAACAATATTTATGTTTATAATTTTATCTTCAGAGAAACCAGTAGCGTACTTTTTTGTTGAAAAATAGCCAGTCATGAGGCGCAGTGCACGCCACTGGTAACGCTGAACGCATCTTTTATATTGCAAAAGTTGAGTCTTTCAACGCTATTGACACCTGTAAAATTTCATTAAAATATCTCTGGCAATTTCAGAAAAAAATCAATTTTTTGGTTTTTCAAAAAAAAATTTAACAACCTATATTTCCGTAACGGAGTATTTTTCGACTATGGTTTATATAGCAAACTAGAGTTATTTTTGGACGTAGCATACCCCCTTAAAGTTGGCACCAAAAACCTGGTCCACCCTGTATAATCAGCAGAAGAGCAGGCCCTTATAATAGTGCGTTGCATATAGGTATTCTTAGGGCGAAAAGATACTTTAATAGAAGTCCTCTAGTACATACTTACTTGAGTTTTCTATTTTCCTCATTTTATAGAAAAACGAGATTTCGATTGTATGCGTTTTTACCACGGACGAAATCGACTTAAAGCGAGTAAGAAAGACGATTAAGACATGTGTAAACTGTTACTTTTTGCCCTTTATATTTATAAATAACTATCAACTATCATAAATAAGTTTTTTGAACTCCAAAAGTATTATATTATTTCTATACAGGGTAATTTTTAAGTTGGTGACTATTGTGACTTACTTCATTCTACCACAAAATAAAACTAAAAAATAGGAATTTTTCCATTGGCAGTATTGGTACTTTTTCGAAATGCATATTCAAATTCATAATATAAAACCTGATTTGAAATATTTCCATATTTTCAATGAAATCTGATAGATGTGGCGATAGCTAAGTATACAGGACGCATATTTTTTATAAAAAATATGTTCAGTAGCATCATTGGTGGACCTACGAGCATGTCTAATGCAGTTTTACATTAAACTAACCTGAACTAACCTGATTCTACAATGGAAATTAGAACTCTCAATAATTTCAAGTTTTCGAGGCCGAGACTCGAGTTGCTACTACGAGACCAAGACCGAGCTTACGCGAGTCTCGGTCTCGGTCTCGATGCACAAGGCCGAGACCGAGACTTAATTATAAATTCGAGACCGAGACCGAGAGTATGTAACTCTCGGTCTCGGTCTCGTGAAGCTCTAGTCGTAGATACGTCTCTATGACCCAGTTACGTCCGCTGACCCCAGCAAAGACGTCACTGACGTAACATATCCAAAATGGGTTGTCTCTAGGAGGTCTCGGGCTACTTGGGTACCCATCCTATTTACGTTTTAAAAACAATTTGCAGACGTGCGTACTTTGTCCACGTCCTTTTTAATTGTTTTAATTGGCAGAACACTTCGTAACATGAAGTGGTAAGACCACAACGCGACGGTTTTCGGTACTGACCAATTCATTAAAGTACGCACTTTCATGAATTCTTTTCATACGCTAAATTCTGTATCCCCTTCTTCATGCATCAGTCTTCAAACTGCTGGTATCCATCTTCATAAAGCGGCCGCGACTCTCAAGGCGACAGTTTGCTGATTACCCCATTAGCTGAATCTTCAATATCGGATGGCAAACTCTCCTAGGAATCGTTAATACTGTTCAAAGAGATATTTGAAGAAGAGGATTTGAATTGATAAGTGAATGTCACTGAAACTTCATTAACAATATAGAACGTTGTCAAAGATGCGATGAATAAAACCACTTTTTCTACTCCCTTAACAGTAACAAACTTATTATGACATTGCTGTGAGAGACGTAGGCTAAATTTACCTAGACAGGTTAGCCTTGTTAATGACCACGGGAGATAAGTAATATTTCAACCCGTTGTCAATAACGACGGGACGTAAGTAAAATTGATCTCTTAGATTCAAGAATAGTATAGGAGCTTCTTTTTAATAAAATCAAAAACAATCCAACGAAATTCAATAAATCTTATTTCAGCTATTTAACTTATATTAATAGTAACGGAACAATTTGTACAATTATTTACATTTTTAACAAAACATAAAATAGGATTTTTTTTTTGTTTATTAACAGTACTATCACTATCGATATGTCAGACTGATCCATATGTTATGATCGACCGCATGATGGTTTTCAGCAGAAGGAGCTTCCCCTTCACGGGAAGAAGGCTTCCTCGGTTGATCAGGGGGTGAAGTTGTAGCCCCCCTAGCTTTGGCAGCGGCGACCCTGACATGGTGGCCCCAAGTCAGCCCCTAATCCAAGTTTACTCTCAGATAAATGGCCGAGTCTTGCCCACAAGTTGATCCGAGATGGCATCGCGACGTCTACCTATCAAGATTGCCTGGCACTTGGTTGGATTAATCTTAATTCTCCAATGCACCAGCCACTCCCGGAGATCGTCTAAAGCTAGCTGCATATTCTGCCACACAAAATCTTTTCTCCGGTCTTTGGATAAAAGAGCCGTGTCGTCAGCATAGAGTGCCAGCGTAGTCATTGGTATTCTAGGAAAATGGCTCGTGTACAGCGTGTGCAGATGCGGCGACTATGCCTACCCTTGGGGGACACCTGCCTCTAGCACTCTAGGCGCCGACAGAGAGGATCCGGCCCTTACGAGGACTGACCGATCTGTGAGGTAACTGTAGATAAATTGGCAAATGTTTGCTTACAACCCTAAGTCACTCAGCTTGTAAATCAGGCTTTCGTGCCAGACATTATCGAAGGCACGCTCTACATCCAGCAGGACTAATCCAGAGGTCAGTCTGGAGTTCCTGCCTTCCGCGACGTTCTCCATGGTTTTCACGATCTGGAATTCTGCCGAATGCAGCCTCCGGGCGTATACACTTGTCTTGGAGTCTCCCCAGAATAATACGCTCCACGACTTTCCCAGCCCCACACATTAATGTGATGGGCCGGTAGTGTTGTGGAAATGTCTTATTCTTGCCCCGCTTGTTGAGCATTATCACCACTCCCTATTTCCACCTTAAAGGAAAGTGCCGTAGCATCAGCGTTGCGTTCGCCACAGCGCAAAGATAAGCTGCACCATTTCTAATCAGCACCTTGTTGGAGATGCCGTCCCACCCAGGAGCTTTTCGTTCCATAAGGGTCCTCAGGATATCCCTGACTTCCCCGGAGGTGACCGGACCCATCGAGTTCTGCTGAACCCTGGGTCCCTCGCTCCTCTGGTGCCGGACGGCCCTCTCAACCGGCAGTATGTGACGATCATCATCATCAGGGTGATCATTTAGCCTACACTCTCTTTCGAGTGTTTGACCAAATGCTTCCGCCTTATCTTCGTCACTGTACACCATACCATTTACGTTGTGGACTGAGGCTTCTTTGCAGCCAGAGGCTAGACGATCCCGCCTCTAACTCCATCATCGACTACGGTGTTAATGCTGTTTTCAATCGCTGGCTGCTTTCGTGATGCAGCCTGTGAGGGGCCTCTGCGGGACAATCTACGCAGTCGTCTCTGTTCCTGAACAAGCATCCGTATATGTTCTGGATTCTCTCCATATTGACCGCGTAGTTTTTGCACTTCGCGCTCAATTTTGGGTAGACTTAGAGTTTGAAGCACCTCTTCCTCGAGCGTCTGCACGGCACCCTCCAGCTGGGTCACATCAGCAATAACTGGGACAGTCGCAAAGATCAGTCTAATCGGATTGTGATCCGAGGTACCTTCATTCAACGTCACCAACTCTGTGCCGCAATGTCAAGTACGTCCGGTCTCCCTCCCCTCCGTTATCTTCCTGCCATCCAGAATTGAATAAATATTAAAAAATTAATTTCGTTTTTCAAAAAACTAGTAGTGTGCTGCTTTTTTTAAATAATATGCATAGACGTGCTAGTACGCGCGTGACTGGTGGAAATAGAAATAATTTCTTATTGAAGACAGCGCACGTCTTCTATAACAGTCCAAACTACGCTTTCGGAATAATCAAGACATATCCATTTTGTAATTCTAACTTCAACTTCTTGTAACCCTTTAACGAACCTCGATAGGTAACGCAATGGTTTGACAGACCCCTTAAAATTGACCAAAGAATAGGAGATTTTATTTTCGACCACCCCTTATATGACCCTGCATATGTAGTAACAGAATTCTTGGAAACAATGTGTATTATCAACTCATTTATTTGCTACTTGATTAAAATCCATGTTTTGTTCGCAGTAAAGTTTCTTGCGCAGTCAAAACTTCTTGGTATAAATCAAACGAAAACTGTGTTTTATAGCTAGTTAGCTATATTTTACATAATCCATATGCTAGGCACAATGTCCTTTGATTTACTTTTATGTTTACTGATTCCACCATAACGTATACTTTGTTTAGATATTGATATGTATTGTAGAACTTTTAAGAAATATTTTAGTTGCAACACGATTTTCCTAAGAATTGCAACAATATCGAATAATAATATTTTATTGGATTCGTTTATGAATACTATAGACTTTTTTGGCTCTATAGATGTGTTTGTAAAGTGTTTATTCTATAGTAGTAGGAAGATAACAGTATATAATACAACAAGCATTTAATGAGAGTCGTTATTTTCGCGGGTAACGTTTGAGCCCACGAGCGAAGCGAGTGGCACAAGTTGCCCGAGAGAATCTTCTTCTTCTTCTTCTTCTTCTTCATCAGCCTTCTCTCATCCACTCCTGGATATAGGTCTCTCCATATATCTTCCATGTTTGACGATCTTGGGCTGGGCTTTGTGCTACCAGTCTCGATCAACGGCTGCTCTAATATCGTCTAGTCATCTTCTCTGTGGTCGAGAGAGTGACGCTCATTAAATGCGATTAGAATACTATACTTTATCCACGACCAAGATTCCGGATTTTCTCAAATATGATAGGTTATAGGTGCCACAAAGAAAATTCACAATTTTAAAACCACTACTGGTTTCGCTAATCGACGGCGCGACGTTTGATGCGTCAGATAGATGACGGACGAGTCGCCAGTGCATGTTCATTTCAATGCTACGAGGGTGGACGGTAAATCACTTCATTTTGTGACCTCTTTTAGGTATTTTTCAGTGAAAAGTTTATTTTTTGTGAAAAAGAAAAACTGTATCCTACATTTGCCTCAATACATCCGAACAGAAGAATAATTATTTGAATGAACCAGTGGAAACTACTGATTTCATGTTTAGGGCAGTTTAATTTTTGAGGTGCCAGTTGCCTACGATTTGTTACGTTTTTTATAATATTTCTTTGCCTAAAGTCACGGTTCCAGGGGTGATACTGAGGAGAATTACCTAGTCTTGAACCATCTTTTGCTTTATTTCAAATACAGTATCTCTGATCACTAATTGAGGGACAGGTTGGAAATATCAAACTTTATCTGAAATAATTAGATTACCCATCTCTAATTTCTGAGTGTCTTTCGATGGGTTCACAAAATCAAGGCAATAACAAACATCACACTCTACATCCTGATTGGCCATAAATAATGATTAATATGAGTGACCTTACTAAATGCAACCAATTGGAAAGGCACTAACAATAGTACTAAGTTTAGTACAAACTTTGATATTTGATTTGAGATATGGTCGTTAGGTTTTTCTTGTAAGGCAGATAGCTCTTGGCTGGCTTGCTGAGTTAAACCTTTCGCTCTGCGGATATAAAAGACCAATTATTGTTAGGATCAATCCTCAATTTCATTGGGTTTTATTACCTTTATTTAGTCCTCAGTGACTGATTTCTTGAATTGAAACAGATTTGTAAGATCCTAATAAGAGCATTCGACTTTGAAGTACTATAGACTACATACCACATGGTACACCCTCCATAAGGCCATCCACCACCCTCAGGCCTTTTTCCTTTTTCTCTTTATATTAAAACCTTGTATGCTATCAACCGGCATCATTTAAGATAAATGTATCACGTGATGCTAAGTGGACAAAGTCCTACCTCGACTACCCTTCGGAACACCTCTACATACTCAAGTGAACTCCACAAAAGGCGACTGCTGATCCAAGAGGACTGCCTCAACTAACTGCCCTCCTGCCCAGCTTCGAGGCAACGTCCAGGCAACCTTTTATATATCCTACCCCAGCAATAAATAGAGCCCAACGCGGAAATCAAAGGTTTATCCGTTCCTTATTGTGATAGGTACAGGTCCACCACACTTAATTCTACATTTT
This sequence comes from Taphrorychus bicolor, assembly GCA_951812265.1. Classification (NCBI taxonomy): domain Eukaryota; kingdom Metazoa; phylum Arthropoda; class Insecta; order Coleoptera; family Curculionidae; genus Taphrorychus; species Taphrorychus bicolor. Next base: position 2,979,594 of record OX638300.1, read on the forward strand.
TGCCACATATACGTCACGAATCACTCAAGGTTTAGCTGCTATTCTCATTACTTTTTTTTTAATTTAGTATAAACCAGACATATATATGACCGGTGTCTGTATGGGAAAATAAGCCCTATACATTTGTCCCTTAAGCAACTTAGACAATACATTCACTATTATATTACGCATTTAGAAGAATCAGCTGTTGATTTTGTGGTTACACCACTATGATTTCAGGGTTACCCCTTCAGGGTACCTCTATAAATTGTACGGCTTGTACTAGAAAGCAAATATGAGAATATGAACTGAGATACTGGTAGATCTTGTGTTTTCTTAGTTATTCTCCGTATTTTCCCCCTTTTACCGATACTGAAAGGTCATCATGTGTTGAATTATCTTGAGTTCCTGAGGGGTCATAAAAGGGGGTGGCACCTTTAGATTAAAAGCATATTTACCCACGACCACTCTCCGATTTGAGGGTACCTTTTGGGTCCTTTGCCCCAGATAACTCTAGATAACTTAATCAATATTAAGTAAGGAAACCCTGGGGAAAACTGCACCCAGTTCTGAACTCTGGCCACCCATTTAGACACTGTATGATTAATTTTCAAGTGAAGAAAATTAAGGCTACTGACTTGTTTCGTTTCCACGAAAACTCATTATTCACTTGTGAATAATGAACATTATTCACAAGTGAATAAAGATTAGCATTAATATTGAGAATTTACAAGAAAAATGTGATTATTATAGTATGGTGGTGGATAAATTATATTAGCATTCTTTGGACGTTTACATATTTATCATATAAAAGGTTGCTGAAGCTATAATTTATTTTTTAAGAGTCCAGATCTCTATCAAGAACAAAAAGTGTAGGTAACACTTTTTTTGCGCGGGGGAAGGGAAACAACATGTGTAAATGGTTTAGTTGTTAAAGCCATTTATCGATTTAACTGTTTTAGGTTGATTAATAGAAAACAGAAGAAATTGCACAGATTTATTGACAACCCGCGTGGAATATTATTGCAACAACTTAATGTAATTATCATGACATTTAGAGCGCTGAGGGCCAACAGTCGAAGGTCAAAAGTTACTGCAACGACTATGCGGGTTGTAACTTACTAACACATCGTTTCGAGCAAAGGCGGTTTAAACGGCAAACTTCTGAATTCTGTAACAATGCGCCCTTTTTCAAACTCCCAAGCCGCAACATCCATAATGCATACATACAAATATGAGATGCATTTGCAGCTGTTGTTGGAGTTATTATATTGCTTCTTGCATAGCGCAACTCGAGCCAAGTGTCGAGGCGCAGCATTAGCGTGCTGGCAATTGAAGTGAAAAATGTTGATCCGAGTTTTTAAATTAATGTGTCAAAGGCCAAAACAGGAGTACGATTTTATTATGCTACAACACACTTGCCATGCAACCAAATTGTTTGACTCCATAATTTGCTTTTTTTGTAGGTAACTGTTATTTAGTCGACTGCGTAATTCAAGAATTGCGTGCTTTCTACGTGAAGCACATACAATTTTTCATTTTTAAAACGAGAATAGACAGTTTCACATTTATCAATCCTCTCTAATAAAACCTCACCAAAAATATTAATGTTGTAAAAAGTGTATGATATAGAACTCTTTTACCTGGAAGGGCTAAAAGTGTAAAAGTGTGTAAATAGTAAGTATTATAAAAGAATTGATTAGTGTAATATTTAATGATGGGATCTATACCATCCTCTATACATCCCATCATCGTAGAAAAAGCAATGTTGGAAATGTTGGCAATAAAATGTCTTTGTTTCCGTTATTTTTTCCCATTTTGAAGTTTAACACCTATGCAATAAATCCTTATAAAATTGTGTTTTAAAAACAAAACTACAAAACGTCTGACAGTTTCTGACTTCCCCTTCAACTTCCTTATAAAAACCCTACCTAACTATTTTAAAAAGGTCTTATTTGCCGAGCAGAGTTGTAACTCAATACCAAGACACAACAACATATTATAACTTATACTTCATGCTTTGTTCAAGACACTTATGTTCTCTTATTCAGATATTAAATCCAGATCAATATCCGAACGCTGCTTTACTTACGTACCATAACGTCATTATACGTGTCACAATTAAAAAAAAATCTGACAAATTGCTTCTTGTTTCAGCGACGTCAAAATTTTAGTGCTCAATTAGCATTTTTAAAGAAATGAGTAGCTCCATGGATGTAGAAGATCTCTTAGTCGGTTGCCACTGTGGAGATATCCCCGAAGACATAGAGAAAAGTTTCCTTTATGTAGAGGGCACTAAACAAGATAGAACCCAAGCAGAAGACGACTCGGTTCTCGGTGAAACAGTGTGGTATAACATGAAACCACCCAGACTGTTTGCTACAGATTACAATCCTGCTATAACAGCCAGACAGGTGCAAATTAAGCGAATTCAGCTGCAAGGAAAGAGAAAGTTGGCTGGTCAGGAGGAACAAGCTGGAATCAAAGAAAGACTTAATGTTAGCATTAACAAGAAAAAATCAGCTGTTAAATATTTATCTAATACTTCCCTTGGTAGTGTTCAATGAAGTGATGGCTTAGGTTAAATTTGTAACGGCGCTCATTGTAATAGAAGTAAAATATAGGAAAAGTTCCTTAGGTCATTACACCCTGCGATATCTTTCTTATATCTACTTAAACTAAGCAATATCCCTAAACGCTTTTTACGACCTATCGGAATTACTTGCTTTATATCAACAATTCTTGTAATAGAAAAGCACATCCTAGTCAAAGAGCATTAAAAGTTCGTATAAGTACTCAAAATAATTTCTATATTATATAGCCTTCTTTGATTACCGGAAGAAGGAGCAGGGCACAAATCTTACCGGTTCAATATTCTCGTTAGTGTCGAACTTTACGTCTCGAGCTCATCTGAAGGCCATAAACTCGTGAATTTATAGCCAGGAGAGACTCCTTTTTTCTATAGATAATAATCCTTTTCGTCTCTTTCAATTATTACAGACTAGAGAGATGAACATAAAGCTTGGTAAAGTGGTAACAAAAGTTTCCAAAATTCCAATTAACGAGAACTTACTTTCTTGAGTGAATGTTATTTGAGTTGAAAACATTCACCTAAGTAGGAACAATATTTTATTAGAAATTCTATATCGACAAACACAAGATAAAATGGCTGAAAACTTAATATTAAGTTCGCTAAAACAAAGAATCCATAATAGCTTATAGACCACAATTTAAAGTGTTTTCCGGGCTTTGAAGCCGTGTCCAATGGAAGATCTTTCTGACGTTTCGTCTACAGTTTGGGGCAGACGTTATCAAAGGTGATGAGGCGATGGGTGAAGTGACCTCACGTGCTTCCCGACGTTGACTGATTCGACTGTGGTGAGCTCCGTGGTATTTTTTCCACGGAGGATGGATAAATTCCATTTTTATTTGGAGCCATGGTGAAGGCGAACTTTAAAACTTCCTCTTACACCTCAACTCTATCAACCCAAAATGTCAATTCACTATGGATAAAAAAGAAAGACGCGTACCGTTTTTGGATATTTTGGTACCAAGGAGGCCGAATGGAAAGCTTGCGCACACCGTTTATTGAAAAACCAACATACACTGACCGTATAATAGATAGCGCAATAACGGATCAAATCATCATCGTAGACATAAAAGGGGAGTCATAAAGACTCTCTCCGTGAGAGTCATGGGAATTTGTGAGACAGCTGAATTGGAACGGGAAATGAAGCATATGGAAAGAGCCATATGGAATGGATAAAGCAAGCCCGAGTTCGATAGGGATAGGTAGAGCTCCAGGAAGGAACAACGGGAGAAGATGAAGAAAATCGCGGACGGACTAGTCTACCATACTACCACAAACTAACAGACAGGATCGGCAGGCTACTGAAAAAGCACAATGTTGAAACTGTCTTTAGACCCACTCGTACCATATAGCAGAGCTTGAGATCGCTGAGAGCCCGTATGGTCACCCGGAGTTTACCGAGTCCCATGGAGCTGTGGCTCGGTATATATTGACACCACAAAACGTAGTGTCACCATGAGGAATACGGGACACAAAAGGAGTCGCAGGTTGGGACAAACACAAAAATCAGCAGCAGCAGAGTACCCTCTCTCCGAAGGTCACGACATCCTTTTCAATGAGGTGGATATCTTACATCAATGGCAGCGTTTCTATCCGAAACTAACAAGAGAGGCCATTGAGATCTTTAAACACAACAACAATTTCAACAGGAAGGAGGAAATTTCGTTTCTAAATGCAGGCCCGAAGCGAGTTCTACGACATACGTCAAGTGAGCCGAAACTCCGCGCCACTACTACCCCCACCCCAGTCCCTACACTGCAGCGCCAAGGCGGGGACATAAATACCACGAAGCTCGCCACAGTCGAATCAGTCAACGTCGGAAAGCACGAGAGACCACGTCGCCCATTGCCTCATCGCTTGTGATAATGTCTGATGCAGCAAGGAAGAAATTCCATTGAACCACGACTTCAAAACCCGGAAAACACTTTAGATTATATTTTGAATGGCCATGGAAGCCTTCACTAGCTTGTGGACTATTTATAAGCCATTCACTTTTTATTGACATCAAGTAGGCGCTGGAAATCTGACTTTGACATTTTTATCGTATCTTCTCTATGCTGAAAAATAACATCTAAAGAGAAAAGAAGTCCATCAGCCATGAAGATGCTAAAAAGCATCGAAACGTTTGAAGTAAAAAAAGAGGTTTGAGAACAAAACGTTGATTTTTTTCCTGACAATAACAAAGGATTACACTCTCCATATAATTTAAAGACATATTGTCTTAAAATCATACTGTCTGTGAAATTGACATATTCACATAGATTATCTTAAGCCTTTACCAATTCAATATTTGCTTTGTCTTGAAATCGCCTCAAAATTTCGACATTTTAACACAAATCTGGCCGAGGTACTGATACTGCCTACAAAAAACTTCCGATAGTTTTTCTACATTCCTTAACTAACTTCTTATCCGGATTTGAATACCCTAACATACTAAAGTCGAAATTCGAGTTCATTGATGTACTAATCGAATTACAATTTTGCAAGCCAAACCTTTTAGTACTGGTATTATATAAAAGCCCTGAAACAATGTTATAAATCGTGATACAAAATTTTGCACTACATTGGCTATTAACCCTACATAATACTAAATAACAGAGTAAGCCAATATCTACCGCTACGGTCGGAGATATCATAATTTCGATTAAACCTTCGTCTTAGTTGGAAAAAATTTGCTGAAACTGAGTATCCAATTGAGGGGACTTTCTGAAAATAACGAAATGAGCCAATATCTCCTCGACGGCTAGAGATATAAAAATTCCTATTACACCTTCGCCTTAATTGTAAACAATTAGCTAAGTACGATTAGCCACTTCGAGAGACTAATTTTCATAAAAACAAAGTAAGCCAATATCTCTGCTACGGTTAGCGATATCAAAATTCCCATTAGGCCTTCGTCTTAGCTGGAAACAATTAGCTGAAAATGAGTACCAACTTTAGGGGACTATCTGCGAAAATAACAAAGTAAGCCAATATTTCCGCTAGAGTTTGAGATATCAAAATTAACATTAAACCTTCAGCCTGTTTGGAAAAAATTAGCTGAAAATGAGTATCCAATTCAGGAGATTTTCTCAAAATAGCAAAATGAGCCAATATCTCCGCGACGGTTAGAGATATCAAAATTCCGTCACACCTTCGTCTTAGTTGGAAACAACTATCTAATTACCCACTTCAGGGAACTAATTTTTATAATAACAGAGCCAATATCTCTGCTACGGTTAGAGATATCAAAATTCCCATTACACCTTCGTCTTAGTTGGAAACAATTAGCTGAAAATGATTACCCACTTCAGAGGACTATCTCTGAAAATGACAAAGTAAGCCAATATATCCGCTAGGTTTCGAGATATCAAAATTCTGATTACACCTTCGTCTTGCTTAGAAAAAATTTGCTGAAAATGAGTATCCAATTCAGGGGCCTTTCTGAAAAGAACAAAATGAGCCAATATCTCCGCGACGGTTAAAGTTATTAAAATTCCGATTATACTTTCGCCTTGGTTGGAAACAACTAGCTGAGTATGATTACCCACTTCGAGAGACTAATTTTCATAAAAACAAAGTGAGCCAATATCTCTGCTACGTTTAGATATACGAAAATTCCGATTACACCTTCGCTTTACTTAGAAAAAATTAGCTGAAGATGAGTATCTAATTCACGGGACTTTCAGAAAATAACAAAATGAGCCAATATCTCCGCGACGGTTAGAGATATAAAAATTCCTCTTACACCTTAGTCTTAGTTGGAAATAGAGCTTCACGAGACCACGAGAGAAGATCGAGACCGAGACTTTAATATCGACTTCGAGACCGAGACCGAGACTGTCTTGGTCTCGATCTGGCAAACCGAGACCGAGACCGATACTGCCAATCGAGACTCTCGAGAGTCTCGGTCTCGAACAACCTCATTTGTTTGCAAGATATTAGGAAAGTGTCTAATTTATGAACCAGAAAAAAACCGATTAATTGGGTATTTATTCTAATCAGATTTACACCAAACTTGGACACAAATGATGCTCCTGACCCGGAACATACACTGTTAAAATTTCAGATTCGGATGTCCATTCTAAAGGACACTACCCTCTAGAAAAATTTGATAAAAACCGATTGACTGTGTATTTATTCTGATCAGATTTGCACCAAACTTGGCACAAATAATGCTACTGATCCGGCGCATATAATTTTAAAATTTCAGATTCGGATATCCATTCTAAAGGACAAAAGTATACTACCCTCTAGAAGAATCTGATAAAAACCGATTGACTGGGTATTTATTCTGATCAGATTTACCCCAAACCTGGCACAAATAATGCTCCTGAATAGGAGCATACACCATTAAAATGTCAGATTCGGATGTCCATTCTAAAGGACACTACCCTCTAGAAAAATTTGATAAAAACCGATTGACTGGGTATTTATTCTAATCAGATTTACACTAAACTTGGTACAAATGATGCTTCTCTCCCGGGGCAGACACTGTTAAAATTTCAGACTCGGATGTCCGTTATAAAGGACACTACCCTCTAGAAAATTTTGACAAAAACCGATTGACTGGGTATTTATTCTGATCAGATTTACACTAAACATGGCACAAATAATGCTCCTGACCCGGAGCATACACCATTAAAATTTCAGATTCGGATGTCCATTCTAAAGAACAAAAAGACACTACTTCAATCACACCAGGAAATTTCGCTTAAAAACCGGACCCAAGAATATACAGGGTATCCCATTTTTGGCACTTTTAAATGGGATCCTGCCTTACTTTTAAACGTAAAGGATTGAGGTTTTCGCGGCAGTATGCTACTTTCTGGTGAAATTAAAGATGGCGTCAGCAGAATTTCCCATAACCATTTGGTTTTTGAGATACAGGGTGATTTCGGAGATTTGACATTTTGGAAACGTGTTTGTCTTTTTAGTTTCATGAAAAGTTAGAATGCTTTCTAGTAGTTTTTGTAACGTAGCATCCAGTGGCGCACACAATTTCCATCTGCATATAGAAGTTAAGACACTATTTTAAAAATAAAAAATAAAAATAAAAAACATTTAATAAATGTTTTTGGTTTTTTTAAAAGCTCTCGTCGAGTCGATTCTAAATATGCAATAATATAAACAAACAAACAAACGAATTTATTCATGCTTACTACAAGTTTACACATGTTAAAAAAAAGAACAATGAGGTACTACCTTTTTTTCGAGACCGAGACCGAGACTCGAGTTGCTGCTACGAGACCAAGACCGAGATTACGCGAGTCTCTGTCTCGGTCTCGATGCACAAGACCGAGACCGAGATCGAGACTTAATTGAAAACTCGAGACCGAGACCGAGAGTATGTAAGTCTCGGTCTCGGTCTCGTGAAGCTCTAGTTGGAAACAATTAGCTGAAAATGAGTACCTACTTCAGGAGACTTAACAAAGTAAGCCAATATCTTCGCTAGGGTAAAAAATAACTGTAAATGAGTACTCAATTTAGAGAATTTTCTTAAAATAATAAAATAAGCCAATGTCTCCACAACGGTTGGAGATATCAAAATTCCGATTACACCTTCGCCTTACTTGGAAAAAAATTGCTGAAAATGAGTATTCAATTCAGAGGATTTTCTGAAAATAACAAAATGTGCCAATATCTCCGCGGTGGTTAAAAATTTAAAAATTCCTATTACACTTTCGCCTTGGTTGGAAACAACTAGCTGAGTATGATTACCCACTTCGAGAGACTAATTTTCATAAAAACAAGGTGAGCCAATATCTCTGCTACGGTCAGATATATCAAAATTCCGATTACACCTTCGCCTTACTTGGAAAAAATTAGCTGAAGATGAGTATCCAATTCAGGAGACTTTCTGAAAATAACAAAATGAACCAATATGATTACCAAGTTGATCACCCACTTTGGAAGACTAATTTTTATAATAACAGAGCCAATATCTCTACTACGGTTAGAAATATCAAAATTCCCATTACACCTATATCTTAGTTGGAAACAATTGGCTGAAAATGAGTACCCACTTCAGGGGACTATCTTTGAAAATAACAAAGTAAGCCAATATCTCCGCTAGGGTTCGAGATACCAAAATGCCTATTACACTTTCGCCTTACTTGGAAAAAATTTGCTGAAAATGAGTATCCAATTCAGGGGAAAATAACAAAATGAGTCAATATCTCCCTGAGGGTAGAGATGTCAAAATTCCGATTACACGTTGATCTTAGTTGGAAACAACTAGCTGAATAGGATTGCCCACTCCGAGAGCCTAATTTTGATAATAACAAAGTGAGCCAATATCTTTGCTACGGTTAGAGATATCAAAATTTCCATTACACCTTCGTCTTAGTTGGAAACAATTAAGTGAAAATGCGTACCCACTTCAGGGTACTATTTTTGAAAATAACAAAGTGGGCCAATATCCATCTAAAGTGTTTTCCGGTATTTCAAGCCGTGGTCCAATGGAATTTCTTCCTGACGTTTCATCTACTGCTGCGGCAGACATTATCAAATGGCGATGAGGCAATGGGCGAAGTGATCTCGCGTGCTTCCCGACGTTGACTGATTCGATTGTGGTGAGCTTCGTGGTATTTATTCCCCCACCGCACAGTGGTCCAAAGACTCAAAAAACGCGAAAAATTACAGGCACCCTTACAATGGATATACAATATTGTTTCTAGAGTGATTTTGACATGACAAGTCCGAATATGGAATGTGTTATTTATTTAAACTTGATAGCTCGGCTGTACAGGGTGTCCCAATAAAAAACAAATGCACTTTTCTTTTTCGGAAAACAGATTGATATAAAACTAACTTTCTAAGGTGATTTTAACAAGAGGAGTCCGACTATGGAATGTGTTATTCATTTAAACGTGCTAGCTGGGCTATACAGAGTGTTTCAGTCAAAAATTCCCATCACACTTTTCCGGAAAGCAAAGTATCTCCACGATAGATATAAAACTATGTCTATAGAGTGTCACAATCTCTCTAATATAATTTAACAAATATCTAGTTCATAACGAGTGACAAAATATAATAACCATTACTGTATATTGATTAATACGCGTAACGTAAGTTTTCGTCCCCTTGAATTTCCGCTTTTCTCAAAAAATATTTGTGAATGTGTATGAGGTTCCTTCAAAAGACTTATAACACCTCGAGAATAGGAGTCCACCTTTTGAAGTGGAAGATAGAGCATATTAATCGCTATTACACTCCTCTCGACTGATCTGTCGGGTATTGTTTAACCGATATTTCCTGAAGTCCTTGTTTCCCGCCTCCTGCACCTCCTCTGACAATTGACCAACCAGTTGTGCAGCATTTATGTCAGCCCCGTCCACCAGCAACTTATGGAGAAACGGGGTCATACAGTACTTTGGATATATTCCGACATATTCTTGTACTGTTTCAAGTGTTTATTGCCGAAACCCCTCAACGTTATAATCTCGAATACACTCCCTATAGCATGTAGGATGTTCGAAACATGACTAATAAGCTCCTATCTATACCGGTAATTTCTGCTGATAGCTCCGGATTTTTGAAAAAAGCTCTAACAGTATTCCCGGTGTTTGACGTTCCGAATCCTTGCACAACAACGTCGAAGTTCATGTGCATTTTCTCCTTAAAGAGAAGTTGGATATTATTTTTCCTTTGTGCGACTTTTTCCTTATCTGCGCTGCCCCTAGAACGGCCACAACCTATGGCAAGCTTGTATGCTATACGGAGAATACCCTCAAATATATATAGTAGACTATCTCGTGTATATCAAATATATATACTAGATAGTTTACTAGGTGACAGAACCGCTCCTTTCCAGGTGAACTCCACTTCTCACGAAGCACATCAAAACATTCGCGCCTGGTCACCAATTTAATTTTTTTATTTACGCCCTGTATATGTATATACAAACTTATACAAAAACTGTACACACAAACTGTAGAAGTCGCTTTCAGTCTGCATATAGAAATGTAATCTCCTCCTTCTTGTTGAAATAGTTGTCATGCTTAAAGATCTCAATGACCACTCTCGTTAGTCTCGGATAGAAACGCTGCGATTGATATAAGATTTCCACCTCGTTGAAAAGGATGTCGTGACCTTCGGAAAGAGCGTGCTTTGTTCCTGCTGACTTTTGTGTATGTCCCAGCCTGCGACTCCTCTTGTGTTTCGTAATCCTTGTGTTGATACAGCGTGCTAATTTATACGGAGTCACAGCTGCATGGAACTCAGTAAACTGCGGGTGCCGATAAGGGCACTTCTCCTCAAGCTCTGTTCGAATGGGTCTAAAGACAGTTTTAACACTGTGCTTTTCCAGTAGCCTGCCAATCCTGTCCGTTAATTTGTGGATGTATGGTAGACTAGTCCACAAGCGCTTTTCTTCATCTTCTCCCGTTGTTCCTTCCTGGTGCTCTACATTCCTTGGACGAACAGCGCTCTCGAACTCGTGATTGCTGTATTCATTACAACCAAAGACTCTTTCCAGATGCTTCAATTCCCGTTCCAAATCATCCGGCTCACAAACTCTCTTGGCTCTTACGGAGAGAATCTTTATGACTCCCCTTTTCTGTCTGGGATGATGATTTGATGAATTATTGAGATATCGGTTAGGGTGTGTTGGTTTTCTATAAACAGTGTGCGCAAGCTTCCCATTCGGCCCCCTTGATACTAAGACATCCGAAACGGTAGGCGTCCTTCCTTTTCTATCTCCATAGGAAAGTGAATCTTTGGGTTGATAGAGTTGAGGTGTAAGAGGAAGTTTTGAAGTTCGCCCACGCCTTGACTTCAAATAACAAAAATTTCGTCCACTTATCGGAACCATCACTTTGGCCTCTTAGGTATTTGCTGTTGCCAACGCCTTTACCTCAAACATCTCCATAAAATAGTTTGCTGTTACTGGACAAAGGGGGCTGCCCATAGCTACACCATCAGTTTGTTCGTAGAAATCCTCCTTCCATTGAAATCATGTAGTGGTTATGTTGGAACAACTTGCTTTTTTCAAAATCAAAGGCTCGTTATCTTCAAAAGAAACATAAGGAAGAGTTTTTTTTACCTCTCGTTCTCTTCTACTTTTCTGTACAGCTTCAGTTTCACCAAGAGTTTCACCTCCAATCATCTGATGTTATACTTTTCTCTTGTCTTGTTGAGTTTTAGTCTACTCTTCTGCCTGATTCTGCAGCTGTTCCTTCTCTTCAGTTCCACCACCGAACAGGATAACTTTCTCCTTACGAGGAGGTACTGAGTCAGGTAAACCATGAAGTAAGAAGCAAACCCTCTCTCTGTAAAATTCAACCTGATTTGTATCAGAAAAAAATGGTCTGTGTTTTTTGTTCTCGTCAATACAACTCAAAATCTTCTCATCTTTCTTTTTGGGCCTAATTTTAAACTTTTCTCTTTAAGTATACAGCAAGCAAATTGTTCTCTAAATTTTTAAGTAAGAAATACTAAAGCATATCCCTTCCCGCATTTCAAATGAGTTCTTTACCCAACTTCTGACTGGCCTCCTTACAAACAATTAACAACAAATAATACGACGACGACGAATTTTTAAAACTTACATTTACTTTCTGCCACAGCTCGAACCCTTTCTTCCTTGTCTAGAGTTTCACTTTTGTTTCTATCTAATTGAATCACAAAACATTTGTCGAAAACTTTGAAGATTGAAAACAAGTTGATTTTACATTCTCACAATGCATGAGACATCATAATGTTCAGTTTTCTTGTGAGATTCACCAGTGATGGCTTTCACTTTCACTTTTCCAATAGCGCGAATATACATTATGGCGAAAAAATGGGAGATGGGGATCACATCTCATCACTGCCAGTGTCAAAATAAAGTTTAGATTTTAGCGACATTTCATCAATACATAAAGTGCAATGCTTGTCTAAGGGCACCATTTTCTCTATTTTAATTTGAAGTCCTCCGAATATTCCTTCATTATTTAGACCAGGTCTGCAAATAAACTTTTGAGTTACCTTTTGAAGCGTACGTACTGTTGGCAAAAACAATTTGGCCATAAAAGAATATGCAGAGGGCCCCAAAAAAAAACAAAGTTGAAGCAAATTGCTTGTATTCCAGCGAGTAGCCAAGCAATTGTTTTTTTTTCTTTTAAAATAGCTTCGGCTTTGACGATTTGGGCTAATGGTCTGCTTAAAAACTTGTCGCATAGGCTGTTAAAATCATCGAGGGTCCAAGAGCTAACATTTGTTTCAAATCGTTTCTGCTTTTTATTTAAATTGTTAATTTTCTTCTTTAACTTTTCTTTTTGGTTTGGACATCAATTGATTATGCCACGACCGAAGATAGCGGACGTGACATGTTTCTATCTGAAACTGAAATGTATGTGCCCTAATATTAGTAACTCAAATATATCAAAGTCTTTTTGGTTTATTAGGAACTGTGGCATTTATATGGGCGTTTTTGAACAACTTGGGATTATTATTGCATTGTCAGCCTCGTGGTCCGACACTGTCATAGTTTTTTTGCATTATGGGTTTACTATCGTCTTGGTCAGTTAATTCTGGAAAAAGAATTGCATCTGTGTGAGAAAGCATTACAATAAAACTATACATAATAGCTAATAATATATTATTTTGATATTTACCTGGTACAATGAGATTTTTGTGAAGTGCAAGCTAGATGTCTTAATCTACGTATCTTGGTCCATGTAGCTGCTTTAGATAAAGCTAAAAGATTAGGATATTTTACACAATATTAAAATTAATTCCTATTCAGTAATCAAAAGCCCATTTATAGTATTGTCATTGCGTTACTTATTTCAACTCACTTGTATTAGATGATTCTGAGCAGGGGTTGAATAAAGTTGGTGATGCTTCAGCGAACAGGGTTTTCCTGCTGGCACCTTTAGAAATAAATTTGGTTTAAAAGTGTTTTCCGCATAATCCATAGCTTTTGTGCAATTTATCAATATTGCATTTCAGCAAGTCTTTCCTTCCACATGCCTCTAACCACAATTTTGCTCTAAATAAAAATGTAATATTATTTTATATTGAGTAACAATTTGTGAGTTTTACAGTCTTCATAAACAGTGTACGAAACTAGGTACAGTAAAAATTGACGCTTCTGCTACAGAATCCTAATATTTAAATACTTGTAATAGGCTAAGCTATAGAAATGTGGGTACTTTAACTTACCTCTCAGGATTTTTAGGAAAGTGAAAAATACTTGTTAGAGTTCCAGAAAAAGAGAAGTGTCTAAAAGCACAACGCGAATATTTTCGCTTCAGTTAAGTAGGTTCTGAAGCCATATCCTTTATCCAAAGAAACACTAGAATCTACATCCGATTTTTTACTATTTAAATTGTTTATTAAAACACAATCCTGCAAATCGCACTCATAGACAAACAAGTTAAATTAAATCGCACTCTAAAAAACACTAACCACAGAGAAATTGCTTATTTAGCAAGGCAATGTCATTGATGACAACTGCTGTCAGTTTCAGAATGTATACCGGGCTAAAGAGTATATTGTTTATTCATTCTATTCCCGAGGTTTTGAACAAAAAGGGGTCTTTTCTCTCAGTGTAATAACTAGTAAAAGGGGGCGTGTTCTAATGCATTCAACGTCACGAAATTTACGGACATGAAAATAGCCAGCTTTCGCTTCTGTATGAGATAGATAATAACATGCCTATTCTGTGACAGTAGTGCCATCTCCCATTTCTACATATTTGTTCACATTAGTGTTTACATTCACAAATCGCTTAGCATCAAAGCACATAATATGATCACTTACGCCATAAACCAAGCTTCAAATCCAAAACTTGCCAATACTGCCAAAGCTACAGCCTGTGATTCATCACTCAAAGTAACAAAGACATTCGACGAACCTCCATTTTTCATTTGGTCATTGTTCCTCATTGTTCATTTGGGGATTTTGAGGACCTTATCCGTATTAAGGACTATACTTTTTATTCTGTTTGAGCCAACAACTTTCTTCTGTATGTCCTTGTTTTTTTTGCAATGTTCTTAAGAGCATTGCAACTTAAGAGAAATATCTTGGACTTCCACTGTTTTTATTGAGTTTTTTACACCACATTCTTGAATCCCCTGAACTTCTGAGACCCCTGAATATCTCAATAGACGTTCGACGAAACCATCTTCTGAGATCCTTGAGCCACGAATTCTGCTGTTTGCCCACAGATCTTTTGCCCTCGATCCTTCCTCGATTTTATAGTTGGTCTTATACAATTCAGGAACTCTTGCTACTGATTGTCATTTCTATCCCACACAATAAAGGTATCATCGACATACCGGAGCCAGACTTTGGGTTTATGTGTAGCTTTTCAATGACGTGTGTTTCAAACCACTCCATAACCGGTGATAGTGATGAACCCATCGGAAGCCCATCCTTCTGCTCAAAAAAGACTGAACTTTAATCTGAAAGTATGAGCCTTTGAGGCAGCAGCGCAATAGGTCCATCACTCCTTCCACAAGCTGCGATGTTCTCTCCTTTAAAGATGCATCCGCCCTGAATCTGACCTCGATGATATCTCACGACTTCTCCAACGGCAGGTTGGTGTAAAGGCTTTCTATATCGAAACTCACAAATGTGTCCCTATCACTCAATTCTAGATCCTTAACAATCCTAACGAAGTGTTCAGAATTTTGTGCAAAGGAGGTTGTTTTTCCAACCAAAGGTTGGATGATTTAAAGGAGAAATATACTTAGGGCGACTTTTACAAGTTCAATTAAAACTTCAGATTGAAGATAAAATACCAGAACTGATGCACATTGCATTATTTACCTGACAAATAAACAATGCAATCTAGGTTATATCTGGAGTTTTATCTTCAATCTCAAGTTACTTGAACTTGTAAAAGTCACCCTTAGAAAACTTGTTGGCGAGTCTCCAAAGCTTTTGATTGGCCGAATGTGGTGGTTTACTGTGGTATGGAGTGAGAAACCTCCTAGTATTTTAGGGCTCTGTAGATTCGTCTTTTAACTCTTTTAGGCGGGTCATTAGGTATTATTTTATATACATTTCATATACATTTCATCAGAATCTCCTGTGTCTCCTCGTCATACTGTGTCGCATCCATGAGGACGGTCGCATTTCCTTTATCAGCTGGAAGAATCTTGAATGATTTGTCCATCTGCAGTTTCCTCATGACTAACTCTTCTTCTCTGTGGGTGTTTGTCCAATAGTGTTCTGACTTTCGTGTCGTTGATTCTACAGCACTTATTATGTCAAGCTCTGGAGTTACCTTTGGAGCAATTGCAAAGATCAATCCTTTGCTCAGCAATTTTTCCCAGTGGAACTCGACAGATGGTCGACGATAGTTGACTATTGTCCTCTGACCTTGCTGGTGGTGGTCGATTGTTATCTCCTTCCTTTGAAGCCTCATAAGCTTGTCATTGTGCTTTTTGGCTAGCTTCTTTTTCAGTTTGATGCATGAATTATCTATTGTCTATGTATCTTCCTCCAGTGTAAATTCCTTGATTTCTTCAAACCTATGTAGGATATCGTCCAGGAGCTGTGATTTTTTCCATCTGTGATAGCTTATTCGGTACGGAGTAAGTCCATGGCTGGCCGTGTCGAGAATGCGGCAGGCTCGATCACCAGGGATTGGTGATTTTAAACGAAAACCCACTGGAATGTTGCAATCCCTGGCTGTGCAAAAAAGTGGATGTGTTCTTCCTCCTTGGTAAGCTTGATCTTTGCTTTCTCGTAACCTCTGAATTTCTCGCTAATACCAAATCCGCACCGGTTTTATAACGTTTGTTTAAAGGTGGTAGACAATGATGTACTATTAAGCGAAACATCCTGGACTTCCATTGTCTTCATTGAGTTCCAATGAAGACAATGGAAAAGAAAAGACAATGGAAAAGACGCCTTCATTGCTTCCAATGAAGACTGCTTCCTTAAAGTTTTATTTCTTCCAATGCTGTTCCCTATGTGCACAATTGTGGCTTCCGACCACTTAATATTATGGTATTCGGACCAAGCATGCTCAGCAATTACCGATTTTGATGTTTCTCCTCTTATCGTATGAGCTCTGTATTTCTGAACTCTTACTTGCAAATGATGCTTTCTTTCTCCTATTCACGACATGCCACACTCTCACGGGATCTCATATATGCAATCTTTTTGCTGATTTGAATTTCCCGTTTTGGTTTTAGAAAGTACGCTTCTTAATGTATTTTCAGTTTTAAAAACCGTTCGTATGTTGTACTGTTTCGCGATGCATCAAAGTTCCTTTTATGTATGGTATAGTAAGAAGATGACGTTGGTCCTCGCTGTTTTGCCTAGGCTTTTGCCTTTTACAGTTATCACCTACTTTTATTATTCAAATTTTTCTCTCAACAATTTACTGCCCACTTGCTGACTTTTTCTATTGAAAGTTATTTTCGAGTTTTAAATGACCCCTTTGCGTTAAAAACATTATGAAAGCAAGGCAAAAACTAACTTGGATGACCCAAAAATCCCAATAATCTTATCGCCGAAAGTCGACTGCTGAATTACAATTTCGCTAAAGATTATTTTTGCTGCTCGACTTTTATTGCTTCATTTCCATAATAATCCGAGCCAATTGAAAATTTATTGGGTATTTTAACTTATATGAAAATCTCGTCCTCAAATTTAAGCCGCTTATAATTTGACTTTCGGACTAATTCGCAGTATAAAAACATCTCGAATAATGTTTTTAAACCCAAGACCCAAGTAATTGACGGCGAACCGACAAATTCAAGAATTCAATATGTCGTATTAATTTAAATTTAAAGGAACCTTGGGGTAACATATTGTGCTCTCGGCTGGTGCCTGAAAACTTTCCTACCGATCTCTGAAGTCTTTTAATAGAATTGTTTTTTTGTCAATGCACTGGTTATAAAATGCTAACCGTTCAAGTAAATAAAGCCATTAAATTCAAATACGTGGCATTTGAGTAGCTATATAAGATTCTCAGCAATAACTTTTGAAGAGAGTTATTAAAAAGTGTGCTGAACTTTTAGATAGCTTTTGTTGGGAGTTTATGAATTATGCATCGACCATTTCCAGAAGTAATGGCATGAATTTCAAATGTTATTATACCTCAAAACGCCAGAAATCAAGTTTGAAAACTATTTTAGATACGAGGGCTGTTGTACCGCTGCAGGAATTAGACGTGGCCTTATAGCTGGCTAAGGTATTTAGCCAGGAAGACCAACTATGTTCGGAAGTTGCACTTTGCATTTTAGCTGAAATTGCTGTAATGGTTTATTGGATAAAAGCACTAAGCGGAAACTAGAAATTTTCGAATAAAAAAAAAGGAAATCTAGGAGCGTTTCTAGATTGGCACATGGGCATGACGTATAATAAAATACTTACTCGTACATTACAAACGAGATTTATTAAAATAATGTTAAAAATTAGGATTTATTAGTTTAAAATCTGTACGTACACCAGGGTAAAAGTGAAAACGAAAAAAGCGAATAAAATCTACTTAAAAATAGCTATCTCATCGTTTTTACCTTCTGCAGGGGGTCTGACGACGATATATATTGCACATGACACGCTCGCTTCGGGACGTCACCAGACTTGCTTGTTATGTTTTTCTGAAGTTATATATTTGGAGTTTTTATATACTCTCTATACCGCCGACCTTGGAAGGACAAAGCCCATCACTGTACAAGAAGCACTGCACAGGAATCACTGGACTTCATTGGAAGGAGGTTAATTCAATTCAATCCCTCGGCCATCAGTCTTCTATTTGGATCTATGGTGTAGATGCTGATGATACCCCCGGCCTTGGAAGGACGATCTTTCAACAAAGCCCATCACTGCCCAGGAAGCATACACAACTTTGAAAATGCGCCTCGAAAAATCTCCATTGCTGGTTTTACGTCTGCAACACGGCACACTTGGTCCTTTTCGTGATACACTGCCTGCACGCGACCAACAACCCACTTCTTTAGAGGGAGGTTATCTTCTTTCACCAATTGTAAATCAGCCCAATTCAATCCCTCGGCCATCAGTGTTCCATTTGGATCTATGCTGTAGCTGTTGAAGATACTTCCTCAGCCATCTTTGCCAAAAATGCTGTTGGTTTTGCTGCATCATCTCAAAACGTTTTAACCGGCCCATGGCAATGTTAGTATAATTGGGATCAGGTACTGTCATGGTTAGTCTGCCCAGCAGGAAATGAGCGGGGGTTAGCGGGATGAGACATTGGAGTCGAAAGATAATGGACAGAGGGAACGGGAGTTCAATATTGATTCAATCTGTACTAAAATCGTATTTAGTTTCTCAAATGTAAAAGCGATATCACCCGTTATCCCCTTTAAATGAAATTTACAACTTTTAGCAGCACTTTCCCACATACCATGTGCGGCTGCTCTCTGAAAAGTCTTTTCATTTAAAATACGATAAAATTCAGAGCATGCACCTACAAAATTGGTCCCATTGCCTGAATATACATGAGCGGCCCCTTCGAGACACAAAACTTCTAAACGCGGCAATAAAAGCATTGTTAGAAAGATTACTGACCAATTCTATTTGCACAGCTCGAGTTTTAAGGCACACAAAAATTGATATCCAGCATTTTAGCCGCGTACTGCCACGGCCTTGATGGTGCTTAATGGACCAGCGTAATCAACACCAGTAACCTCTGATAGATGGGTATCCTGAATGCAGAGCAATGCTGGTAATTCTCCCTTTAAAGCAGTCAGTGC
Organism: Taphrorychus bicolor; assembly: GCA_951812265.1. Lineage (NCBI taxonomy): Eukaryota > Metazoa > Arthropoda > Insecta > Coleoptera > Curculionidae > Taphrorychus > Taphrorychus bicolor. Next base: position 2,998,806 of record OX638300.1, read on the forward strand.
CTTTGATCGGTACCTAAAACAACGATAGCAGTTTTTAATAATTGTCTTAGTTAAATTTTGACCACTCATTGGCTTACGAAGCACCTTACGAACAGATGCCAAGACAGCTTGTGTCCTTGCATGCCACAAAGATAAATGCTCATCTCGTAAGATAAGAGTTGAAATATGATGTTTAGCTGGTATTAAAAATGGATGCTTCTTTTGCATGTGAAGAATTTTTTAGACGACCTTCCACTCTTATTGCTTCACCGTCCAAAAAGGGACGCTTATTAATGAGCTCTTAAAAGAAATTGATGGATTACCCTTAGACAGGTCAGCATACTCCGAAGAAAACATCTCCATTTGCGACAATTGAACAATCCTCCGCAAAGCAAAATTTATTTCGTCCACCGATAAGGGACCCGACTTTTTACTCTACGGACAATTATTCTTGAACCTAAATATCCACGATTTAGCACGATTCGATCTGTTAAATTGAGAAAATCGTTCTGCAAAAGTCTGGAAACTTAACTCCTTTTATTACCATGTCCACCAGCAGTTGTAGATACTAATATGTTAGAATTTTGCCTCCTATCAGGTAACTCTACGTGACAAAATGAAGAAATATTTTCCTCATATGTAAAATTTGCATCATGCAAAAATGTCGGACCTTCCCACCAAAGCTGAACTGACTCCAATTGCTCTAGAATCAGCCCTCTTGTAAGTATGTCCGTGGTATTCTCCTTTCCTTACACATACCTCCATGGGAATGAACAAGTAATACCCTAAATGTCAGCAACTCTATTGCTAGAAAATCGCTTCAGCTCATTTGGTTGAGTTTTCAGCCACCCCAAGATGATGGTTGAATCCGTCCAAAGTGTGCAATTCAAAAACAATCCTAAAGATTGCATGACCTTTCTTGCCAACCTGGATAAAAGGTGTGCCCCACATAATTCAAGACGCGGGACTGTAACCGTCTTAAGCGGTGCGACCCTCGTCTTTGCACCCAGAAGTTGAACATGAATGACGCCATGAGCATCCAATGGCCTGACATAAATACACCCTCCATATGCCAAAGTCGAAGCATTAGAAAAACAATGCAAATCCATGCCACTTCCAAAAAATACTCTTCCAAGAATTGACAACTAGAAACAAAAGACCAAGTGGATCAAAAATCTTTGAAATTACACTCATAACAGTACTTTTTGTGACCACTGGAATCGAGTTGAACTTTGAATTTTAAAACCTATGAGTTACTACACCATAGCAAGCCTAAAGTGTTCTCACTCAAACCAAGACTAAGAGGTCTCACCATAGAGGATTTATCAAGGTAGAGGTCGTTTTTGCATTTTTCAATATTGGCATGATAAACAATCCCTCCATACAGTGTTGCCAGGATTACTTTGCTAGTAAATTGGCACATCCTTTTTTTTGGATGATATTTTGCGAATCTTTACACCACGAGATTACTATAATATCTATTGCTATCCTCCATAATATCCACTTTGTCCAAATAATTTTTGAATGGTGATTAATAGAACACTTATGACGATAAAGGAAAAAAAAATACGTGTAAAATGGCCAACTGATCACAATCGGCAACATTGCAGAATCCTGTGATACGTGATTTATGTCAGTTTATGACAATTATTTCATGGATTTTTTTTCTGGTTTTAAGAGTTTTCCGCCGACTTTTTCGCTTTTAGCAATAGTTTCTGTGTTTTAATTTGTTAAATTATGTTTTCACCGGTAAGTTCATTTGTGGTTTGTGGTTATGTTGTTACTCGGCTCTTAGACGTTAGCCATTAGCGTCGTTTGTAGGTGTATTCTATTATTAATTTTTAGTCTAAAAAATCTCAATAAATGGGCATAGTAGGTATGTATCAAAAATCGTTTAAATATAAACATATTTGAATGTTTTGGTCTGCAAAAAAATGCAAACGCATGCTGCGTAAAAATCGTATACTTGTTTCCTTGAAAAATAGTACGCCTATGTGTGCTTATGTCATCTGGAGATGTGTCCTTGGAGATTCAAATTTCGCCATATTGTTTTTAGCATTTCTGCTTCCCCTCTACCCGAACAACCCGCAAGCCTCCAAGTATGCGGTTTGTATATCATGCCAAGTAAACAATTACCAATTTATGATTAACTCGCGGCGTCTATTTATTTACTCCATTATCAATGGGTCTCACCATCTTGTAAGTCCTCAACGACTGAATGGTCATTAGAACGCCATTTTCTTAATTCAAACCACCAGCCTCCGAAACGTCTGACACCTGTTTCATGAGCACACGGGCTTCAGCACTGGACTCTGAACCAGTTAAAAGTCATCGACATAAAAATTACCTTTGAGGCTTCTAGATATTTTTCTATGCATTCAAGACCCACTTGACGCAAATACCTGATAGCTAAAAATGTGCCATACGGTCCCCTACGTCACGGTATTTAATTCAAAAGTTTGTAAAGGTCCTCTTGGATCTTTTCTCCAAACTATACGCTGCAACTTCCTATCTTCCTTGTCCACTAGCTAAGTTTTCTTAATATCTGCTGATATTACAAATGCATGCTTTCTAAAACATATAAGAGTTGAAATGAGATCATCCTGTCCTTAGGGCATATCATTTGAATATCGTTAAAGGAGTAGCCAGAGGTAGTTGGCATAGAAGCATTGAAGACTACCCACAATTTTGTTGTACTTTTGTCCTCGTTCAGGACACCACGGTGAGGCATGAAATAAGAAATATCAGACACCGATTTACATTCTTCAGTTACGCTAGTCATATGCCCTAATAACTAGTACTCCTCCATAAAATCTGCATCTAATTTCCGCAACATCCCATTTCGTTGTAATCTCTGATCCATCTTCTGAAATTGACGACTGGCAACCAGTTCAGATGACCCTAAACACTTAGTGTCCATTTTTAAAGGAATCCTAACAATAAACCCGCAATCTAAATCCCTACTTGTGTTTCCAACAAAATGATCTTCAACCGAGCCTCCTCCTGAGTCAATGCTTGCTCGTCTGACACTTCCATTTCCCAAAAAAAAATCATAACTGTTGCTGGATGTCACATGTTTCTATCAAATTGGACGATACCTTGTAATGACTTGAGCAAATCTCCAAAGGACCAGCAACTATCCATCCTAACACTGTTTTTTGAAGCAGTGTGGAGCAATTTATTATTCTCCTACCTGGGCAAAGTACCTTCCAGAAAATATCAGCCGTAATGAGAAGATCAATAGGCCCTTGTATGTGAAAGGATGGATCTGCTAACTGAAAATGATTGGGAGTGTTCAAGTCTGATAAACTAACTTTTGCACTAGGCAAATTTGCTACCAAACATGAAATATCTGAAGTAAAATTTGAACTTTGTGCAGTAATTTTTGTTTTCACTCGACTCTCCCCAGTGAACACACTTGATCCCTGGGACGTCTCACATTGGTTTGTTTATGGTGTGCTTTTGTCACACTCGCGCGTCATTTTTATTTTTTTTACCATGCGCGCGGAGCGCCCATAGTTTAGGAAATATCGCAAAATTATGAACATAGAACCTGATGATACCTAAAAGTAAGCAACTGAAATGGCGAAACGTTTGAAATAATCTATTTCATATTCGCAAACTTGACAGCTTTTGAAACGTGCTAAAATTCATAATAAGATATAAAATGGTACCACGAGTACCCATATCAAGATTCCCATTTATGGTATATTGTTTATGATTATGCAAAGAATCTACCATTGAAATTTCAGATTGCTAGCTTTGATTGTTCCTAAAAATGTAATATTTGCCAATTTTTGGATCACCCTGTACCATCTAAATGAGAAATCAAGGTAGATTTTATAATAACGTAATAAAACTTAAAAAAATATATATTGCTAAAGAAAACAAAACTAAAGTTTAATATTGCAGAATTATTTGGGACACCTTATACTATTTAAAACAGAAATCATCGCTCTGATTATCATAAAACTACTCGAATTAACGCAATAAATTAATTTATATCAATCTACATGCAAAAATCCTAAAATTCCAAGTTACAACATTTTTTTGGGACATTTTATACTATCTAAAACGTAAATAAATGTATCATATGACTACTAGAACCGGCGAATAAAATCGATTACTACTGATTTATATGGGAAAAGTCGATATTTCTATATTAAGCATATGAGGCTCTCTCCAACTGGCCCAAAAACCAAAATTTTGAGATCAAAAACGTGAATTTCAGCTTTCAACAGCTTATATCGCGTTTTAATGAAGATTTATCCGAAAGGCTATACGAGGAGCCAAAAAAGTAGAATAATTTTAGTGTTTTTTTAACAATTTGTGGATAAAATGGCGAAGGAATTTTTTCGCAATAAAAACTCGTACCTAACAACTACAGACTCCTTTAAACAGACACCTGCATAATTAAAATTGCTTTAATTGGTAAGTTTTAATAACGCTTTCATCGCCTATATCTAACAGTTTATTCCCTCTTGTCTACGTACCACTAACAGATCCGTTGGGATGTCATCAGGTCCGGTGGGTTTTTTGGTTTTTGCGTATTTTATTGCAAATAGAACCTCACTCTTGAGAATTTCTGGTCCTCCGTCTATATCAGCGTGGTCATCGAAGTTGGATTCATTCGGTCTATTATCATCAAACAGCTCATTTATGTATTTGAAGCATGTTCCAAGGATTTCTTTTTCATCTAAAATATATTTTCCTTCAGTATCTACTAGCATATTAGTGGTATTTTTATTGTATAAACCTGCTACTTCTCTGACCTTTTTATACATGTTGAAAGTGTGAGATAATTCCGAAACAAATGTCCACTGTGAAAAGGAAAAATTACTGTCATTGGGGAAAAATAGAATTTTTATTATATAGAAACTCAGATAACATACTAAACCTAATGACGTCAGATAGTTATTTTGTGTTTCCATTTGAAACACTCCAGGTCATTAGGAGGGTTTTAAGATTAATTCCCATTATAAGTTTGTTGCTAAATTTGATGCGAAAATGAAATCAGAAAAAATCTTATTTTTGAAGTTTGCTTTTGCCAAATCTTACAATTTACTCTATTTTGCTTAAAACTATTTCTCAGACACCTAAAATTTTCAAAACAAATTGAGATGACACCTCAGCAAGTCAGAAAACACAGCAATTCAAACGTGTCGAAAAAAGGACAAATTATGTTTAATCCCAAGTTTCTAAACTGCATAAAAGAAAGCTGTTTTCTCGTTATATTTCTACGCCGTGTACAATAACCTCGTCTACAATAAGTTCGTCCTCGTCTACAATAACCCCTAAGATGTCCTCTCAATATATCAATTACGAAAAATACTGGAAGCTTAAATACTTACGTTACTGTGCCAATTCCTACATCGTCAAACCATGAAAATTGATTTGAGGTCGGTTTTTAGGTTGAAGGGTGATAACCAATTTATGCTTCGACCGCAAAGGTTTGGATAAATAACATGAATATCAAAATAAAAATATAAATATTGGTTCTAATTGTAACTGTGAGTCCAGTAGCAAATTTCTTTATCACAAAAATTAGGAAATCTCGTCGAGTACTAATCAAAATATAAAAAATTAGGTCAAACTGCTGGGAAGTTGTCTTAATCTTCCGATAAAAGTCGAAATAATTGGCTTTACTTAAATTTATCTACGAGATTCTAAGTCGTTATTAATAGTAATAAATTAAAATCTAAAACGACCAAGTATTCATAAAAAGATGCATAATAGTTTAAGTTTTATCATTTTTATGGTATAATCCCCATAATTATTATCCTTGTATGTTGTAAGTTACAATAAAAAGCAGCTGGCTTATCATCTTTTAGCAACATTAACTAGTTTTGTTGTTTTATAACCTAAAACCATATAACTCACCCATTTGCTCAAAACTTACACTCCATCAGCAATATTGTTTTCTTCTTCTAAGAAGCACCTACATGAAAACTGATTGACCCTAAGGAATTTACACAAAATAGACAGCATTATTATTGTAAATATAGAACAATGTAATTGTGCAGTGTCAAAACAAGCGCCGAAATATGTGGCAAATTTCGTATGAGATTCTAAGAAATCGAAAAGGTGACACTAATACTTTTGATTAGCTCAGACATTTGATACTTGCAATTTACAGTAGCAATAAGTAGCCATGTAATACTTTTTCAAACAAGCTATAATGTTTAGGTTAACTGTAGAATTTGGTATTCTCTGATCAATTACAAAAGACCGTGTGATAAATAATCCACCCTTTCTATGTAAAATGCAGACTGCTTATGGACCTTTTCTCCATTATTAGCATATATTAGCTTTCTGCATTATTTTTTGAGCCACCTTATACTATCTAAAACAGAAATCAACGTCCTATTCATTATAAAACGACTCGAAGTAACAAATAAAATTGATTACTATAGATTTATATGACACATATAGAAAGTTCTATGTTAAACCTATGGGGCTCTCAAACCGGCCCAAAAAACTAAATTTTGAGATAAAAATCGTGCATTGCTGCCTTTAACAGCTAATATCTCGTTTCGATGAAAATTTATCAGAAAATGTACAAGAAGAGGTAAGGAAGAGAAAGAATAGAGCTATACGGAGAGTACATTTTCGAAGCTTTGCCTAGAACAGTAACTGAGCACGGGTGGCCCAAAAATAAGGTACAAATTTTGCACTTTTTTTTAATTTTCTCAAAAACCGTGGAAGCTAGCTTCTTTCTCATACATGCATCTGATAGCCCTTAATGGCCTCTTCATACATCATATTAACCTGCATATCGAAAAACCTTACCGTTTCCAAGATAAACAGAAAAATGTAAACATATCAAAACTTTCAAAGGGGGTAGATCGTGTAAATTTTCAGCCAAAATCGATTGTTATAGATTTTATCAAAAATAGCCTCATATGAAAGAGGGGACAAAAATATGTAAAACATTTGCAATTTTGGAATTTTCAGAAATTTCCTTCCTTTTCAAAATGGCGCCAAAAACGTAATTTTTCCACTTTTTATCGACATTTTAATACTTATATTTATATAATTCAAAAAATAAACGTGGTATAAGGATGCTATTGACGCCAATGAATAGAGCATTCTCGACCCCAAAATACCTGCTTAATTTGTCGTTCAAGGTTTTTTATTTAGTTGACGTAATGTTTGATCAAATAAAAATATTAGGTAATTTTTACAAAATTTTAACAGTTTTTTACTTCCTATAAGACGGTTATGAAACTAAGCAAAATACTAATTAACGTTTTGAGCATTATTTGAGACGACTCACACTTAATTGAGACACTGCTATTCTATTGCCATAAATGACTTTGCTATAAAATGCCAAATGTCACTCTACCACTATAAATGAGAAATTTAAACAGTCAAATCTCAGAACCTAAAAACGATAAAATCGAACAGTTAGTACCAGTCGAATGGGCTTCGTTAAAGCTATTTTGTCAGTCATATACGAAAAATTTATTGTTTGGGCGTGGCACATTTATAAAGCAATATTTGTAATAAAAGGGAATACCCTAATGATGGCCTACGGTAAGCGTAAAGTCGAAACGTCGGATATATTTGGTTTCAGCGCCCTTTAGCAACAGTGAGTAAGTTGTAGCTAAAAAGTGTCAACAAATTTAAAAAGTTTCCAAAATTGTACCTTCGGTACCCGCGGCATGGTTGTGTCAAAATGTCATTTTTAGCGAATTTTACATAAGGGAAACCTACAATTCGATTTTCAAGTCGATATCACCATAGGTTCATAAAACAGCTATTACCTAGCTACAGTCAGCTACATAGCTATGTGAGCTATATTACCATTCATGGTACCTCCATGTGCACCCAGCATCCAAAGTTGAACCATGTATCATTAACAGTTCTCTAAATATCAACGGTACTCAGGTACTGTAGCTATGATAGCTACGGCAACTATATTACAATTTATAATACCCCCGTAGGTACCTACCATCCAAATTTGAACCATGTGCCATCAATGGTACCCTAAATATAACCTTTTCTATATTCCTCCCATTTAAAAAGCAATACACAATGTATTTCTTATGGGAAGTGTTTTTAACTATGTATGGAACAAACGTAGCCAGCCGAGCGTCGACGTCACAGGGCACCACGTGGTCGGAAATCATGAATCCCGACACGAAATTTTCAAATCGACCAGTCTTTGTGAAAACGTTTCCGAGGACTGGGGGTTTTACCGGTAATCTTCCTAGAAATGTTCAAATTTTCACCTGCCATACAGTTTTCTTCGATTTTCCGCCTATTTTTCTTGGTCCAGGTGTTTAAAGTTCGATCTGTCAAATGAGAAATTTCCGGAGTCGAAAACAGCGATCGCAGCGCACGGTTTACCCGAAGACGGTTGCGTCAATTGCCGGAACTAACGGAAATTTTGCCGAAATTTAAAAAATCTGCATCTTTCGTTTCGAAATTGAATTAAGACCATTTCGCGACGTCCCAGCGAAAAAGTGATTCCTTGGCGCCGAAAAGAAAACATTCCAAGGTATATCCTGGGATAGAAATTCAGTCGATCGGATGCACGGTCTCGGCACAAATAGGCCTCAAAGTGGCAATTTCAAATGTAAAGTTTAAAAAATCGTCAAAATTGCAAATTGAAAGCTAGGACCTTGATTTTTGGCCAGATCGAGGGCCCATATGTGTGCTACCTCCCTGAATTATTTGAGATTTTTCTCTGCAAAAATGTGGAATCTACAGGGTGAAACGTGATAAAAGTACACCAAAATTGGTAAAAAATGCGGCACAGAAAAACTTTTGTAGCTCACTCGGTATAAGAGCTAGCCCAAAACTAACAACTGATTTTTTTTTCTCTCCACGTCTTCTAGTTACCCATTTACCACTGAAGTTGGACCGCTCCATAGTTTTCGTAAAAGTCGCAAAAAACTACCTTACTATTCACACACTTTTTCTTAATTGTCTTTGGTAATTTTTTTGACCACTCTGTATTAAAGTGACACTTTTGGCGGGATAGGATTAAAAGTGCTCAAGGATATGCCCTTTCCCTTGGTATCATCGCTATTGGGCCAGTCGTCTAACTAAGGGGGTCCAGAAGGCCGAGAATTTGACCATTACAAAATTTTTATCCGCCAGTGAAGATATAAAGGCGAGCCAACGGTGACATTTTGGTTGTAGATATTTGGTATTTTTTGGGTTCTAACGTTTATAACTTTAAAACTGCTCATTTGACGGGATTTTGTCGTGCTGCGCGTATGTACAGAAATGAACGGGCTTTCCAAAAATGTGGTCGATTTGGTAGCACGTGCTGCGGGGGGGGGGGGGCTGACCAGTGGCGTACTAAAGTGAAAAATGCATTTTTTTCAGAACTTAAAAGTCTAGCGTCTTTGCCGTAACTCCGGGACTATGTGGGTAGATTTTCTCATACGTTTAGACGATAATTTTTGAAGTGCAATTCCGATAAGTTAAATAGAAAAATGTACAAAAATTCGCAAAGTCGGGACGGTTTTTCTAAAAATTTTTTGCAATGGTCAACTTGTCGGCCTTCTGGACCCCTTTAGTTAGACGACTGGCCCAATAAGGATAATACCTGGAGAGAGGGCATATCCTTGGCTACTTTTAATCCCATCCCTTCAAAGGTGTCACTTTAATACAGAGTGGTAAAAAAAATGTCCAAGAACAATTAAGGAAAAGTGTCTAAAAGAGTAAGGTAGTTTTTTGCGATTATTACGAAAACTATAGAGCGGTCCAGCTTTGGTGGTAAATAGGCAACTAGAAGACGTGGAAAGAAAAAAAAATCAGTTATTAGATTTGGTCTAGCTCTTATACCGGGTGAGCTACGAAAGTTTTTCTGTACCGCATTTTTGGTCAATTTTGGTGTACTTTTCTCACATTTCACCCTGTAGATTTGACATTTTCGCAGTAAGAAATCTCAAATAATTCAGGGAGGTAGTACACACATGGGCCCTTGATCGTGCCAAAAATCAATGGCCTAGCTTTGAATGTGAAATTTTTACGAATTTTTAAACTTTAAATTTCAAATTGCCACTTTGAGGTATATTTGTCCGGAGAACGTGCATCTAATGCAATGGCTTTCTATCCCAGGGGATACTTTGGAATGTTTTCTTTTTGGGACTTAGGAACCACTTTTCGTTGGGACGTCGCGAAATGGTCTTAATTGAATTTCGAAGCCAAAGATGCAGATTTTTTTAAATTTTGGCCGAAAATCCCGAATGGTTCCGAATCACGTCCACCATGGGGTGAATCGGAAGCATTCGGTGGCCGCGCCCATCTGCATCTGACAGCTGAGATTTCCGAAATGTAAACATTAACTTTAAGGTCTCAGACTAAGGAAAATCGGCCGAAAAGCGTGGAAAACTGTCTGGCCGGGGAAAATTTGAACATTTCTAGGGAGATTATTGGCAAAATGTCCAGTCCTCGAGGTCGTTTTCACAAAGACTGGTCGATTTGAAAATTTCGTGTCGGGATTCATTTTTGGCTGATGACGTCGAAGTCCGACCACGCGGTTTTCGCCCAGACAGTGGCGGTTACAAATTCGGGCAAAAATGTATTTTTTCGATTTTTCGGCAGACATGGGCGTAGTTATATTTTTTTTGCGATTTCTTCGGCTTTCCCATAAGAAATACATTGTGCAATGATTTTTAAATGGGACAAAATTGATTTCGACATAAAAAAAGATGGAGGCGAACAACAAATGGCCGCCCTAGGCAGGGTAATTAAAAAATTTGGATATCTCTGAAACGAATAAAGTTAGAGAGCTGAAATTTGGTACCATGGTTCATTAGGGAACGTACTGCAAGCTGCCATGGGTCGAAACCTTATTTATGGTACCAAACCCATGGGTACCATAACGAAATTTTGCATATAGGTTTTCAGGCTTTTGCACGTGTATTTCCCATAAGAAAAACGTTGGGCAATGTGTATTATATGGGTGGAATGTAGATTACGTCACATTTGGGGTACCATTGATGGTACATAGTTCAAATTTGGATAGTGGGTACCTATGGGGGTATCATAAATTGTGATGTAGCTGACTCAGCTATCATAGCTACCATAGCTGAGTAACGTTAATATTTAGAGAACTGTTAATGATACATGGGAGTACCATGAATGGTAATGTAGCTGACATAGCTATGTAGCTGACCATAGCTAGGTTATAGCTGTTTTATGAACCGATGATGATATCCAGTTGAAAATCGAATGGTAGGTTGCCCTTATGCAAAATTCGCTAAAAATGACATTTTTAAAAATCCAAGATGGCCGCCTGAAAAGTTTTGGTTTTAGGGCGATATCTCTGGAACGGTTCGAGCTAGAAAGCTGAAATTTGGTATGTGGCTACTTTATGGGACGGGCTAGAGCTCTCTGAGGTCCAGAACCTTGCCGCGGGTACCAAAGGTTCAATTTTGGGAACTTTTTTAATAAATTGACCCTTTTTTGCTACAACTTACTGACTGTTGCTAAAGGGCGCCGAAACCAAATATATACGACGTTTCGACTTTACGCTTACCATAAGCCATCATCAGGGTATTCTCTTTTATTACAAATAATGCTTTATAAATGTGCCACGCCCAAACAAAGAGTTTTTCGTATATGACTGACAAAATAGCTTTAACGAAGCCCATTCGACTGGCACTAACTGTTCGATTTTATCGTTTCTAGGTTCCGAGATTTAACTGATTAAATTTCTCATTGACAGGGGTAGAGTGACATTTGCCATTTTATAGCAAAGCCATTTATGACAATAGAACAACAGTGTCTCAGTTAAGTGTGAGTCGTCTCAAATACTGCTCAAAACGTTAATTACTATTTTGCTAAGTTTAATAACAGTCTCATAAGAAGTGAAAACCTATTAAAATTATGTAAAAAATTACCTAATATTTTTATTTGATCGAACATTACGTCAACTAAATTAAAAATCTTGAAGACAAATTAAGCAGGTATTTTGTGGTCGAGAATGCTCTATTCATGGGTGTCAATAGCATCGTTATACCATGTTTAGTTTTCGAATTATATAGATATAAGTATTAAAATGACGATAGAAAGTGGAAATATTACGTTTTGGCGCAATTTTGAAGGGGAAGGAAATTACTGAAAATTTCAGAATTGCAAATTTTTTACATATTTTTGTCCCCTCTTTCATATGAGACTATTTTTGATAAAATCTATGACAATCGATTTTGGCTGAAAATTTTCACGACTGCCCCCTTTAAAAATTTAGATATTTTTACATTTTTCTGTTTATCTTGGAAACGGTAAGATTTTTCGATTTGCAGTTAGTTAATATGATGTATGACGAGGTCATTAAGGTCTATCAGATGCATGTATCAGAAAGAAGCTAGCTTTCACGATTTTCGAGAAAATTAAAAAAAGTGCAAAATTTGTACCTTACTTTTGGGCCATCCGTGCTCAGTTACTGTTCTAGTCAAAGCTTCGAAGATGGGCTCTGCGTGTAGCTCTATTCTTCTACTTCCTTAGCTGTTCTTATACATTTTTTGATAAATCTTCATCGAAACGAGATATTAGCTGTTAAAGGCAGCAATGCACAATTTTTATCTCAAAATTTAGTTTTTTGGGCCGGTTTGAGAGCCCCATATGTTTAACATAAAAGAATTTTCGATATGTGTCATAAAAATCTATAGTAATCGATTTTATTTGTTACTTCCAGTCCTTTTATAATGAATAGGAGGTTGATTTCTGTTTTAGATAGTATAGAGTGGCTCAAAAAAAGGTCCAAAAGCAGTGTGTATTTTACATAGAAAGGATGGATTATTAAGTACGTAGGCTAGGTAGAATAAGATGTTAGATATAGGCGCTGAAAGCTTTATTAAAACTTACCAATGAAAGCAATTTTATAATTATGCAAGGAGTCTGGTGTTGATATATATGAGTATTTACTGCGAAATCATTCCTTCGCCATTTTGTCCACAAATTGTTAAAAAACACTAAAATTATTCTACTTTTTTGGCTCCTCTTATAGCTTTTGGGATAAATCCCCATTAAAACGCGATATAAGCTGTTGAAGGCCGAAGTTCACGAGAGTGTTCACGGAGAAGTTCACGGAGAGTCTCATATGCTTAATATACAAATATCGACTTTTCCCATATAAATCAATAGTAATCGATTTTATTCGTAGGTTCTAGTAGTCGTATGATAAATAGGGCATATATTTACGTTTTGGATAGTATAGAGTGTCCCAGAAAAGTGTTGTAACCTAGAATTCTAGAATTTTAAGATTGTTTCATGTAAATTGTTATCTGTTAGTTTATTGCGTAAGTTCCAGTAGTTTTATGATAAAGAGAGCGTTGATTTCTGTTTTAAATAGTATACGGTGTCCCAAATAATGCTGCAACATTTAACTTTAGTTTTTTTTTTTTAACAATATTTTTTTGTAGGTTATATTCCCTTATTATAAATAGTGCCTTTGATTTCTGATTTAGATACTATAGGGTGACCCAAAAATTGACATATTACATTTTTAGGGACATCTAAAGCTACAAAACTGAAATTTCAATTGTAGATTCTGTTCACAATCACAAACAATATGTCATAATTGGCAACTTTGATATGGGTACTCCTGGTACCATTTTATATCTTTTTATGAATTTTAGCACGTTTTTTACCTGTTTACTTATTACTTAATATGAAATAAGGTATTTGAGACTTTTCGACATTTCAGTTACTTTTAGGTATCTTCAGGTTTTTTGTTAATAATTTTACGGCAGTTTGGGCTACATGTGAGGAACGTTCGGCTATTTCCTAAACTATGGGCGCTCCGCGCGCGTGGTCTGACCCTACAAAACTTCTACAGCACTTTGCCCACAGCGTTCGGATTTCCTAAACTAGAGGGTCCCCGCGCGCGTAGTAAAAAAAAAAATGACGCGCGATTATGACAAAAGCCCACCATAAACAAACCAACTCAAGATTTTTGCTGACCAACTTGTTTTAGAAAAACCGTCCCAACTTTGAGAATTTTTGTACATCTTTCTGTTTAACTTATCGGAATTAGACTTCAAAATTTATCGTCTACACATATGAGGAAATCTACTCATGGGGAGCCCTATACCCCACGTCTCCCGGAAGTTACGGTAAAGACGCTAGACTTTTGTGTTTTGTGAAAAAAAACGTATTTTTGACTTTGGTACGCCACTGGTCAGCTCCTCCCCGCTCTTGCAACCAAATCGATCACATTTTTGGAAAGCCCGTTCATTTCTGTACATACGCGCAATACTACAAAAACATGGCCAATGAGCAGTTTAAAAGTTATAAGCGTTAGAACCAAAAAAATACCAAATATATACAACCAAAATGTGTCCGTTGGCTCGGCTTTATATATCCTCACGTGCGTTCGTCCTCAAGTTTACCGATTTCTATGCTGCTGTGGATCGGAATACCTTGACACCAAAAAACGCAGGGATCATTTCGCAGGGATCACACCATCAAGAAGAACACTTCGCCCATGGCCTCATCGCTTTTGATAATGTCTGCCGTAGCTGTAGATGAAACGTCAGGAATAAATTCTATTGGACCGCGGCTTCGAAGCCCGGAAAACACTTTAGATTGTATTATATCATTGCTTAATTCGGAATAATAGTGTATATCCAAATGCCTCGTATGCGGTCTTTGTTTGATATATGTGCATATGGAACTGAGTTTATATTTTGTCGTGACGATATTCAATTTTCTTAAATCGCCTTAAAAATAAAGCTGGCAATATTTTAGCCACTAATCCTTTGAAGCTCCAACGTTCTTTGCTCGTTTTAGATATTGTGCTCAAATATTATGCATAGGTCGTACAAGTAAATGGAAATCGTGCCAGTTTCACTTTCATCCAGCAATGGCTTTTGCGTTACATAATCTAGTGAAAGTTTTGGCGAAATACATTCTTAGGTTATTCAAGGGTTTTAGACACCCACATTAAAATGGATAGCACAGTGCCGAGAGAAAAAAATCCTTGAAACTCTGGCGTATGCTAAACGCTGATTGCTTTCAGACAATTTAAGAAATCCTTAATTTTTCTCTAGAACAATCTTCACCAGCCGAGGATTTTTACTTTTATATAGGACTCCAGTGAAATATTATAGTTTCATCTTGGCATTCCTCTATTCTAAACTTCTTCTGCGTTTATAACGTAGAAATATCACTTCCTCCGGCAAGATTTGTTCTGTATGAATAGTTTTTAACGTTAAAGACAGTAGGGGGTTAAAATAGTGAAAAATAAATTCATATTTTACAAACGGTTTTCAGGAAAACTCGTAACTGTTAAAAGTTTATACGAGACAATAATTTTTACTCCGACAAAATAAAACTCCAACGACTATGCTCAATTCTCGGGCCATAAAGTCTTCAGCGAATGCATTTGGGAGAATAAAGAGTGTACGCGACGATTTAAATACAAAAATTGTGGCGTATAAATTTTTCTTGTCATATTAAATTGCGGCGTACATCATTCTCCTTTGTTAATCTATTGCTCGGTTTTACTTCATGAACATATCCATGAATTTATTTGATTTAAATCAAGATTTATACGACGGGGCTTCCGTACAACTTGGGCAGACAAATGTTTATATCAAAGGCGATTGAGGAAGGAAAGTCATATGTTCTGAGATATTAGAAACTCTACATTCATCAAGTTGTTTAAGTCGGCAAAGTTCTAGACAATGGTAACGTAATGACAAAAAGATGGTTGCTCTAAACAAACAAGTTTTTGACAAAGTTTGGAAAAACCAAATTGGTGCAATTATTAATAAAATCTTTTTTTTAGAATATCGAGCAGCTTTTTGAGAGGAGAGATCAAATTTGAGTACAACGTTTTAGGGTTGTGAAACCATCATCAACCTTCATTTTTAATTTTTTTTATAATTTGTTTACTTTAGAAGGTAATTGAAATTTGTGAAAATATTCATAAAGCACATTTTTAGGGGAAATACATCTGTGAAGATAAAAGAAGTTGAATACCATGTTTTGATTTTGTGGAACCATTATCAATTTAAAATTTTCTTATGGCGGTCAAATTAGATTTTCATTATTGAAACGGATCAAAAATATGTGTTTTCTTTGTTCAAAAAATATTCCTTTCGTTGGAAACGCTGTTTTCGACCTCTTAGACGACTGATGAACCATCATTTCGCAAACTCTAATTGTGCCCATGCCTAGACTAGTTAGGCTTTAATGATAATATTACATGGATGCGACAAAAATGCAAAAACCCGTATGGGCGTATACCACATTCTCTGCACAAACCAATATACAAATAAAGATTATATATTTCTTTATTGGTTTGTGTTGTAATGAAGCCTATAAGTGGAAACCCGTGTCGCCGAATTCTTATGTTCCATCTGCGCGGAATTACCCCAAAAACCTTTTCTTTTCTATTCATTTTATTCGCACTAAACCTCCTTTTGATGGTGTTAAAGATGGGTGGACAAGGTCGCTAAGAAACGTTTATTTTAGATTTATTGGTGTTGGCCGACCATCTCAACGTCACCGATATTGACGCATTACATTGTTCGATTACTTTAAATTAGAAAATTTTCTAGTTTATTACAATTCATAATGGAATAATGGAATAATAAGTTGACGATTAATTCGATATGATCCAGAATTAAGTCAGTTGATAGGAGACGAAAAGTGGCTACAGGAAAGTAAAATGTTTTTCAATACAAATTTTCATCGATATAATCGAATTGGTATCTCGAATTGGCGATTTTAAGAACTATAGAATTTTTCTTCAAGTTGGTGGACAGAAAATAATACAAAATGTTAGAAAGAGGTGGGGTCTGGTGAACATTTTCACCCCTCATTTTTAAGCTTGATTTATTTTAAAACAGTTCCTTAAGACGTATTACAACAGTTTAAAACTAAAAAATTCTTGTATGAGCAACTTTTAAATGAAAGTCTGAGCGTCAAAATCCTAAAAATTCTCTTCGAGCGCTTCGCGAAAAATTTGACAGCAGAACCGAACGATATTTGCAATGTTGCCAAACGTGCAGATTTTTCTTAACACATAACTAAACTCTCCTGGACTGACCTAAGCAATGGGCACTTCCTTTTTTTCGTTTTTTATCAACTTTTGAACTAAATTTAGTTGTTTTTTTTTGGGTTCTTTCGTCATTAAAAAATTTGGGTTTAGGTCGAAAATATACCAAAACTATTACAATGTATTTATTAAAAAAATAATTTTTGATTAAAAATCGAAAGAACTACATTCGTTTTTAGTTCGAAGTTAAATGGAACCAAAAATATGTCGAAACATGAAAATCCGTTTCTTCTTTTCAAAGAATGATGATTTTTTGAATTTAAGTGTCAAGTTTTGATCCAAAATCTATTAAAGAAATATTTTGATTGGTGGCTATAGAAAGGAGGTTTTTTCTGGATGAGTTTTTGTGAAATTTACTTTTTAGGCCAATATCGATCAATCATCACACGTTCAAAAAGAAAAATCACCTTTTTGGGTAAAAACTTTAAAAAGTCAAATTTTTGGACCAAAAATAATGATCAAAATCTTATTTTTATAGTAACAAACGCATTTTTTTAAAATGTTGAAAAAACTAAATTTTTTGACGAAAACTTCAACTTTTGCTCCAAATTGAATAGACGAAATTTTATTCTATCAGTTTGTCAATCAGAGCCGTTTACAGTGAAAAGAATTATTCTAAGTTAAGCGTATAAGAACTTTTTAATTAAAATCGATCAAAGCGTTTTATAAAAAAAGTCCTTTTTGGTTTAAAATCGCAAGAACTGCATGTCTCTTATTCGAGAAATTCAATTTTCGGACAAAAAAAAACAAGTTTTAGAGCTAAGATATAAAAAAATATTATTTTGAAAACTCTTTCTTTTGGAAACAATTTACGTTTTAGGTGAAACCTATCCAAATTAATTTAGGCTATAATCGATCGAAACCCTCAATCAATAACATTGTGAAGGCTTTCACGGCCAGTTAAAATACAATCTAAAATTTTTACCGGGCTTCGAAGCCGTGGTCCAATGGACTTTCTTCAGGACGTTTCGTCTACAGCTGCGGTAGACATTACCAAAAGGCGATGGGGCAATGGACGAAGTGATCTCCCGTGCTTCCCGACATTGACTGATTCGACTGTGGTGAGCTCCGTGGTATTTATTCCCCCGCCGGCGCCATCGCGCTGCTGTAGAGAAACTGGGGTGGGGGTAGTGGTGGCGCAGGGTTTCGGCGCACTTGAAGTATGTCGTAGAACTCGTTTCCAGTCTGCATTTAGAAACGTAATTTTCTCCTTGTTGTTGAAAGTGTTGCGTTTGAAGATTCAAGAATTACCAAAATTTGTTTAACCTTTCCGCCACTAAAAGAAAAACATTTTTTGGGTTAAAATCAACACAAAAATATTACATCAAAGCCAATTACATTAAAAAACCTTTTTTTTCCTAAAATTTATTTTAGTTTATTTTGATCAAAATTGAACAAAATCAGTCAGAAATCGTTCAATTGTTGTTCAGTCAATTACAATTCTTGGTTCAAAACTGAAAATGCAAAACTTTTGAACAATAATATATCAAAATCATATTTTCAAAATGACAAAGATGACAAACGCATCTTCCCGCAATTAAAAAATTCAATTTTTGACTGATCAAAGGCTCAAGTTCCGACTTTTTCTTCAAAATTTTGGTAGCAAAATCGGTAGTTCTAGGCGAAAGCTATTTTTTGAACAAAAAAAGATAATAACACATTTTCTTTTTAGGAGAAAAGCGATTAAATTAGTCACAAAACGTTCAATCAATAAATCCAGTTTTTCGTTAAAATTCGAAAGTGCATTTGCTTCTAGTTTTAAATTACCTTGAAGCATTAAAAACGAACTTTTTTGCAGTATTAGAGAAACTTAATATTTGGACAAAATATCAAGTCCTTCTCCTAAATTAATAGGTAAAATTTTATTTTTGTAGTCAAATTGTTGGTTTGAAACAAAAATTATTTTTCGGAAAAATCTTCTAAGAATTTTGTTTTTTGGGAAAAAAAAATTCAGGATCATCATACAAAAGTCAATCAAACACCCAAAAAAAATTAAGTTTTTTAATAAAAATCTCATTTCTTGATGCAACATAATAGAAAAAAATTCGTTTTTGTAGCAAAACTGGTGGCTCTAGTTTTTTTTTATATTATCATTAAAATTTGCTTTTCAGGCTAAAACTGATCAAAACCATGGCAAGTGTTGGTCACATAGTTGGACCAGTGAATCAGTCAAAGTTGTGTAAACTAAACATGTTGTATCATACGTACAGTGGACGAATTTACAATTTTGAGATTTAATGGTTATAGGAACATCATTGAGAAAGATTGTGAAGAGAAGAGACCCAAGAATGCTGTCCTGAGAGACACCGCGTTTAATTGTACTGGATCTAGTTTGATTGTTCATTTAGTATCATTTACTATTACACTTTGAGTTCTACCTGTCAAGTATGACTCTATCTAAGAATACGCAGCTCCATAAATTCCGTATTTATTAAATTTTTTTAGTATTTTACTGTGATTTAGGTTGAGAAATGCCTTAAAGGTGCCCCGCTCCAAAGCCTTAACTATAGCCTCAATAAACTCCTGCAGAGCAGTACTTATTTATCTTCCTTTTATCAAACCATGCTGAAAGTTGCGAAGTAGATCATTTTTTGAGAAATATGTGAATTGTCGGTTGCACAGTCAAAGAGTTTTGAACAACAGGCCTATAATCGGATATTTTTTTTGTCCGAACGCAAGTGAGGATTATAACGAGCAGTGACAAACCCAATTTTGGTTGTAGATATTTTGTATTTTTTTGGTTCTAACGGTTTTAACTCGGAAACTGCTCATTTGACGGGATTTTGTAGTATTGCGCCGACCAGTGGCGTACCAAAGTCAAAAATGCGATTTTTTAGGTACCCAAATTTACGACGGTTTTGTCGAAACTCCGGGGCTATGTGGGGTATAGCACTCTCCACGGGTAGATTTCCTCATATGTGTAGACGAACAATTTTGACGTCTAATTCCGATAAGTTAAATAGGAAAATGTACAAAACATCGCAAATTTGGGACGGTTTTTTGAAAAAAATTTTGTAATGGTCTACTTCTGGGCCTTCTGGACCCCTTTAGTTAGACGACTGGCCCAATAAGGATGGTACCAGGAAAAAGGGCATATCCTTGGCTACTTTTAATCCTATCCCGCCACAGGTGTCACTTTAATACAGAATGGTCAAAAAAATGTCCAAAGACAATTAAGGAAAAGTGTCCAAAATTTGAAGGTAGTTTTTTTGCGATTTTTACGAAAACTATGGAACGGTCCGGCTTCGGTGGTATATGGGCAACTAGAAGACGTGGAGAGAAAAAAAAATCAGTCGTTAGTTTTGGTCTAGCTCTTATACCGGGTGAGCTACAAAAGTTTTTCTGTGCCGCATTTTTTGCCAACTTTGGTGTACTTTTCTCACATTTCACCCTGTAGATTCGACATTTTCGTAGCAAAAAATCTGAAATAATTCAGGGAGGTAGCAGACACATGGAGCCTTGATCGTGCCTAGCTTTGAATTTGAAATTTTGACGAATTTTTAAACTTTAAATTTCAAATTGCCACTTTGAGATATATTTCTGCCCAGACCGTGCTTCTAATGCGATGGTTTTCTATCCCAGGGGATACGTTGGAATGTTTTCTTTTTGGGACTTAGGAACCACTTTTAGCTGGGACGTCGCGAAATGCTCTTAATTGAATTTCGAAACGAACGATGCAAAATTTTTCAAATTTTGGCCGAAAATCCCGAATGGTTCCGATTCGCCAGCCACTAACTAGTAATCGGAAGCATTCGGCGGCCGCGCCCATCTACAACTGACAGCTGAGATTTCCGAAATGTAAACATTAACTTTAAAGCCTCAGACTAAGGAAAATCGGACGAAAAGCGGGGAAAACTGTCTGGCCGGGGAAAATTTGAACATTTCTAGGAAGATTATTGGCAAAATGCCCAGTTCTCGAGGTCGTTTTCACAAAGACTGGTCGATTTGAAAATTTCATGTCGGGATTCATTTTTGGCTGATGACGTCACGGGGTTTTCGCCCAGACAGTGGCGGTTACAAATTCAGGCAAAAATGTATTTTTTCGTTTTTTCGGCAGACATGGGCGTAGTTATATTTGTTTTTTGCCATTTCTTCCGTTTTCCCATAAGAAACACATTGTGCAATGCTTTTTAAATGGGACAATATTGATTTCGTCATAAAAAAAAGATTGAGGCGAAAAAAAATGGCCGCCGTAGACAGGGTAATTTAAAAATGGGGATATCTCTGAAACGAATAAAGTTAGAGAGCTGAAATTTGGTACCATGGTTCATTAGGGAATGGACTGCAAGTTGTCATGGGTGGAAACCTTATTCATGGTACCAAACCCATGGGTACCATTAACGAAATTTTTCATATAAGTTTTCAGGCTTTTGCACGTGTATTTCCCATAAGAAAAACGTTGGGCAATGCGTATTATATGGGTGGAATGTAGATTACGTCATATTTGGGGTACCATTAATGGTACATGGTTCAAATTTGGATGGTAGGTACCTATGGGGGTATCATAAATTGTGATATAGCTGACTCAGCTATCATAGCTACAATAGCTGAATAACGTTAGTATTTAAAGAACTGGTAATGATACATGGTTCAACTTTGGATGCTGGGTGCCCATGGGAGTACCATCAATGGTAATATAGCAGACATAGCTATGTAGCTGACCATAGCTAGGTTATAGCTCTTTTATGAACCGATGATGATATCAAGTTGAAAATCGAATGGTAGTACTTACGTAAAATTCACTAAAAATGACATTTCTAAAAATCCAAGATGGCCGCCTGAAAAGTTTTGGTTTTAAAGCGATATCTCTGGAACGGTTCGAGCTAGAAAGCTGAAATTTGGTATGTGGCCATTTTATGGGACGGTCTAGAGGTCTCTGAGGTCCAGAACCTTGCCGCGGGTACCGAAGGTTCAGTTTTGGAAACATTTTCAATTTATTGACACTTTTGAAGTGAAAAGGGAAGTAAAAAACTATTAAAATTTTGTAAAAATTACCTAAAATTTTTATTTGATCGAACATTACGTCAACTACATTAAAAACCTTGAACGACAAATAAAGCAGGTATTTTGTGGTCGAGAATGCTCTATTCATCGGTGTCAATAGCATCGGCATGCCATGTTTAGTTTTTGAATTATATAGATATAAGTATTAAAATGTCGATAAAAAGTGGAAAAATTACGTTTTTGGCGCCATTTTGAAGAAGAAGGAAATTACTGAAAATTCCAGAATTGCAATTTTCTTACATATTTTTGTCCCCTCTTTCATATGAGACTATTTTTGATAAAATCTATGACAATCGATTTCGGTCGAAAATTTTCACATTTTTACATTTTTCTGTTTATCTTGGAAACGGCAAGGTTTTTCGATATGCCGGTTAATATGATGTATGAAGAGGTCATCAAGGGCTATCAGATGCATGTATCAGAAAGAAGCTAGGTTTCACGGTTTTTGAGAAAATTAAAAAAAAGTGCAAAATTTGTACCTTATTTTTGGGCCACCCGTGCTCAGTTACTGTTGTAGTCAGAGGTTCGAAAATGGGCTCTACGTGTAGCTCTATTCTTTTTCTTCCTTAGCTTTTCTTATAAATTTTCTGCTCGATCTTCATCGAAACGAGATATTAGCAGTGAAAAGCAGCAATGCACGATTTTTATCTCAAAATTTAGTTTTTTGGGCCGGTTTGAGAACCCCATATGTTTAACATAGAATTTTCGATATGTGTCATTTAAATCTATAGTAATCGATTTTATTTGTTACTTCGGATTGGACAGATAGGACGTTGATGTCCGAATGAAAGCAATTTTAAGGATTCAAGGAGTCTGGTGTTGTTAGATATTAGTAGTATTTACTGCAGAACATTTCCGTCGCCATTTTATCCACAAATTGTTAAAAAACACTAAAATTATTCTACTTTTTTGGCTCCTCGTATAGCTTTTCTGATAAATCTTTCTGATAAATTTCGCCTTTAAAATGCGATGTAGACTGTTGAAGGCTGCAATTTTTTCTAAAAATTTAGGTTTTTGGGCCAGGTGGCTCTTAGGCTTAATATAGAAATATCGACTTTTCCCATATAAATCAATAGTAATCGATTTTATTCGTAGGTTCTAGTAGTCGTATGATAAATAGGGCATATATTTACGTTTTGGATAGTATAGAGTGTCCCAAAAAAGTGTTGTAACCTAGAATTTTAGGATTTTTTCATGTAAATTGATAACAGTTAATTTATTGCGAAAAATCCATTAGTTTTATAATAAATAGAGCGTTGATTTTTGTTTTAAATAGTATACGGTGTCCCAAATAATGCTGCAACATTTAACTTTATTTTTTTTGTTTATCAATATTTTTCTGTAGGTTTTATTCCCTTATTATAAACAGTTAGGAACAATCAAAGCTATAAAACTAAAATTTCAATTGTAGATTCGTTTCATACTCACAAACAATATGTCATAAATGGGAAACTTGATATGGGTACTCATGGTACCATTTTATATCTTTTTATGAATTTTAGCACGTTTCAAAAGCTGTTATGTTTGCGAATATGAAGTAAAGTATTACTATATATAAGCGTTTCGACATTTCAGTTACTTTTAGGTATCTTCAGGTTCTTTGTTAATATCTCTCTGCCCACAGCGTTCGGATTTCCTAAACTATGGGCGATCCGCGCGCGTGGTCTTCACTCCAAAAAAGTTCTGCAGCACTTTGCCCACAGCGTTCGGATTTCCTAAACTATGGCCGCCCCGCGCGCGTGGTCCAAAAAAAAAAAAAAAAAAGTGACGCGCGTGTGTGACAAAAGCACACCATAAACAAACCAACTCAAGAGTTTTGCTGACCAACTTGTTTTTATCACCCTTTCTGTATATTGGGGCAACTATTGTAAAACCTATTTTTTTACTTTAAGTATTTTATTTATATATTTCAATATTTCGCTATTTTTATAAACTTAATTACTACTTTTATATTCCCATTAATTCGCTTATAATCAATATGCAACTTTTGCTTACTCTAGCTGTTTTAATAACCTAATTCAGTCAGGCCTACGTCTCAAGATAATTAAATACTGGTAAAAGTGAAATGGTAAAACTGGAGACCAAAGTCGATAAGAGGAATAAGGGACACATGCCTAGAATACAGGGGGGCTCTGGAATGTAGGAGGGAAGAGAGGGTGAATGCTTGATGTGTGCGAGATTGAGCGAAAAAGAAGAGAATGGTGCCGGCATCAAAAGGGAGTGGTTCCATGAAAGTAGCGGTGTGTGATAAGTAGTTGGGGGCCCAACCGAAGGGGGGTGTTAAGTTGGTAAGACCTAGGCAAAGTTGTTTTTGTTGTTGATAATGTATATGCATATACTGATGAGGAAAAACCCCGGCGACACCTCGAGGGGTGGGGATAGTACTATGCTTCTGGGGTTGCGGATACATAAGAGTTTTGGGGGTACCTCTTATGCTCCCCAGTCGACACTAGCGGGTATGTAGTGTCAGCCGGATGACCGTACCTGCTGGTTAGAGATACTCACTGCTTGGCGGCTTCTGAGTTCTCGGGTGCGAGCCTCAACTCGTTTACTAATCAATTTTAAGGGGCCACTAGCTAGTTGTCGAAGATCAGAAGGTAACAAAGTAATTGGTGACTTATATTGAGAGCATTTATATTATTTATTTTTACATTTTTCCTGGTCCATGTTACGATTTTATATTAGTACTAGACGCGGGGGTGCTTCGGACCCCCTGTGAGTAGTATGACTTATTGCTATTTTGATGCAGAACAGTAACTGTTTCATTATTTTCATGTGCATATTCCCGAGCCTTCTCTATCGACGTCTCTCTTTGAATTATACTAAAACCACCGATTGATGGCATCGTTATGACCCACAGAAGCATCAAAAAGTAAGTTTATCGTGTTTGTTATGATTTTTATTGAAATCACTTGCTGTTTATACTATTAATCGGTCACATGCTCCCGGGCTAAAATGGCCAGTAAAGACCGAACTTTACACAATGGAATATTATAAGTATGTGGGAAAGATTCACTGTTTTATAGACATATTTATTATGTGCTTAATTGGTAGGCATATTTCGCTTATAAAAGCTTTCAATCAAGAGGTAGGCACCGTAACAGGAGCTTTCTGACTATAATACTAAGAACATGGAAACTGCCTAAGTCATCGTAAAAAATAATGAACCCAACATGCTCGGGAGTCGGGAGGCCACTTATGCATCCTTTCATGGGACCACCTTCCGCGTAAGTGGTTTCACTCAGCAATAAACAACGTGCACGCTTGCGAAACAAATAGAACGACAGGCTTGTCGATAGATAGCGATCAAAACAGAAATGACGGGGCGAATTCCTGCGTTCACTCGAACTCCTGCGGGAAAACAAATCAATGCACCTGACTCGGCTACGGGGCTCCTACCTGCACGTAATAATGGGGTCACTACCCTTCGAGGTCACGGAGCATGCCTAAACAGTTGTTAACAAATTTCCTCGTACCTTAAAATTAACTTAATTACCGCAGGCGAGGGAGCTAATGATGGCTATAATAACAAAATAACAGCGTAATAATGTGTGTGTTAATGTAAACGATAACATGTAGATGCTAAGCTGATGGGTAGTTTCTCCCTTTTCTTTAAGTTAGTAGAATGGTGAGTTATTTAGGGTAAGCGGGGGAGAGATGGACTACATTATTAAAAAACAAATATTACTCTTTATTAGAAATTGGTAGATTTATATAAATCTAACAGGACAAAAGAACACTTTTTTTAGCAAACATTTGACAAAGAAAATTTAATAGTGCATGCAAAAATAAAATATTAGTTTTGCAAAAGTCCATCTCTTCTATATTATATAGGGGAACGGACTGGCCCTATGAGGAGAGATGAACCTAGTCTTCCTAAGTCTTTCCACACAAATTACATACAGGTAGGACGTACAGGGGCATGATGTTAAGTTGCTCACTCGATTAGTACATTTCATTTTTGGCTGGTCGACAAACTGGAGACCGTGTTTTGGCTATTTTAACGAAAAAAAATTTCACCGCTTTTGCGATATATAGGATAGACTAGGGAGCGAAAGAAAGAATATACGGCGAAACATGGATGATGGAGGAATTAGGTAAAGTACTGAGCTAGGAGCTAAGAAGCTAAGAAGAAATTCAGGCATAATTTAGGATCGGCCTTGACGAGTATCCCACGTAATATGAAACTTTCTTCCCTTGGTCATTAATTTGATAGGGTATAATAAGCAGTAAGAACATAGCCTCGCGGTAGTTTGGTGGCACCCCCCAGAATTGGCCGTATGATGGTTTTCAGCAACAGAAGCTTCCCCCTCACGGACAGATGGCTTAATCGATTAAGCAAAGGGGGTTTTAGTGAGGCCATAGCCCCTCTAGCTTTGGCAGCGGCCACCCTGACATGGGGCCCCCAAGTCAGCCCTTTATGCAAGATTACCCCCAGATAGATAGCCGAGTCTTGCCGCGGCACTTCGATGCAATCGATCCCAACTTGACCCGGGATGGCATCGCGATATCAGGATTTCCTGGCACTTGCTTGGATTAAACTTAATCCCTTAACGTATCAACGACTCCTGGAGGTCGAATAAGGCCATTGCAGACGATTGCAGCCGTAGCAGCAGATTGTGCCGCACAACATCTTTTCTTCGGTGTTTGGATAAATGAGCCGTGTCGTCAGCATAGAGTGCAAGCGTAGTCCTTGGTGTTCTAGGAATATCGCTCATATACAGCGTGTACAGGTGTGGCGATAATACCAACCCTTGGGGGATACCAGCTTGTAGATCAGGCCTTCGTGGTGGACCCTATCGAACGCACACAGTACGTCCAGCGGGACTAATCCAGAGGTCAGTCTGAAGTTCCTGCCTTCCGCGATGTTATCCATGGTTTTTAGGACCAGCAATTCTGCCGAATACAGCCCCCGAAACCATGTTTTCCGACGGTCACGACGTTTAGGCGTGTACTCTCGTCTTAGAATCTCCTCAAAATAATACGCTCCACGACCTTCCCAGCCCCGCACAGTAATGTGATGTTTATTTAGTAAAAAATCTAATCAAAGATAGCTTAATAAAAAAAAATAAACTCATATTTCCCCCCATAAAAATTATTACACTAAATATACTTATAAACA
Source organism: Taphrorychus bicolor (assembly GCA_951812265.1). Lineage (NCBI taxonomy): Eukaryota > Metazoa > Arthropoda > Insecta > Coleoptera > Curculionidae > Taphrorychus > Taphrorychus bicolor. The sequence continues at coordinate 3,025,940 of OX638300.1, forward strand.
AAATCCTAGCATATTCAGCTAAAAAAATTATAGCAAATCCCCCTTTTCTATACTCAACATTAAACCCAGAAACTAGCTCAGATTCACCCTCAGCGAAATCAAAAGGTGATCGGTTAGTTTCAGCCAATAAAGAAACCAATAGCATAATTCTTAGGGGAAAAAAAGAAAATAAAAATCATAGATTCTCTTGATAGAATATTAAATCCTTTAGTTTAAAACCAAAAATAAAAAACAAAAAAGATAATAAAATCAAAATTAATCTTACTTCATAAGAAATTATCTGTGCAATAGCACGAAGAGCCCCTAATAAAGAATAATTAGAATTAGATGATCAGCCTGATAATATAATTGTATATACTCCTAGTCTAGAGACACTCAAAATAAATAAAAAAGATAAATTAAATCCTAAATGAAAAGTAAAAAATGGCATCCTAATTCATAGCAAAACTGCTAAAAATAAATTTACAATAGGGGAAAAATAAAAAAATCTTAAATTTGAATAAATTGGTAAAAGTTGTTCTTTAGAAAATAACTTAATTGCATCTCTAAAAGGCTGCAATAAACCTACTAAGCCTAATTTATTAGGTCCTTTTCGTATATGAATATATCCCAAAATCTTTCGTTCTAATAAAGTTAAAAAAGCAACTCTAACTAAAACACAAACTACTTGAATTAAACTTGCTAAAAAAATTAATAATAAATCCAAACCTATCAATATTATTTGTAAGACACCTTACATATATAGATCCTAAATCTATTGCACTAATCTGCCAAAACAATATATTACATTAATAATTTTCTTATTTAAATTAATTTAATAAATTTTTGGTCCTTTCGTACTAAAAAATTTTATTATTATAAAGACAGAAACCAACCTGGCTCACGCCGGTTTAAACTCAGATCATGTAGAGTTTTAAAGGTCGAACAGACCTAAACTATTTAGCTTCTACACCAAACTTAAACTTTAATCCAACATCGAGGTCGCAAACTCTTTTTTCGATTTGAACTCTTAAAAAAAATAACGCTGTTATCCCTAAGGTAATTTAATCTTTTAATCTTTAAAAAAAGATCACATATACATTTATCAATGATTTTAACATAAAAAGTTTAACAAATTTTTAAATCACCCAAACCAAATAATTTTTATATATAAAAATATATATTCTAATTATTCTCTAAATAAAAATTATAAAACTCTATAGGGTCTTTTATATTCATTTCAGCCTTTTTACTAAATAATAAAATTTTAAAAAATTTCAATAGAGACAGTTTTTTCCTCATCCAACCTTTCATACAAGCTTTCAATTAAAAAACTATTGATTATGCTACCTTTGCACGGTCAAAATACCGCGGCCATTTAAATTTTCATTGGGCAGGTTAGACCTTTAATTATTATCTAAAAGACATGTTTTTAATAAACAGGTGAGAAATTTATTTGCCGAATTCCTTTATTAAACCTTTAATTCACTTAAATAAATATCCCTAAATTTATACTAATTCTATCATTATTACTAAATCTTTTTCAATTCAACTTATATTTTAATAAAAAATGTAAATTTTATATAAATATTATTAATTCATTAAACAGAAATAATTCACTAAAAGATAAAAACTTCTAATCCTACAAATAAAAATTTCCCTTTATAATTTTACATATCTAATTCCAAGCTCATCCCCAAAATTATCTTCTCCTATAAATAATCAATTAACTATTAAAATAATTACTTTATAGTAAATAAATTAAATTTATTTCTTAAAAAACCAGATATATTTAAAATCGAATAGCGTTTCACTACTATTTAAATATTTTTAATTTTTATTCAACAAAAAAATCCTATTTAAATAGCTCTTTTAAATTCGGGACTACTAAAAACTTAATAAATAATTAATAAACCCTGATACACAAGGTACAAAAACTAAATTTTTCTTTTTTCCAACAACAAATATTCTTCTACAATACTAATAATCTTTCCCTAAATATATTTTTTCTTTATTTATTACTAAAATAAATATTTTTATATAAAATTCTTAAACTCTTTTAATCAAAAGGAAATCTATTATCTTCAAACTATATTAATTAAAATAATCTTTTTAGTGTAAATAAAATGCTTTCAAAAGCTGTAGTCTGATTTCTAGATACACTTTCCAGTACATCTACTATGTTACGACTTATTTCATCTTAAAATGAAAGCGACGGGCGATATGTACACATTTTAGTATCATCAATATCATAAAACAATTCAGTGAGCTCTTTCTATCAACTTTAACGTTTGGCTCCACTTTCGGTAACTGCCACGCAATATACCAGAAGTTCTCTCAACACACAGCACTACATGTCTTTGGTTTCGTGCTAGCTCGCAAAACTTTGGCCCAATAGCGGATCATGGACCCGACAAATTTTATAAACATCGATATAATTTCGTCACTTTATTAAGATCCTTGATAAAGACCGCAATGAACGGTCGAAACATTGGCGATTTGAACATTGATTGAAGTTATTCCAATCCACCTTGCTACTGTTGCGAACTCGGTGTTCGATAATTCCAGTGCAACGATTTAACACGAAAACACTATTTATTTATTCCACTAACGCCGACTAGTAAATAACTCACTACTTAACACTTTATAGCCTTCTATTATCGCTTCGTAACTTTAGCTTACTTATAGCTCGCTTAAAATAAGACTATTCCTAACCGCCGCTCTATGCGCCTTTATATACAATCCTAAAATTACAGAAAAACCTAGAAAGTTCTTTATAAGAATTCTTGAATAATCTCACATAAAAAAAAACGGTTGTAAACAACTGCCTTCTAGATTAAACCAGCCGAGCAATAAATCACTCGTGTCAGCCATGACGCAGCGCGGATAGGTCGCGAAGCTCCACCAACCAACACGCTCCCATGCGTTGCCCCGCCTCCCATGCGGCGTTGCTGCGAATCGTAACATTGCCCTCCTTATAAGGCTGTTCATCCCGAACAGATAGAGTTCCATGGTATCGTGCTAATCGATCCAAATGAACGACCTTCATCTTTGACCTGGGGGTCCGCTGGATCCTATACACCACATCATTAATCTTCTTTATAATTGTATAAGGTCCTTCCCAATTTTGGCTAAGTTTGGGCGACTTCCCCACCTTTCGCCTCGGATTGTATAGCCACACCAAATCACCATCTTGGAAGCCGCGGGAGTTAGCTAGTAAGTCATATCTTGCTTTGGCTCGATCACTGGATATCCGCAGTTTATTCCTGACTTGTTCATGAACATTGTCCAGCCTCTCCTTGAGCTCCTCCACAAAGTTCTCAGAGTTGAGCGAGTCTTTTTCTGCTGTTCCATACATCAAATCTGCAGGAAGCCTCATTTCCCTTCCGAACATCACTTTCGCCGGAGTATAACCAGTGGCTTCATGCGTAGAGCCTCGGTATGCCATCAACATGAGAGGTAGATGTTGGTCCCAATCACGCTGATGATCTGCCACCATTTTAGACAGGTAATGTTCCATGGTCCGATTAAACCTCTCTACCATCCCATCCGACTGTGGATGCAATGGAGTTGTCCTGGTCTTGCGAATTCCGAGAAGTTCCATGACCTTCTGGAAAACAGTCGATTCAAAATTTCGGCCCTGATCAGAATGAAGTTCGAGAGGGACCCCAAATTTGCAGAACATTTCATTTACTAGCACCGTTGCCACAGTCGTTGCTTCTTGATTAGGTAGGGCGTATGCTTCAGGCCATTTAGTGAAGTAATCCATGGCGACCAAGATGTATTTGTTGCCCGACTCAGTCTGAGGAAATGGTCCCGCGACATCAATTGCTACCCTCTCGAATGGAGCACCTACAGTGTACTGCACCATTCGGCCCCGTGATCTTGTTCGAGGTCCTTTTGTGGCACAACAAACTTCGCACTTGCGGCACCAAGATTCGACGTCTTCATGATAGTTCACCCAATAATACCGCTCTTTAATTTTGGCCAATGTTTTATTGACCCCAAAATGGCCTCCGCTTGTTCCGTTGTGCATTTCCTGTAGTACATCTGATTTTCTGCTACCAGGAACAACCAACTGACTGACTACGGACTTGCCATCCGGACTCTCCCACGCTCTCTTCAGTAGTCCATTTTCTATTTTGAGGGAGTGCCACTGGGCCCATAGCACCTTCAGGTTTGGACTTTTACCAGCGATTTCTTGCCATTCTGGTCTCTTGTCGTCAATCTTAGCCAAGAGTATGGGTCCAATATCTGGATCATTCAATTGTTCTTCTCGAAACTTCTGTGCAGTCCAGCCATCGTTTATTTCCACCGACGTTCTTCTTACAAAAGGAAGTCCCTCACGCTGCTCCCTCTTCGACGATGCTGACTATCTTCTTTACATGGCCATCTGGACAATGCATCGGCATTTTCGTGAGACCTTCCTGGTCGATGTTCAATTTGGATATTCTGTTCCTTAATGCGTCCGGCCTCTGTAACACTTTTGCCACCCAAATTATTGGCTTGACTTGATTGATTGACTTGACTGATCCTGGAGGTCTTAACGGGCTCGGTCAATTGCCCCCTTACAACGACAGGAATTGGTCTTTCCTGGATTCTAGTGCGGTCTTGGTTGCCGCTCGGTCTTCTAAACAACGGCGACGGACTCCTTGCTCTGTTACGGCAGTTACTCTTGACGTGACCCAGTTTACCGCAATTAAAACATTTTATGCCCCGATTGCCTGTTGATCGAGGCGTTCTTCCCAACAGGGCTTGGATATTGACTGCCATATCCTTCAACGCTTTATGTAAGCATGCCATCGATTCAGTCCTTGACGTATCCTCCTCGTCATCGCAAGTTGCCATTCGTATACGTGGAGAAGAACCAGGTGACACTCGTGACGCCTCGAATTCCAGGGCCCGAACTAGTGCCTCGCTGATATTCCTGGGTCTGACTAGACGTAAGTGGTACCTCATGTCACTATCGCGAACTCCCTGAATGAACCTTTCGGCGGCCAATTGCGTTTGAAAAGATTCAGGGGCCGATGGATACGCCAGGTGAATGAGTCTGTCTATGTCCGCCTCAAATTCTTGTAAGGATTCACCTGACTTTTGCTGTCTCATCCTCGGCTGGGCCTGGAACACGGTTTCTTTGTGCTCATTTCCAAATCGTAGTTGCAGAGTGTGTACTAAAGCCGCATAATTACTTTGATCCGCTGCCGACAGAGATTGTAGTAACTCAGCCGCTTTTCCACGAAGTGCTACCACTAATGATGTAGCTTTCTGGGGCTCGGACCAACCATTAGCTTTTGCAGCTGCCTCAAACTGAGTTTTATAAATTTCCCATGCAGTAGTACCATCATAATTGGGAGGCTTAATTTTAGCGTTGGCTGTGCTAAAACTCTCTGTAGACATGTTGTCGTCCTCAAGTTGTTCCCGGAATTTCTTTTCTAGCTCGAGAACCCTCTGGTTGACAGCTTCGAGTCCCTTGTTGACGCCGTTAATGGATTCGTTAACGGATTGCATTATTCTTTCTTCCAATTGAAGCTCCCTAGCTGCGAGGTGGTTCATTAATTCTTCTTTAAACCGTTTCTGTTCTTCCTTTTGTTCTAGATGACGTCGCTCTTGTAGTTGATCACGTCTTTCTTGCTCTTCTTTCTGTTCGTTATAACGTTTCTCCTGTTCTAGATAACGTCGCTCCTGTACTTGATCACGTTTTTCTAGCTCTTCCTTCTGTTGTTGATAACGTCGCTCCTGTACTTGATCACGTCTTTCTTGTTCCTCTTTTTGCTCTTTATAAAGTTTTTCCTGCTCTTCCCTCTGTTGTTGCATAAGGGAGAACAGGGCGGCAAGTTGATCCTCCATCGCTTGATGCTGATGGCTTCTGGTCACTGGCATAAACACGTAATGTCCGGCAATGAAGCACTCACTTACAGTTCAGTAATATTAGTCCTCAAATTCCCACTGGAATCGCACTTCTGACACCAATTGTTGCGAACTCGGTGTTCGATAATTCCAGTGCAACGATTTAACACGAAAACACTATTTATTTATTCCACTAACGCCGACTAGTAAATAACTCACTACTTAACACTTTATAGCCTTCTATTATCGCTTCGTAACTTTAGCTTACTTATAGCTCGCTTAAAATAAGACTACTCCTAACCGCCGCTCTATGCGCCTTTATATACAATCCTAAAATTACAGAAAAACCTAGAAAGTTCTTTATAAGAATTCTTGAATAATCTCACATAAAAAAAATGGTTGTAAACAACTGCCTTCTAGATTAAACCAGCCGAGCAATAAATCACTCGTGTCAGCCATGACGCAGCGCGGATAGGTCGCGAAGCTCCACCAACCAACACGCTCCCATGCGTTGCCCCGCCTCCCATGCGGCGTTGCTGCGAATCGTAACACTACTATTGCTATTAGGACACTAAACACTTGGAGTTGTTCTATAAATTGTTACCAAAAAGTTTGTCGATGATGTTATAGCATCGAATCACTTCTGGCTCAGAAATTTGCACATATTCTTCTTTCTTCTTGTCTCATCTTTCACATTCACCTGACTCACCTTTGCCTTGAAAATTTGAAGTCATTGTGATGGCCTTGTTATCATAGCATCTGGTCACTTGGCCATCTTCACTACGTATTTCTTCCGTACTTCCTCTGCCCATTTGATTGGGGAGGATTTGAAAATCTATTTGTTCTTGTGGTGCAATGCAAAATATTATAATTAGAAAAGCAGTTGTCGAAAAAAAGTTGCTGATTTGGTTCCGGAATTCGTTGCGCCAAATGTCCTGCAATGGCTGCACTTTGCCCAAAGCATTGAACATGTAGCTTATCAAATTCTGTGGTGGATCCTTGATATAGAATAAAATCATAGAGAATTCCAGAAGAACCATATAGAGCAAATAATTTTATTCACTAAGGATAACCTTTTACATATTGCTTGACGTTCAGGTTTTCTTTGAAAGGAATAATTTGTTCCTCAATTCTAAGTGCTGTCTCCATATTTAGCTGCAGACATTTTCCTATTGCTGACAAAATCCTATTCTTTCGTACTTTTAACTGTAACTTTTAATATCAAAATTACAAATTTATGAATATTATGTAATTATTTTACACACTATATTGTGTATAACTTTTTAAAGGCAAAATGCTTGATTTTAAAAGCACAATGCTTTGGTGAGAGAGAAAAAAAACTACTTTTAATAAAAGTTATAATAAAATGTTACACCAATGTAGCTGGCATTTATTATTTTTATGGTAAATTTTATGTATTTTGTTGGTTACTTCAAAAAGATGGAGACTAGACATCCACATCGCAAATATTTAGATTGCATAAAATATAACGTAAATATGTATAACGTAATAATGTTTTTTTGACATTGAAAAAACCAAAGAGTTGGGTTGGATTTTCTAAAGTGTATCCAGTTATTTTACATACAAATCTTAGGAAATATACTAATATTTTACGTTTAATTTTTTGGCAAAAACATCAATAACTGAGACTTTTCGAGCAGCGGAAAATTTTTTTAAGTTTTTGGATTCAGCGAGGTAAAATAAAGGAAGAATAGATATTTCAACATGCTGTTTTACATCTTGTCACTTCTTAATCTAATTTATGTTTCAAAGAAAAATTGATTTAGCATTTTAAAGTCCCTGATTGAGCACCATTAAATATCGTTTAAGTCATTTATTTTAATCTCACCCATTAATCAAGAGATTCGAGTTTGGCCTAGTTTTGTTGACCTAGTCGAAAATGAAGGTCTACTAATTAGGCGGTTTTAATATCGAATGGACCAAAACTTCGTAAAGTGCAGTATAAAAACTTCCAAGATCGCTACCCCTTTGGCAGGACAAAAACCCCAACTTTCCCCCAGATAGGAATCATATACATTCACTTCGGCATCCATTTAGGGTTCTTGCTGATGTAATTAATGGAATTTTGAACTAGGTTAAGGTAAGTACGAAATGATAGAGTGACTTTTCGGCAAAACGACTTCCGAACTACTATAGAATTTAGTGAGGTAATAAAAAAGTCATCCAGAATGGTCTGCAGCTCCCTATAATTCAAATTTGAAACAGTACATTATTATGTGAATAGATTTTGAACCATTTAAGTACTTTCCTCTTAGCTCTAGTTCATTTCGATGCAATTTTGAAACTACATCATTTATTGCTAGAAGAGTAATTGATCTACCTATTATAAAATGTAAAAAAGTACAGTCTGCTTCTTAATCCTGACAATGGCAAATGAAGTTCAGTGGCCTGACTTTAGCCCTTGGTTGACCTGATTTTTTAGCCTGGATCGCGCGGTTCTTTGAAACACTTTCCACTCGAAAACGTACCTATCAGCTGATTTATAAATTAGCTTTGCCATCTTATTAGGTCAAATGCTCCCCTCTGTATACTCTTTAAATAAAGCCAGTCGACGTGAAGAAAATTGCTTGTTCCACCGTTGCTTGGTTTGTGGCTTTGTTTTTTCGTAAGAATGATTGGATTATAAAGGCATAATAATCATGATTTACGACTTCTCTTGCAATGCATTATTAGTTTATTGAAAAGCGATACATTATTTTCTCTCGAATGATCATTCGCTCTAAGAAATTGGTTTGAATTAATTAGAAATGGCGTGTTTGATAATTAATTATTCTAACGCTCAATTACTCCCATATATCAATATTCTACGTTTGACTCTTCTCAACACCTTGTCAACATTGATCCTACAGAGGACATCAGAACGTAGCCTTAAGATAAAGTAAAAACGAGGTTTTGATTGATGAACTGGGAAAACAAAACCTTTTTACGATTGATCAATAAAGAGATATTTATAGAACAGTTTTGCGGGTATAAATTAGCAAATTGACATTATAAAAAAAAATAAAATGTATATATGTATGTAGTAGCTTGGCTCATCCTTTTAGTTATTTACGTTATTAGTCCGGTAAATATCGTTTTACAGTAGGAGTAAGATGTTTTCGAATTTCGGAAGGAAAAAATAGTTTTTTATCAAACGGACTAAAAGTACGTCATTTGTTCTCTCCATATGCACACCTAAAGTGGGCTTTCTAATCCTGAGACCAAAAAAAGTAGCAAAAAAGTCCTAGGCAGTAAAAGTAAAGTCAAATGTCACCGCTATTGTCATGGTGGCGCATATATAAACCATCTTATTGCCATCTTTTCATTCTTGTTGAAAAAACAAAGGATAGGAATACTCTCAGAGCGCTCGAGAGCACCACCCGAAACCGTTTTTAGTCGAAATCGCATAGGTTCTCGAATTCTGTTAAATGTCGTTAGTTGTCATCATATTTATCTGTCAATGTCATTTTTATTATTTTAGTATTAATAATAATGCTATAAATTCTTAGTTTACCATAATTTACCTCAACCACCTAAACCATTGGTTATGATTTAATACCATTATAACCATTGAACATTGAACACCACCGTTCTAACACATTCTATTTATATACACCACTAATTGGGTAAGTACCTAGACCCGCTTAAAGAGGATGAGAGAAAATTGAAACACTGAATCACTCTGAAATAGACTTCCTGCATGCTTGAAAAAAAAAAAGTATATGTTACGCGGAGTAAAAGGTCTTTTTGTGCTTCGCCCAGTTGCAGGCCTCAGCTTCGCTTCGGCCGTCAATCTCTGGGCTCAGCACAAAACGACCCACTTTTACTCCTAGTGACATAATCTACTATTTATGCGCGGCGAATATATTTTTGACAAATCTGCCAGTTTGACAAATAGTTTCATTACGGTATCCTGTACCGGTACCGGTACAGGTTACCATGGATACAATGGATTTATTAAAGATGTGCCGGTACTCAATACTGTAAAATTTCTTTACTTCATACTGTATCATTTAGGACACTTTTACGTACTTGATTTTAATCCGGTAAATAGCTTTTTACAGGATTGAATATCGTAAAGAAATTACGTACCGGTACAGGATACCGTAATGAAACTATTTGTCAAATTGGCGGATTTGTCAAAAATATATTCGCCGCGCATAAAATTATGTTTTTCTTGTTTTTAATAAGTGACTGAAGTAAAATGTTGTACATCATACGTCCGGTAACGTGTTACAGTACCGTCAACCGGGGTGAGTTTGATTTCTTGGGGTGACTTTGATAAAAGCAAATATTTTTATATTCCCGCCAGAATTGTGGAAATATCGTAATCTAGCTACATCCGCTTGGGTGCGCTAGTAGCCTTGTACCATAGCGGTCATTTTGGTTCAGTATTAGAACAGACTTCGTTAGGTTTGTGTATTTTTTATACAACCAAAAAAGTTACACGTTTTTTAAGGATTTCTTGCCTGTCAAAATTAGGTAAGTACTGATTCAGTATTAAGTGAAACTATGACACAAAATACAGTGCTGTAATATTTCATGATTTACCTATGAAATAGTAAAAACATTACTATGTGTCTGATTGGTATAAAAACATGGCGTCTGCTTTTTTTAAGTGAGGTGACTTTGATAACATTTTGGGGAGAGATTGATTTCTATCAATCTCGCCCCGGGTTAAAATCTATATTATTGATTACATATAAACTATTGTTTATTTTTAGGTGTTAGTTAAAAAACACTTAACAACACTATGATGCGGATATATAAGAAAAAAATCGAGACTCGGCCGTACGGGAAATCTTCCGACGTCATAGAGATGGCCTTACAAAAAATTATTAATGAAAACTGGTCAGTCAAGAAGGCTGCAAAAGAATACAAAATTGCTTATAGAACGCTGTACAACAAGTACCACGGCTCACATATTAAAAAATCCGGGAGGCAATCTGTTTTCACATGGGAGGAAGAAAAAATTATTATTAAAGCCGCAGCAACATGTAGTGATTAGGGTATGCCACTTTCGATACTAGATTTGCAAATGATTACAAAAGGTTTTTTGGATAGGCGAGGTTGCCAAATATCAAAATTTAAAAACAATATGCCAGGAGTAGACTGGGTGCAGTCTTTATTAAAAAGGCACAAAGGCGATTTAACAAAAAGACTAGCGGCTAACATTAAAAGGGTTCGAGCTGCTGTATCGGTAGACAACATCAAGGAATATTTTTCAAATCTAACGGAGTCTATTCAGAATGTACCACCAGAAAATATATTCAATTACGATGAAAGTAACCTGGCCGATGATCCGGGGAGAAGACGAATTCTCTGTCGAACTTTCAGGATACTTGGTGCCCCAAGTATCCTGAAAACATTATTAATTTTAGTAAGAGCGCAACATCCGTAATGTTTTGTGGCTCAGCATCAGGTGTATTGTTACCTCTATATATAATATACAAGGCCGACAATATGTGGGATAAGTGGACCGAGCAAGGCCCTAAAGGCAGTCCTTGCTGCTCAGAGAGATGCTGTGTATCGGGTGCTCGATTCAACAGATCGAAAAGTGGATGGATGGAGGCATCAATTTTTACAGATTGGTTTTCCTCAGTATTTTTGCCTCATGCCATTAGATTGAAAGGGGAAAAAGTGATTATTGGGGACAACCTCTCTGCCCATCTTACCGATGAAGTGATTGACTTATGTCTCCAGAATAATATTGCTTTTTGCTTTCTGCCAAAAAATTCAACTCATTTGACCCAACCACTTGACGTTTGTTTCTTCCGCCCTATGAAAGTGGCATAGCGAAAAAATCTTTTGCAATATAAAATGAAATAAAAAAACAACTCGACTCTTAAGAAAGAAGACTTTCCTAAACTTTTAAAACAAGCATTAGAACAAATGGAGTCATGTGAAAAAAATGGGAAAAAGACTTCCATTAGAAGAGATTTGAAAAGTGGATTTGCCGCGTGTGGTATTTATCCCTTGAATCCTAATAAAGTCATTGAAAGGCTTCCAAAAGAAAGTGATGATAATCAAGCTGAAAACTTTGCAGGGAATTTCAATTCTTCACTAATTGACTTTCTTAAGGAAAAACGCTATAATTCAACACCTGTAAGATCACAACCAAGCAAGAAGAAACGAGTCGATATTGCCCCAGGAAAAAGTGTTGCTAGTGTTGCTTCAATAGACCCATCTGCAGACAGCGGCGAAGAATCGGACAGTCCAGAAATGAGTTATAATGAAGACATTGAGGAAGATGTTATCGACAGCAGGGATATAGATGATGAAGAAGTAGATTATGGCGATGTCAACATAAATGCCATGGAATGCGCTTCATTTAGCCTTGTAAAATTTAAAGGTGGAGAGCGCAACTCTGTTACATATCGATATGCAGCAATAATACAAAAGAAATTACCTAATTTAGAATTTCGCATGATGGGTTTAAAGAGCGTGGATACAGCACGAAAGACTTTTAAAGTAGATGAACGTGACATATTTGAAATACAAATTGAAGATGTAATCGCTGTACTTCCACAGCCGAAAATGAACAAAAGTGGTGAAAGGTTGAAATATATTTTTTCGAAGAGTGTCGACGTCTTTGAAAACTAAGTGTTATGTAGTTCTATTTTTAACATTTTTTTATTTCAAATAATCAATAAGGTTTGAATTGATTTCATTTCTAGAAGTTGAATTTATAATTTTGTTAAACTGATATAATAAGGAAGTGATATGTAACAAGAGACTGATTTTAGCTATTTTGGTGTTTAAAGTCTTTTAACGTATTTAATGCTGTCATTAAGACTCATTAGTTCTTTTATCTTTTCAATAAAATATTATTTAGAAGGGGTTTAATTAGAAGCCTCATTGTGCATGGCCAACAGGGCTTATCATTGTCGCTCCAATAAAAAAAAAATTTGATAATTTTGTTTCTACCCATCCTTTGTTTTCCAGGGTAAAAATGATGATTCTTAAGGTCAAACGGGTTCTCTATATGCCATAAAATTTGTCTTACCAAAGTCGCCCCCAAACTATGTTTAATATTGATAATACTTAATTTCTGGATTTGTTTGAAAATAAAATAAACTAAATTAAATGACAATGATTTTTAGTGAGCTTATTAATATAATCATACAAATCAACAAAAAAATCTGAATATTAATAAAATATAAAAAAAAATATGTTATAAAAAAAATTTTACTTTATCAATTTCACCCCAGTTGACGGTAGTCGTTTCGAAATTCCAGAATCGGCTAGCGCCTCGTCGGGAAACATCTTACTCCTACTGTAAAACTATATTTACCGGACTTATAACGTAAATAACTATTACGATATGCAATCCTGTAGTTGTGTGTTCACAGTAAAAGTGTTCAAAATGATACAGTATGAAGCAAATTATTCTTCTATGTCTGTGCGTAACTGCAATTTTGAATTATTTGTTATTGAATTTATTTCCTTATTATAGTTCTGTGAAGGCTCTCAGGGCCAGTCAAAATATAATCGACAACGAGTTCTTGGGGGGGGCGGAATGGATATCGGGGGTCGGGGGGGGGGGGGGGGGGGATCTATAGTTAATTCATTGAATAGATTACGTTGAACATCTGACTTCAACCGCGACGACTGGCCAAAGTAGCCAGTGGTCACTGTCTCCGTACTTCATGTAATATAACCCGACAGGCTGTTTCGATTTTAATTTTATACTGTTTTGATATTTAGTTATCAATTAAATAATAAATTATCTATTAAATCGCTATTTAAAGTGGAAAGTTTTTGGGCAATAGACGGAATAAAACCAAGTGTCGTTTAAAAATTAATGGACGATTTGGTTTCTAAACTGCTAACGGAAAAGATCGATAAAGCAAAACTTAAAGATATTTTAAAAGGGTGTTTCTCCTTCATAATTAGGTTAGAAGGAGGGCCTATAGAGTAAAGAAAAAACCATTGCAAAATGGTTGGATTTCAAACCGCTGCATTTAATAGCCAGCGTAATTTCAGAACATTCGATGTTAAGAAAATTAATGGCTTTGGTTGACATTTCGGAAGGTGTTCGGCGATTTTCGTTTTTGTGGCCTACAGCAAAAAATACAGGGGGTTTTTCAAAAAAACTACTCTGGACTGCAAGAATGCAGTTGCTGATTTTAATAGAAATTATCTCTAAAAGGTAAAAAACTTTAAGACTTTGTGACGTATTTTAAAAAAAGTAAAAGTTAGCAAAGCCACATACTATGCGAACGGCAGCTTTGGGTAGGTGAAAAGGTAGGTCGTGGTTCAAAATGACATAAAAAAGAGTTGAAACCTAGTATAGCTACATAAGTTAGACCTGTTAATTGGGCACCACTCAATTTAAGTTACAGGTTATAGCTATAATATTAAAATTGAGAAAATTATCATAGCAATTATTGATGTTCATAATATTTAGGCGATCAAACCAAAGTAAAACCAACAGGAATTATTAAAATTAGGCACATTTATTTATTATGGTGTTAGTTCTTACCTAAGGTTAGTACACTTGGTTTTTAAATCTACTCCTACCGGTTGAAATACTTGGCCAGTTTGTAGGGCTCTCTTGTTAGTTGAGGTAGAGGATCAGTGTATCATGTGTGGTAATGCTGGACGGTTCAAAACCTAGGAGCTATCACCGTCACTAACGGCTCCATTTTCGGCAAAGGGTCTCCAAAACTCAGACGGTTTAAAACCTAGGAGCCATCACCGTAACTAACGGCTCCATTATCGGCACACGTGCAGGATGAAACGTTGCACTTGTAGGATCCGGAAAAAAAGGAGGTATTGAGTTTTATTACTCAAACATTTCACATGTCACTCATTGGACTACTCATTGGAGCCCAAAATACGAGAACTTTACATAGCCACATGGCTAGGCTGTAGCCGTTTAGGGACAGGCTGACGTCCGATGTGCCCTGGACAGTGGTCAAGATGGAAAAGGGACTATCAAACGTTTTTACCTTTACCACCTGGGCTCTGAATTGGTCTAAAAAACGGAAATTGTAGTGTCAAAAGGGGGAAATAAAAAGAAGGAGGAAATGAACCGCGAAATATGAAAATCTTGCCATTGTTGCTAAATAAAAGATAAAATTAGGGAAAGTATTACAAGAGCACATGAAGAAAATAAGGATATCTAAGTAAAAATATTGGTGAAATTTGGCAATGCTGCACAGATAGCAAAATAATAGACGATTCCAAGATTACGTCATTTGACATATGTTTGCCCCACAATGTCACTGTCAAACGAAACTTGAAAATCGATCTTTATCGTCATGTTTCAGTTTTGATTTAAGATATTTTTACAAGTATCCCCTAAAGTCTCTAAGCGGCCTAATCATCATCTGAAGTGTTGCTTTGCATTATGCCCTTATTGGAAATGTCTTATTCTTGTAATGTCGTTTATGTTCAAATGCGTACTGAAAGAGATAATTGAAATACCGTTTCATTCTTTTGATTTCCTGATCTGCCTGGTTAGTGCACATTGAACATGGAAATGCTTGGGTTTGAATTTCAAGCCTTAAAGGAAGCAAAAATGACTTAGCAAGAGACGTATTACCTGATATTTCATAACTGGTAAGTTCAACAGTAATTATTCTTAAAAAGTATTTAGATAGGTATATGTGCAGGTATACTGGAGCATACCTACTTATTTATGTTTAGAATTGTAGGAAAACCTGCATTGCCCTGAAAGGCAAACCCATGCTGGTTGTTCAACTAGAATTTCGGTTCTTGAAAGGAATTTTAAAAAAGCTAAGTGTGATCCAAACACAGGTATGATTTGTAAATAGAGTTTAGGTAATAAGTGTATTCCTATGTTGTTTCTTTTAGGCAAAGGAAGTTTTATACAATAATTTTAAAAGCCTCCAGTCAAAAGTTGTGTCAGCAAGACAATTACGTACATTGATAATGAGGTAGTTTAATTTTAGTTTAAACTTAAACACACAAAATTTGATATTAACAATGAGCATTTTAGAAATAATTAGTTAACCAAAATCATGCCTTTCTACAGGCCCTTCAAAAAGTTGTAGGTATGTAATTGGTTCTGATCCATACAGTATTGTTTGTTTATAGTTTTTCATTGTAAGAATGTCTAGCCACTTTTAAACATACTATAATATATATATTATAGATATTTATACTAAAATAGTTTAAACATTTTATTTACTTTTAAACATACTACTATTTCGTTACATATTATCCTTTTATAAAAGTCCTGCTGAACTTGCCATTTAAATACTTATCTTCTAAATTCATCTTTAGTCCAACTACGTACAAGACATGTTTATATTTTTTTCATCATAAGAAAGTTCTGTGGACTTTTAAACATATTAAAATATTTTAAACATATTAAAATATTTTAAACATACTATCTGCTTTTAAACATACCACTATTTTTTTTAAAGGTAGTACAATGATGTACTATTAAGCCAAACATCTTGGACTTCCATTGTCTTTATTGAGTATTTTTACATGACGTTTTGAGCAGTGGAATCTCTGCTCATTTTCAACTGAGGCTGGAATCTCTGCTTGTTTCAGTTTGCTTGAAACTGCTCGAAATGTCGTGTAAAAAAACTCAATATAGACAATGAAAGTCCAAGATGTTTCCATAGCACTATTTTAGTACATACTGTCCTTTTATAAAAGTCCTGTTAAATTTACCATTTAAGTACTTCTCTAAATCTGTCATTAGACCAACCACGTAGAATCCTTTTACAAGACTTTCATGTCTTATTTCATATTTCCTGTCTTACAATCAAGAATTTGGTACATTGGCTGTAATAAAAGCATTACAAAAATATTTTATAATGTTTCAAGGAGGAGCTTCAATTGTTGTTGTCAAAGGTTGTAGCTAGCTAAGTGTGGCTTGGTGCTGGTTAAATTATAAACACTACTAAGTGGGATTTTACAATGCCATTTTGGAGCTTCTGATCCGATTCTCTCTGAAGTTAGGACAGGGTGTCAAAGTTGTAAAAAGTACACAAATTGTTTTTGGATATTAGGCAGGTAGGTATATTAACATTAAGTATATTATTTTCACTGTAAAATTATATGATACACAACATGTTTTTATATGCAGTTCTGAGCATGTCAATAAAAGTGATATTAAGTAACAATTAATACAACCCTAACAATACTGCAAATTTACACTAATAATATTAAATACAATAAACAGATAGAGTATAATAGGTAAATACAAGTCATTCACTTATTTTTGTCATCTCATTATCTTTGAAATCCTCATTTTTTTTAAAACCTAAATATCTCCTTTCAGCACATGTTGAGAAAATACAATAAAAATGTCAAAGTCTAATTTGCAATGCTTACTTGATGTCAATAACAAGTGAATGACTTACATGTAACAGTAGGAGTTCAACAGAAAAGTTCAGGAAGAAGTTCTCAAGTTGGGTATGAATTTTTGACCCAAAAAGTTGGAGTAATAAAAGCATTTAGATAAAATGAATTTCACTCGAGTTGTCACCCCACTATTTTCTTTCAACAACTCAAAGAAAGAGATCTCTCACATTAAAATAAAAGTGAAAATAATTTGCATTTTGCATTCATGCACTTTCTTATATCTGGAGTTACCTATGTACTTTTATGGCAGTCATGTTAATTTTATGAGATTTTCTGCCTCCTTTGCAACAAAATTTTTGCACTTGACCAACATATGTACATTTTTTAACTTGGTGAGAGATTCCTTGATTTACAGCCCACTTGACTCTGTTAAACCACAACCTTGCAAATGAGGCTTATTGTGTAAGAAAATTGATATCTTGTCTTATCACATGTTCACACAGCACCTAAAACGAGAGGTAAATCAATTCATAAATTATGTTCAAATTCATTACACTAAGTGTCAAGTAAAATTTCCTTGAATTTCACTACCTAAATATTACTAAATTCAATTAAATTTCACTAAATATTCTTTGTGCCCACAATAAAACTCACCAGTAATTATACCTCTGGGGTAAATGACCCTGTGGGGTGCATTTTGAGGAAATCTATTAAAGAATTTAATTTATGCCACCATAAATTCTTCTGAATACCTACAACTAAATCTGCAAAATGTGTACACCCAGTGATTCTAAACCTAACATAGTCTTGATAAGCACCTTTAATAAGAACTTTACTTTAATGAGATTTCTGATGGAATTGAAAAGTTATGTGGTTATGCTAATGCCCAGTTTTATAAAGTCAAGTTGTCCTGCCCTAAGTATGTATAAAATATAAGGAAAAAACACAGCTGACAATTGGTTGAATTTCTGCCTGTATGGTTAAACTCAATTTGGTTCATTTTGTGACAAAAAAACAGCAGGCCCTAAATTGATATATGAGAATTCAGAAACATATAGCTATTCACACCATTTGATAAATATGCTAGTCTTGAAGTTAAGACTGTAGGAAAAACTATAAAAAAAACCGTATAAGCTATAACTTT
Organism: Taphrorychus bicolor; assembly: GCA_951812265.1. Classification (NCBI taxonomy): domain Eukaryota; kingdom Metazoa; phylum Arthropoda; class Insecta; order Coleoptera; family Curculionidae; genus Taphrorychus; species Taphrorychus bicolor. The sequence continues at coordinate 3,044,199 of OX638300.1, forward strand.
GGCTAAAGCAGTAGCTTGTTTAAATTGATCTTACCTTACTTAAAATTACATAAGCATCCTTGGTGACTTGTTTTACATGGATCGAAGAACTGCACCAGATTCATACAGTTTAAAAGCTTGTAGACTTTTATATGCTTTCATCTGCTGCTTAGTAACTACGTATAATAACTGTGCTTTAAAATTAAATAGTCTGCAAGATCCAGTAAGGTCACATTTGGCAAATCACAAATTGGGAAACTCAAATCTTGTGGCGAAAGGGAGTAAGGATCAATATTGTTTATAATTTCCACTTTCTGGTCACAAGGATACTTGACATCACCAGTAAGCTTGAAGTAATATTCACTTCTAAACATTTTCGGCACAAAAAATAGAAATAAACGACTTTTTCAATAATTTTCAATGTTCAAACCAACATAATCGATGTTATTCAAACGTTTACACATCCAAATTAATAAACCGGCGGCGGGGTTGCCATTCTCACTATTTTTTTATACATAAATTTATTTATGTTGTTTTAAAATAAGTAAGAGGAAAAATAATGTGAAAAAATGTAAATAACAACAGAAAAATACTCTTTTAATAAAAGATTTCTCACCCCAAAAGTACCAACAATATGTGAATTGTCATGATCCTTGTGGATCATTTCCGTATAAACACGGAAAGTTTCGTACGTTTGGCTACATGGTTTGTTTGACCCACACTAAAGTATGGCGGACCTAATCAAAAACAGCTGTTCTGGAATCGTCTATTAATCAACCCATTTGACACATGTCAATGTCCTAAAGAAGTCACCTTTCAACGGATTTCTAACCCTAGAAGTCGAAGTAGAAGGATCGCATAGAAACGATAATCAAGGTGAACAAACATGGCGGCCAAGGTAGTCATAATTCTTTGGAAATAAAATGTTATTTTATAGTTATTTATGAAAGTCTGAAAGGGAAGCCAGTAGGTTTTCATTGTGAAAAAGAAAACGCTACAACTTTTTGTAATGACATTTAAGAGCTGTGGTCAATATCTCGGGACATTTTTGGCAGTTTTTTTGTTTTTTTTTTCTGCAAAAACAGTTACAGAGCGTTTACAGAAAGCTTGCAGTTTCTTGTAAGTTACAATATATTGCGGAAATATCCAGGCAAATGAAATATATTGACTTTAAAAATTTATTGGTTTTAAAATCATTGACTGATGGTTAATAAAATTTTGGTCCTATGTTGTACAGGGTAGTGCCTTTTCGACGGATTTATAGGGTATTGGCCAAACCGTAATAGAGAAATGAAACTTGATTGCATATTCTCGGGTCTGAGTTTCAAGTTAAATCTTGTGGTGTCATTATTTCCCGGCGATTCGTCGTCACAGGACTTTTTTGATAAAACCGCGCCATTGACTTGTCGCTGTATCTCGGTTATTATAGGAAATAGAACAAAATCGCAAATAGAAATGTTATAGAGTTTTTTTTACGTAATTTAGTTCTGCAGTTGTGAATTTTTTGTTACTACGCGAAGCGCATTGTTACGTTTTTATTTTTCTCAAAGTATTAACCTTGTTTAGTCCGGCCCTGGCGAGGTTTCCGATGGCAAAGGGCGATAATATTGAATATTGGAAGATCTCAAACCCTTCACCTTGATTGGCCCTAAAGGTTAACTGAAAGTCGTGACATCACCATTTGCCACCAATGGGAATTTTTGTAGAATTTGCATACCATTTTTGGTACTGTTGTACTTTTGTACGGCCCTAGTTTTTTTTTGGGTTGAGGATTCTAGAAGGCAACTTTATGATTCTTCTTTTCTTCTTCTGTTTGGCTGGCTGCTGAACCACAGATTTCGCCTAGCGGATTTAAGAAATAAATCAGAACTACCCTCAATTTTGTCTTGGCTATAAAAGTGCCTTACCTAGTCTAGTGACCGATTTGCAATTATTGAATGGTTTAGTGAACTGATTAACTTAACCCGAAGACCATAGTTGATACCAGCACATGGTTTTCTCTTTAGGCCACCCGTCACCCTAAGGTATGTAAATTTCTATTACTTTTCTTATTGCAAAATTATTCTGATTAGCTATAGCCTTGATCTTTTGTTACTTTGAGAATCTATTCTTTAACACTTACCCACTTTCACTTTTTGCGTTCCATATTGCGACCTAGCATCGACTAGACGAGTACCTTTGTTTCAGGCCTTCTTTTAAGAGTTTGGGTTTTCTTTCCTGACTCATTATTTTTTTTTGATACGTCCTTAATGCTCTAATCAACTTGGAAGAGTGGACCCCCTTTTTAAAAACATCCTACAACTGCAAATTCATCAAGACAATTTCTGGACACTCTGGCCTTAGCTTCCTTTCGGAGTATCTGCCTGGCACCATATTAGGATACTGCTTGTGACTGGTAGGAGGCCTGGAGAAGTCAGGTGGGTCCATTCCATTTTTTTGTTTTAACCACCATCATAACCACATTTTGTGGACCGTACCTATTGAAGCCAATTTTCTTTTTTTGAACATGAGAAGTAGTACCTATAAGTTAAACATAACCTGTTAGGTACACCTTATAATTTTTAAGTGCATCCTTTTTACCTTAAGTTTTAAGTATACACAAAGCACCACAACACATATTAGAACTACAACACATTTCATCGTCTCACGGAAAATGTAAACCAGACGTATACGTATATGGCCGGTATGGGTAATATTCCCTAAATGTTGTCTGATTTTTAATAATTTAAAAACCTCTACAAGGTTAGTTCAGGTACACAGACTTTGGACATAGAAGATTATTTACTTTTATTAATATTATATTTATTACTTAACAATCCTCAATATAAATATCCAAACTCATAACCTAAACAAGCCATAGCACAGCTGATTATTGATTTTTCACCTATTATCGTATTCCTTATCGTTATTCGTCATGTAGGGCTGTTGGTTTGGTATTATCGAACAAATGTACAGTTGTATTTATATATAAATATTGCATGTAGGTATGTACATTACATTGTACATTGTAAGTGGCGCCATCTGACGACGGCGGGTGCTTCCACTAGGGCATGCGAGATGATTGTGAAGCGATCCAAAAACCAGTTTTCTGCAATATTGTCACTTCCCACAGACAAATGGCCGAGATTTCGTACCTATATTGTCTGGGGGCGACGTATACCATACTGATGAGCTCTAATAAGAGCGAAACCGGTCTATGGTTCCTCTGCCTGATAGAGAAATGAGTCTGATACTCTGCTAAACGTCGCCCCCAGACAATATAGGTACGAAATCTCGGCCATTTGTCTGTGGGAAGTGACAATATTGCAGAAAACTGGTTTTTGGATCGCTTCACAATCATCTCGCATGCCCTAGTGGAAGCACCCGCCGTCGTCAGATGGCGCCACTTACATACACATACAGGCGTCTAAGCAAGATTTAGATCCAATTGCCGTTCAGACTTATTTTTCTATCAGGTTCGAGGTATACCATACTGATGAGCTCTAATAAGAGCGAAACCGGTCTATGGTTCCTCTGCCTGATAGAGAAATGAGTCTGATACTCTGCTAAACATTGTACATTGTAATGAAGTATACAGGTTGTGGTTAATTTAATTGAATTGATTTTGTTTAATTACGTTGCGTTTCTTTCCATAGTATATCATTCTTTCCCGCTTTGTTTGTACGGTATTAACAACTGAATTAAATAGAATTGAGTCTCGAAGGGGCCTTAAAAGTGGGTGGCGCCTTTGTTTTAGACTATCAAGCTATCTAGCACATCTACCCCACGACGACTCTCCGGCTCGAGGGTAGCTAGCTGTCGGGTTTTGCCCCACAACTCAGTTGGACCAACGATTAACTTTTATCACTCACCTTTTGTGTTTGGTAACCTCCTTTTCATTTTTTTTATAAAATAATCAATAATCAGATCAATGAGATGATGCACATTACTATAAACAACACCGTTAGTGATAGAGTTGAGACGCAGGGCCTCAGTACAATATATTCTAACTTACTTAGAGAGATCAAAAAGAGAAATAATACTCAATTGGCCTTCTTGTAATATTTTAATTTATTAATATAACTTTTCTCCGAATATCAAGGACCATTTGCTGCTTTCATCGTCAATTTGTCGGAGCCGCCTCGGTCTGATGCCTAGAAATATCATAAATAAATCGGTGATCCTTCCATCATATAGCTTGTGATCGTCTTTATATTCATGTATTTCGTGTTCTTTTTTTGGTTTTTGTTCCGCGGTAGCCATGGCCCATAGAAAAAAACTCATGCACACGACAATGATCTACTTGTAATTAAATGTTCCTTAATTCATCCTAATTAGTTTTATATATATTGTTTTTGATCTAAGATCCTAGGAGCCACACTACTTCAGTTCTTCGACTAATAAGCCTGTCAACGCAAAGAATGTCCGCAAATAATTAACTGTTTGTTGTGTACAATGGGGAGGTACCACATCTTGTTGAAAATAAAATTCTGAATGTTCATCATCATGCAACTGCTCAAAAAAAGGTTCAAAATTTCCAATCGATATCTTTCCGCTGTTATAGTGCTAACAAAAAAAATAAATAAAATGTGTGGGAACACTTCAAGTGTGTTGCCTTCAAAGAAAATAGGACCAACCAGTCGGCGGGCTGTTATTCCTGCCCAAACTCTATTTTTTCTTCCACTTTTTCCACTTCCATTTTTATCACATTTTATAGTTGAATGATTCGATGGGAGTTTTCACTACTCCAAGTTTTCATGTTTTGTGAATTGATATAACCACCTTTCTTAAACCATACCTCATTACTAAATAGGGATTTTTATGAAATGTTCTGGTTCTTATCCATATCAAATGCTCACAATTATTCTCTTTGGGGAAAGTATGTTTCATCCAATTCTTGGACTATTATGAAGCGATATGGGCATCTGCAAATCTTTATGCAAAATTGCGTAGGTGGCATCTACAAAAAAGCTTATTTGTTGGTGTAACTCTCGTATAGAAGTCTCAAAGGGGCATTTTGAATTATCAGCTGTATCCGAGGAACCACTTCATCTGGACCTACCTTTCTTGTTAGTCCTGGTCTTCTTTGTAAACTACCTGTTTCTGTAAACAATTTTAGAGTACACCCTAATGTTTCCTTAAACGGCATACAGTCCACAGCAGAGAAATTCGGCCAGGAAATCATCAATGCAGTTTTGAACGGAATAAACCCATTCACCGTCCAGTTTAATTTCAGTTAGATCCATACTTTTACGTTTACTTTTGGACGTTACTCCGTCCAAAAGAGAGTAGTAAGTACTTTTGGTTAACATATACATTTAGTAACTTTGACCCATATTTCAAAAATAATTTTAATTTCTCTTTTATGATATATTTTTTTGTTTGTATTCTATTGTACTTTCTTGAATTTCATCTTTGCTTTTAAGTATGTTTTCTATAATATTTAAGCTTTGGAACAAATTGTATAATTCAATGTCGGTAGGGGTATTAGCCCCGGAAGTAGTTGTTTCTATTTGTTTCCTTCTTTATATATAACCACAAGGTTTTGGAAATGCCGAAAGCAGACAAGTTTTCAAATTTCCAAATTGTAATTATACATGTGCATTTTTCGCATATCTTAATTAAACTCTGGTTCTATATTCTTTGTAAAAAGCTTAATATATTTTGGCTTTTTAGCATTGATTTTTTATTACTTTATTAATTAATTTTAATATTTTTTTTGCTTTATAAAATTAGCTTTGAAACAAAGAGGGTAATTCAATGGCGGTAGGGGTATTAGCCCTCGGAGTAGTTGTTTCTGTTTGTTTCCTTCTTAACAGCTGCAATATTTTTGGAAATATTAAAAGCAGATAAATTTTCAATTTCCAATTAGTAAATATTGCTTTTTTGCATACTTTAAACTAGAGTTTTCTGCGAAAAAGCTAAAAATTTCGATCACTAACATACTTCGCCGAAAATAAATTTCTTTCAACTCTTATACAGTTTGTCTTGAAAATCATTATAATAATTGTAGGAGGTGCTAGAATATATCATTTGGTGTCGATTTTAGGCCCAGACACACCAATTTGCCAGGTGTTACAATATTTGAAATAATAAAATCGTTGGTATTTTATAGTTTATTGATGCTTTTTGACAATTATTGAAGCGAAACAGAAAAACAAGCCTTTTTAATGCAAACATTTACTAAATTATTTATTTGGAATTTTTTATCTAAATGACTTAACCAACTAAAACCAAAATGCGTTTGTCACTTACATAACACTTCCTAAACAAAATCTTTGTACTATTATTAAGAATTTACTTATTATAAATATGACATTTTGTATATAGGTATGTTTGGTTAAATCAATTCAAAATCGCCTATTCCATTAATTCCTAAAATACATAATGACTTGTAAGACAGTACATTGCACATTTAGAATTAAATTTTGAAAGCACATTTAGAAACAATGTGTCCTAACTCTTTTATCAATTGACATAATAGGAAGTACATGCAAGTCGCTGAGGCATTGTTTGGTTTTTATGGTTTTAGATTTTGTTAATGCTTTTTTGACCGGAACGTTAAGATACTAAAATAAAAAGTTTCCATTATAAAAAAAAGACTTAATTAATAGAAATAAACTTTTCTATCTAGTAGATGTCGTGTGCTAGTTGATGCTGCAGAGAAAGAATAATCTTTCATCGTAAAACTTTAAGGGGCCTAACCTATTTCAGAGAGTGTCCAAGGGTGCGCTTTATTGCTCCTTGTTGTGTCATGCTGAATTACTTTTTTTGGAAACAGAGTTGTACTTATACGCCAATAGAGATTTAGGCAGAAATAAGAGAAGAGTCTCCTCAAGTGTATATTAAAAAATTGACAAGTATTGATAAAGGATAAAGGCCATATCATAAAGAACATGAAATTAAAAAAAGTGTATGTAGACATAAATAGCATATTATTCAACAAGCATACATTGTTGGCCATCATTCTGGAAGATTATGTGAAACATCTTGGACTTCCATTGTCTTTATTGAGTTTTTTACACGACGTTTTGAGCAGTGGAATCTCTGCTCGTTTTCAAGTGAAATCTCAAGTGAAACTAATAGTACATCATTTTCTACCACCTTTAAACAAACATTCTCGAAGATGGCGTTTGAACCCACGAGCGTAGCGAGTGGCGCAATTAATCTAAGGGAATGATGCCGGTTATATGCTAGTTGGATAATATGCTTTGTCCACCGCTAAGGTTACAATTATTTACATAATAATCAATAATGTAACATAGTCTTCAACATGCATCTTGTTTGTGATTGTCAAGTGATGACGTTCATAATTGTTTGTACCTTCATTTGTTCTCTTTTTCCATGTCAGCTCTTCCGAAAGAACATACTTAATCAGGGATATCAAAATTTTGTTTTCAAGGAACGTATGCGAATAGAAATAAATAGTTCCGAACCGGTTCGTAATCAGGCCCGCGTACAAAGCTATCAATAAAATAAAAAGGATGACCTACCCTTGAACCACCTCTCTTTGAGGTACCAGTTACCTTGTTATTTCTACCTATTTAAAGGCAATATGCTAAATATTTTAAAAAATTAATTGTTCGAAAATAAGACAGCGCGGAAAATTAAAATGTTTTCGATTCTTTTAAGACATTTTTGGAAGCCAAAATTTCAGCAATCGTAAGCTTTAGAAAAACAATTCATAATAAAAAGCAAGTGGCTTTCATATCCTTTACAAGCATACGAGCATACTGCTCTATTTCCATAGAATAGTAAATAACTCTGTATGTGAATTTTTTTGTCTCTAAAACGTGCCGTACATTTGCTGTTTTGAAAATCAATGCAGATCAAAAAAGAAAAAGTCATTTCTTAGGGCTTGTTGGGAGAGACTCGTGTCAGTTGACCAGCGATTAGTAAAACTATAAAACATACTGCTGTGACATGAACCAAATCTATATCCCCCCATATAGAAGCTGCGTAGAGTACAATAGACTGGATTACTCAGCACAATAAATTTCTTTTTACACTTCTAGGGCCGTCTAAGTTGGGCATTAGCCTCTGGAGTGAATTAAGTTCAGCTTGACCCTTGAAGGCCATGTCCTTTATGTGTTTTAGAGATATTTGTAGAACTACCACTGTGCCTATCTTGAATATTAGGTGCTTTCGATTTCTCTTGCCGCACAATATAGTACTAAGCTTGTTAGATAGTCTAAAACTCTTCTTTTCTACAGTTCGTTAATAATAACACCCCATGAGACACTGTTAAAAGCGTTTTTAATATAAAAGGTGACCAAGACGCACCAACCCTCACCCCTTGTCCTTTGTGCTTTGATTTCCCTCACTCTCTCCATGACTGCTTCCATGGCATTTAATGTTGAAATTCTTTTCCGGAAACCAAACGGTTTTTCACAGAAAGAGGTTCAAACGCTGTTATTTCATCTTCCAGTCATCTGTCAATCTCTTCGTTCCAATAATAGGCTTTTCGATATTTTTTTCTATTTCAGTTTTATGTACAGATTTTCTACAGGCCACCACTATTTTACTGGTAAAGCTGTATAGGCTTATGATGTTCATTTGCACTTCAAACTCTCGCCCAAACACGTGTTTTTTGAAAATAGAGTGGCTTTTTAATGTGGCTTTTAATTTTACAGTGTATCTCAAAGACAATGTTGTCAAAGACAAGTTATGGGTTGCAAATATAATATCAATGTGCAAGAAACTCGTTTAGCATGTGTTCGCAAATTCTCATTTCAGTCATTTTTATGTTTTTGGATCTCAGGGATACAAATGGTTGAAGGTATGGTCATTTATAAGTAGTGACCTAAGGAAACGATAAAAAAAATGATAGTGATATCTTAGTCAGTTATGAAGAAACGACTGATTGGTTTATTACAGCTCAGCCTCTTTCATAATAGGTTAGATTGTGACTCTATTTTTTCTTAAATTCAGGTTTTTAGCTTTTAATGGCATTGATCGTTAATATATAAAAATAATATCAGTCATCAATCCTTTAAAAAAAACGAGGATATTTGATCAGGTAACTACAAGGAGGTAACTGGGTAAGTATAGCTATATTTTTAGAATAAGTAAAATTTAGGAAAAAAGCTAAAAGTCATACATAAATTTTACGCCCGAGTATGAATAATTATAGGACATAAGGTAGAAAACACAAAAATTTTATCTACAAAAGTTTTATTAAAGTTCATTGTCTATAAAAAAAATAACTTTCACATGTACTACGTTTGATATCTGAAGAACAATATACAATTTTGTTATTTTAAAAGAAACACCATGTATCGTATATTTTTGCATTTTTGAATTCGAATTTTATAAACGATTAAATATTTCATATAGCATCCCCATTGTGTTTGTCAACAGTTTCCGAAATATTGACTATTCATAAATGACAATTTTCACCCTTTCAAAAGCTCTAACTTTTTAAGGTTTAACTTAGATGGAAATAGTTTTTGCATTCGTTGAAGTTTTGTGTTCTACATCTGTCAACTTTTTGACAAATTTATGACATATCTACTTTGATATTTTGGTTCCTCTTAAGAAGTGCGTTACATTTTGTTATTATCTTGTAGTGTAATAGGTAACTGAATACAAAACTATGGGTGAAGTGAAATGGAAGTTTCACGCTCGTCCACTTTGAGTTAAGGGGCAAAAACTCGGCAAAAAAGCGACATATACATAGACAGTCCTGCACGACAAATAAGATAAACGCCGGTTAAGGGAAAACTCAATAGTCATTTTTGCTACTTTCTTGTGGGCATTACGCCCCAATACTTTGTTGCAAAAGAAAATAATATTAAAATTCTTCTATCCGATAAAGGTAACGCTACAGTTATAACGAACTGTAATACTTATGAACAAAAAATTGAGAGTCTTTTAAGCAAAGGAAATTACACAAAATTTAACAAAGATCCAACCAAAAAATTGATAGACAAATTTTCACTACTCTAAAAAACACAAAAATTTCACATAGAGAAAAACTTAAGTTAATGCCACCTAACTTGAAAACACCTCATTTTTACGATGTTCCATAAATATATAAAAGCGATATTTCTCTTAAGCCTGTTGTTAGTAGCATTGATTCACCAACACATTCATTACCTAAATTGTTATTCGAAATTTTAAATTTTTTAGTAGCAAATATAGAATCAAACATTAAAAATTCTCAGCATTTTCTAGAAAAATTAACGAATGTAAATACTAACCCAAATCACATGTTAGTAAGTTTGATGTTTCTAGTTTATTAAGTAAAGCACCTGTTGACAAAACTGTAATTATTGTAAAAAATAAACTAGGAAATGGCATCAAGCTTAGAGAGCGTACAAACTTAAACATCAACACAATCACTAACATTATGCATTACCACAACTTATTTTCAATACAAAATTATTTACCAATTTTTATCACCAATACCAATTACCAAAAAAATTCAGGTATGGCAATGGGATCTCCATTGTCTTCTATTTTTAGTAATTTATTTATGGAAAATTTTGAATCAACTAATGTTTGTAATTATAATTTTAAACCTTTAATTTGGTGGAGATATATTTTTCAGTATATCAGTATGGTAATGATCCTTTAATCAACTTTCTCAATCATACAAATTCACAGGAATCCACTATAAAATTCACAATTGAGAAGGAACAAAATGAAACACTTCCATTTTTAGATATTTTACTAAAAAAAGATTTAGGCAAATTTGAAACTGTAGTTTATCGAAAACCAACACATACAGATAGATACTTAAACTACAACTCAAATCACCTTATTATGGTAAAAAAGAGAGTTGTAAACAACTTAGTTCATCGCGCAAAAAATATTTGTAATATAAAATGTTTTAATTTGAAAAAAACCTATAAAATATGTTTTACTAAAATAAAATATTCCAAATAATTTCATAAATAAATGCTTTAATCAATTCTTATAGCTAAATATGACGTAAAACCGAAATAGGCATTGTGCAAACCCTTTTCTATCATATGTCAAAATTATATCAGAGAAAATTAAAAAACTAGGTAATAATTTCAAAATTAGAACTGTTTTTAGAACACAAAACACATTACGTGACAAAACCGCACAATGTAAACAAATACACAAAATTTGTCATTTATAAAATTCCTTGTGAATGAGAGAAATTTTATATAGGCGAAACTTCTAACCTTTAAAAAAGAGGATGAAAAAAACATCAAAATTATATAAAAAATGGAGAGTTTGAAATATCAAATATATGCCAACTTAGAACGATGTCGTATCCAAACAACCATTATCAAAGAAAGGTAAAATTAAATAAAGTTCATATATATTACTAAATAAAAACCATTGTGCGCTTTCTTGCTCAGCTAACATAGAAAATACTTGGTTGCCTATGTTAGAACAAGAAGTTCAAAATAGTAATTTACACATAAATTAAAAAGTAACATTCACATTCCTTTTATTCAATTCAACCTTTTATTTGAAACGTATCTTATGGAATAATGACTGAATTGAAAAACTGAATTCATATCAAATGACATTTTATGTCAAAATCTAAGCTATTTACAGAAATTTCCAATATTACTATAGTTCTAAACTTCAATCAATTAAATAGGTGACACTTTAAGTTCACAATTTCTAATTTTTTTTCTTGTAGGTATTAGTTCTGAAGATGGCAACAGACAAGTTGCCGAAACATCAACTAGGTGTTTCGTTCGAGTCCTTTTCAGGATTAATTAGTATTCTCAGTAATTTTACTGGGAATAATGAGAAATTCGGTTTCCAACAACAAAAAAAAATTGCATTGGGGCGTAATAATTACAAGTGCGGTAAAAAAATTAATATTCTGCCTCAAATTTAGCAGTAATCAATAATCAGTTGTAAATTACTTCTTTTTTTTCTCAATTTAGGCATTCAATAAAGAAATAAAGCTATGTGAAGTTGTTCTCTATGTTGAATATAAATAATACTCAATTCTCTGTAACACTGTACCCCAATCTTGCAAAAGGTTAACAAAAAACAAAAATAAATATTTTGATAGTCATGACTCCAAACCGAATATGCAAAATATACACGGTAGTGCTTCATTTAAATTAAACAAAAATAAAGTTATATAGGTTCTGAAGATGTGATATAGGTACCCAATATAAATACATGCATTTAATTTTCCTCTAAAAAATAAAAAATAAATAAAAATATTTGAAAAACTTGCATTAAGCAAAGTATAGAACAATTAAAGGTGACTAGTAAAACTTCAGTTTGAAGTTAAGACACCAGTAATGACGTAGATTGCATTGTTACCTGACAGATAAACAATGCAATCTACGTCATAACTGATATTTTAACTTCAAACTGAAAGTTGTAAAAGCCGGCCTAATTCCGCTTAGATGGAACACCCTGTGTACAATATCGACCTCATGCGCTATTATCCTTTGAATGCCCTAGTGTCTTAATTACAATAAAATCAAATATTTATGGGAAGGATAAGATGCTCAGATCGCTTGTCGAACTGTCCTCACCACAGTCTAGCGTGTTACAAGTTTAAACAAACACATAATTCTTCATTAAAGTCTCTATATTAACTGGAACAATTTGCCAATTTATTATGGTTATTGAGATGTAAATACTCTTGGGAATACAATCTAAAGTGTTTTCAGAGCTTTGAGACTGTGGTCCAATCGAATTTCTTCCTAAGGGGGTCAAAGCCCGGAAAACACTTTAGATTGTATTTTGATCGGCCGTGAAAGCCTTCACACTCTTGGAGATATTTTATAACATCAATAATTGTTTGTAAATATGAAAAAATGCATCTGCGCCCCTGTCGTTGAATACAGCAGAATTTCAGGAAGTTTCAAAGTAGTCGCATAAGCCCCTTTGTTACACTCATACGCTTTACGACTTCACAAGTAAAACCTATTGCGGGGACTTTAATTTCAAGAAATACAGCAGCAGCAGAGAGAAACGATTATTCGATTGTTGCCAAGTGGAGGAAATTCGTTGCTGGCATTTTGCTGATTAAACAGTATAAAATTTTGTCATCCACTTTTTTGGAATTATGTATGATTGAGTTTACTTGACCGACTCCCACATCCTCTTTTAATCGACATAAATTAGAAGTTTAAGTTAAAAATGAGCTATAGTTAGCAAATCTACTTGTGTTGGAATAATTTACTAATTAGTTCAAAATACGATCCACTTTTCCCTCCTCGTAGAAGTTTCAACACAAAAGTAACTTGTCAAGCGGTATCATTCCTCTGATTGAAAGTACAAGTGCGTAGCCCAACATAACGACTATCGTAAAAATCGGTTTCCCTATATCATCGTATTAAAGTAAACTGCACCATTAAATCAACTATAAACTAGAGCCCTTCTGCCAATCTTATTCACATCGCCTGATAGTTCAGACAAGATGTCTCCAGTAAGAAATCTCCAGCCATCTAATTGATTTAGCTTTGAGCAAATTAACTTTGCAGTTTCTTTTCGAATGCAAATAAAGCAATTTTCCAGGAACAGTTAACGTTTTGCTAATCTGGTTAACTTCCAATTTAGAATTAGCGGAGAGCAAAATGATTGCACTTAATTTTAAGAAAACATGATTTGAGTTTAAATTCTATCTTAAGCGCCACAGATACTTATTTTGTATTATGAACCGCATTTAACGATACCGATTATGTCAACAATAAGAAGAAACAAAACGTCTCAATAAATCCCAGACGTGGAGCGGCTTCTCAAATTTTATTGCCCTTCCGCCTTCACTCAGATGAAAAGTTATGGCTTCCTTGAGAAAGAGAGAGACCCACATAGAGACATGAATCACCTCTTTGTTGCGGCTGCTTTGCAGTCCATCGACCTTGTAGTTAAATTTAGTTGTGGTCAACGAACCCTTTTAAACAGTCATCGAGACTTATTTTGAGAGAAAAAAAACATCTAAGAGCTTCTGAGAACGCATTCAGATTTAATACAAGCCGCCAGGCTGTCTGCAGGCAGGGTACACTAGAAGACCTTCGCTTATTTCATGATATCAAAATCCTTGATTCCGACTTTTAGAGGCCCAAATCCACATCCCTTCAAAAACTAACATACCGTCCAAGAAATATGCCGCACTGGCCATGAAATCATTTTTCATTCGCAGCATTCAACTTCAAGTGAATCTAATCTTTGACCTTGATCGTATAAATCGTTCAAAATGAAACAATTTGTCCTAGTCCACGGGGAACCTCCCATACGGCGCAACTTTTCCTTCTTTTTTTCCCCTTTAAAAAGAAAAGAAGATAATAAATTTTATCCGCGATTCCTCTTTAGTTCATATTTGCTTAAACGTCCACCGAACGAGTTTATCTATTTTGATAAATTGAAGCGAATGAGGCACATAAAAGACAGAATAATATTTGGAAAACAATGTCGAAGATTTACGGAAATATATGCAGATAAAAACACCGTCGCTTTCAGTCTCAATATTATAGGGGCAATGAGTTGGCTTCTGTATACATCGAGGTAACATTACATAATTCGGGAAAGTCATATTGTAGGGGTAGGTTCTTTAGGTCTTTCGATAAGTGAAAAATATTATCTTGCGTAACAAGGGTCGCAATACGAATGGAAATTTTGCGCACAACAAAGCCGTGCAACGGCGTAACTTCGGGTTTTGAGCTCGTAGGTACTTTATGAGTACGTATACTTACAAAAAGGAAATAGCGTAATTATGATAACTAAATATTTTGAACGGCCATTAATTAAGAATAGAAATTAAGATAGAGAGTAACTTATTTTGACATATAGGGTGCAAAGTAGTTTAGTGCCTCGAGTCATTTTAAGTGTTCCCCTGCTCCACAGTGGGTGCAGAGTGCACTGTTCACCACTCATAGAAAGTGCATGTGTTTGTTTAGTCTGCAGTGGCCAGCGAGGATTTCTATAAGGTCTCCCAGGCACTGCCAACTTCTTCCAAGTAGCCACGAGACCTTGGATCTATCCGGGTTTGGGTAGATTTCCTTGGTCGGTCTACATATTCCTGACTGTGTGCAGTTTATTCTTGGACCCACTCATTTAGAATGTGAGAGACGTACCTGTTGCTTATTCTTAGACACGGCTCCGGTCCAGTAAAGCACATGTGGGAACCAAGCTTGACCGATTAATCGGCGCGCTCGTCCCTCAATGCCCGTATGAGCAGGAACCCATGACAGAGTTACCCCTCTTCGTTTCTGCCAGTAACTCTAGACCATCCAGGCCCAGCCTAGCACCAGCCATGGTGGGGGTCCAAAATACCACGGACCTCACCACAATCAAATCAGTCAACGTTGAGAAGCACGGGAGATCACTTCGCCCATTGCCTCATCGCCTTTGGTAATGTCTGCCGCAGCTGTACACGAAACGTCAGGAAGAAATTCCATTGGACCACGACTTCAAAGCCCGGAAAATACTTTGAATTGTATTTTGACCGGCCGTGAAGGCCTTCACTAGCTTGTGGACTATTTATAAACCATTTCTCTCAAAAAAAAGCCTTCACAGTCTTTATTTTGAGTTTCCATTGCCGAGGATGAAACAGTGGCAACGCCGCTTTTCCTAGAATTGCTTCCTCGTCGTGCCGTCGGCCGCCGTCTGTTCCCCGCCCACCCCGCGACAGTAAGCGAGCCGGCGACAGTGTTGCCAAGTCAAGGATTTTATCCTTAGATCTAAGGATTTTTTTGCAATGACGACTTATTTTGCGATGATCTTCAAATACTGAGCGGTTTGGGCGATATTCCAAAATACATTTTCTTCATTTACATATTTGGTTGCAAAGGCGAAATGTCATGCAGATTTCTAATTTCTACATTCTCTACGTCAACCTGTCCTGTCAAAAGTCAAATTATTGAAAAGTCACTTTGTCACGTCACCTCTCCCTTCCCCTCCCTCGTTAGGAGAAAAGTAGATTATGTTGGTTGCTCCCGTGGAATTTCTGAGGTAAAAATTCTTTTAATAACCAAAATCTCTGTAAGCGAGAGTTACACCATTATAACTATTGCCCTCTAGACTCCGCTTTTTCTATTTTTTCTTTTAAGTTGACAATTGGGTGACTTGGGCGATATTCTAAGAGCGATATTTGCGATTTCCACCGAAGATTACTGGCAACACTGTGTTGTTACTCGTTACTGTCGTTGGTATTTCCTAAATTGAAAAATTTTTGCAAAAAAATGGGCGTTGCAGCGTGGCAGCTAAAAGAATTTTCGGCTGTGGCGCAATTTTTTTTTCTCGTTTTCTTTTATTTTACTGAACATATTTCAATAATTCAATCTAAGGAATTCTAAGGATAAATCCGGCTTCCACTAAGGATTTTTTCACATCACATGTTGGCAACACTGGCCGGCGACCGGCGCAGAAGCAAACAAGCAGCGAAAGAGTACGTCACGCAGCTCGTAGTCATTCGTTTACGCGCTTATTTTTTTGGTTTTATTTATCGCAGCCGCTACTGATGTTCCTGAAGGGAATTCATTCCGCAACCCTTGTTAGCACATACCGCAAATCCTGTTCTTTCGTAAGAGAGGAAACGCACCATCTAGTTTTTCCCAAGGTTCACGGCATCATTGTGCCCGCTTTGTGTTTTACGCAGCCAAGTAAACGCAAGATACGTACCACTTTATTGGTTCCTGAGTCGCCGCTTAGCACTGATTATTGGTGAGCCAATCCTTATTTCGCGTGGATTATTCATATTTAATCAACTGCTGATATATTTGTTAAGTCATTTTCTTTGTTGCTAATCGCTTAATCTTTATTTACCTTTTTTATTATTGCACTCAATGCTGGCATTTTTTTATTGCTCATACGGGGGAGCTTTGTTTAATTACTCAGCACATGCTGTCTTCATGAATAAGTCAAAGTGGACCTGTTTAGTTTGATTTAATATTAAAGCGCATTATAGTTTAATTTTTATTAGCGTATTTGAAAAATCCTTGCAAATTAGAATGAATGAGAGTAGTTATACCGACGGGGTTCTGGGACACTTTGACCTTGAAGCCTACGTGAGCCCTAGTGTAAAAGGGGGCCCCCTGTCAAATGGGCCCCAAAAAGCAGTCATTTTTGTCAAATGTGACAGATTTGACATTTGACATATGACAGATGACGTGTGACGTATGACAGTTCATACAACTGTCACAGACGTAGTACAGATGGGGTGTGACATATGACAGACTTGATACTAGTGACAGGCTAGACAGGCTAGACAGGGTAGACAGGGCAGACAGTGCAGATGGAGTAACTCCAAGTGCCCCTCAGTGGAAAATGAAACAAATAGTTTAGGAAAAAAAAATGTTTATTTGGGTTAAAAGTTTTAGACGAAATTCCAAAAATCGAGGAGATCGAGCTTCGCCAGTTCTTCAAGCAGCAGTTTCCCCTCGATTTTGTTGTCGCGCAGGAACACCTGCACCAGCCGGATTCCTTTCCGCAGGCGATCCTGCCAACGAGTTTCTAGTCTGATAACACTAGAAAAAAAAAACAGAAAAAATAAAAAAAAAAATGAAAAGTTATTGAGCAAGAATATGCACATTCAACTAGAACAAGATATTTCGCAAATCGCATTAATTAATCTGAAAATCACACTGCGCAGAAGCAAATTTTTGGCCGTCGACATCCAAAATGGTCTAGGTAAAACGATAAAAGCTATGCACATTCAACTAGAACAAGATATTCAGCAAATCGCATTAATTAATCTGAAAATCACACTGCGCAGAAGCAAAGTTTTGGCCGTCGACGTCGACATCCAAAATGGCCTAGGTAAAACGATAAAAGCTATGCACATTCAACTAGAACAGAAAATTTCGCAAATCGCATTAATTAAATGCATTCCGATCATTTCTTAAGAAAAAATAAATAAAAGCATAACTTCAGAGTAGTACCAAAACAAAACCAAACCCGAAAAATAAAAAAAACTTACGTGGGGACCCAAATTCTTCTCATACTGCGAGAATACATCAGATCTACAGATGTCTTTAGTTCTCGCTTATAACGGTCCAAAAGATCTTCATAAAAAGCCATTGTAAAGTCACTGTTAAAAAATGTTAAACATGATACATCATAATAGTATAAACTAAAAAATGTACTTACGTAAAAAGGATGAGTTGGAACTGCTAATCGATAGACTGGTTTAGCGCCTATTTATACTAATAAATTTACGAAGAATCACAAAGTAAGCAGTTGTTATCGTGGAAGTTATTTGGGTGGAATTATTAGAATAACAGGTCAGTGAGGGCACATGCAGTATAATTAAGTGTCCGTGTGCATCACTTTATCTTTAGAAAATAATATATAAATAATAAATATTTAGCAGTAGGAAACCTCTCGACCCGTGTGCCTCATTAGATACATTGTTGCTATCGTTAAATATTTATCTGTAGGAAAAACACATTTACAATGTATTATCGCAGAAATTATCGCTAATGAGTTGAGGTTATCAGTCGATAAGGTTACAAGGTTAAGATTTACTATTTATACAAGCCTACATTGTTGATATCGTTAAATATTTATCAGTAGGAAAAACACATTTACAATGTATTATTGCAGAAATTATCGCTAATGAGTTGATGTTATTTGTCTAGTAATGTTAAAAGGCTAATTTAAGTCGATTGACGATTTACTATTTATACAAGCCTCTAACGCCTTGCATATCATTATTTCACCATTTTCCAACTGAAGTGCTTCTCCAACAACAACAGCTAGTAAAAAATGGCAACTACCCCATCTACCGTGGTTGTTTTCTCAGAAGACCAGGTCCACTTTCCGAACAAATATCTGGCAATTATGGCTCGGAATATGTTTCAGTAAGTAAATATTTGCATACTTGTTAGAGATATTTTCAATTTTTGCTTTGTTTTAGATATGGAGTTAAAGAAATAATAGAGCAAAAGGACAAAATCTTTATTAATTTGTCATACACCCCTAAGGATATTACGCTAAAGAAAAAATTTGGAACGCTCCCAGTTAAATACTTGAGGGCCAATGTAAAAAATGAAGAAGAATTTAAGGTAATAGAAAAATGTTTGAAGCGCTACCGCTTCAATCTCGGTGACGAGGAGCAGCTAGTGAAGGCTCTAGAGAGCAAGAAACGAAAAGTCGTGGTAGAAGAAGTGGAATCCTCTTCAGACGAGGACGATCTGTCACAGAGGAGGGCGATTGAAGAGCCTGCTGCGGCTTCAAGCAGTAAAGAAAGCTGAAAGTGAATACTCTAAAACTGTAAGTTGCTATAGTAAATAAAAAAAAATAATCACATTTTCACATTTATTTATTTGAAAGCCCAATATTTTCTAAATACCAGTTTCTTAAAGTTATGACATTTTTTCTTGCACAATTTAGTTCCTTACAATGATGATAACATCGCATATTTTCATTACCTCTAATATCAGATAAGCTGGTATAGTTTAAGTCCATGAAATCTGTTACATGATTGTTTAGAAGGTTATTTAACCACCGTTTTTTACACAAACCCTTAACTAACACTTTGTCTTGAGGCTTAATATAATACTTTAAAAATTCAGAAATTTTCTCGGTTGGAAGAAAACTTGCATCTACATGGTCCCAGTGTAGTCCGTGTACGTTCTCTGTTGTCCATTCCATGTGTTGGCTAGTTGTAGGATTTACAAGGCTTAGGGGCAAGCGTAAATTGACGTGTTTATGAAATAATCTTCCATTTCTAACGTTGATTACGGCTATTTCTTTGCACATAAAACTGCTATTTTTAAATTGAAATCCTTGTACGTCCACAATAAAAGTTTCAGAAGTTATTATAACACTTTGACAGTACTTGTCAAGGGATTATACTTAACAATTCGGTCGTGCAAAATTAGACAATAGGCAGTAGTATTGTTTGGTACTAGTTTACTTGTTTCAAACTCAATGCGGATATCGACTGCACCACCTTTAAGCAGGTCTTCTCCCTGTCGCGAGCAATCTATAACTACCAATGGAGCCAGGGATTTGAATTTTGAAGGTGACAAACATGGTGCGCCTGCGCCCTTGTAGTAATATGCAGATTGGAACTGTGCATACATTTCATATAATATTGAAAATTGATTAGAGTCAAAGTCCACATTTAAGTTGTCATAGGGAAAGACTTCAGAGTTTAGGTAAACTTTTATGTTGTTCAAGTCGATATGTTGAAAATGACTCATATTTGTAGCTATGTTATTTTTCAAGTTTGTTTGAAATCCTATAATTATGAAACGCGGTTTTTCCAGCTGATTTGAAGTTTTTACTGCCCACGTGTGATTTTTTGCTTTGGTCAATTGTGGATACTCATGTAGCTCCCAAGTGCGGAATGCAATTGGTAAGTCTCTGTTGCTTTCAAACTGTTTAAGTAAACGAAGTTTGTATTGATCACTTACAGTCACATGTGGCATTTTCCAATGAATTTTGTCGATAATAACTTTGTAGCTTTCTTTGACTTCCGGATTGGACACAATGAAGGCATTTATATCAGAATTGCTTCTGATTAGTACCAACTCTTGACGTACATTCATAATTATTCGATTAAAGTCTTCAGCTTTGCCTAAAATCATTTTAAGTGGAATGCACACATTAAAGTTTCCCTTGGCGTCGGTTATTGCAGGATTTTCTTTGTCATTCCAACCTGCATTTTCTAATGCCTCTTGCTCCAGTTTCGTAAATGACACATAGCCTTTTAAAGTTGATGTGATACCAGGATTTCGAACACTGTCAATTGCTATGCCACCTAACTCGTAACGAATTTGTTCAAACAAATGCAAAATGCCATTGTTTATAAATCTAACGTTGCCACTGGGTGTACCATCTTCCTTCACCAATTTTCCAGCAATAATTAAAAAACTCTGACTTGGTAAGGTGTACTTGTCTTGAGTTTGAATTGGGATTCTCACCTCATCGTTATTGCCAAATGTTGAAGATGAGTATGTAACTGATGGCTGATAATGGTGTCATCTTGTGTTACATGTTCATTAACTCTTAAAATGTTAAAGCTCATTACTGTTGTCTATGATTACACTTGCAATTAAAAAATATTTGTAAAGTCTGTCTTAGACGAAGTCCCAGGCTGAGTTTGAAGTTATACCAGAATGTTGATAATCGTTTAGCAATTTTTCTTACTTTGCTGCCGCTACAGCTGCTGCTGCTGCTAGTTTAAAACCCAAAGATTTCAGGTAATTCTTGTTTTCAGTTGTTAACGGTTTAAAGTTTGATCTTCTACTAACTGAACTAGACCACACACGGTGAATTTTATAGTTGGGTGGTGGTGGTGACTGGACCTGGAAAGCGTCGTGCTGATACAAAAACACCATTTTCAGCTGCTGCTGCCCTTTTGTAGATGTAAACGTATCGTGATTGTCTCTTGTCTGAAATTGACTAGTTTTCCATCTTGATCGGTGATTTTAAGCTCTATTCCATCTATATAACGCGTGTTGATTGGTAGATAAATGACGTTCGAGGGACTTTCAATTATCTTGAATCCCGGTGGTGCGCTGGGATAGAACATGTGAAGGATATGCACAGGCACTCCATTGTTATAGGAATTTGTTATCAAATTACATTCTATAGCCAGAGAGTTTACCTTGAAAATATCTATAACATACTTTGCTGTGTGACGTACGTTTGGTTTGAGTGTAAAAATATCTTGTTCTAGTTGAATGTGCATAGCTTTTATCGTTTTACCTAGACCATTTTGGATGTCGACGGCCAAAAATTTGCTTCTGCGCAGTGTGATTTTCAGATTAATTAATGCGATTTGCGAAATATCTTGTTCTAGTTGAATGTGCATATTCTTGCTCAATAACTTTTCATTTTTTTTTTAATTTTTTTTCTGTTTTTTTTTTCTAAGTGTTATCAGACTAGAAACTCGTTGGCAGGATCGCCTGCGGAAAGGAGATCCGGCTGGTGCAGGTGTTCCTGCGCGACAACAAAATCGAGGGGAAACTGCTGCTTGGAAGAACTGGCGAAGCTCGATCTCCTCGATTTTTGGAATTTCGTCTAAAACTTTTAACCCAAATAAACATTTTTTTTTTCCTAAACTATTTGTTTCATTTTCCACTGAGGGGCACTTGAGAGTTACTCCATCTGCACTGTCTGCCCTGTCTACCCTGTCTAGCCTGTCTAGCCTGTCACTAGTATCAAGTCTGTCATATGTCACACCCCATCTGTACTACGTCTGTGACAGTTGGTATGAACTGTCATACGTCACACGTCATCTGTCATATGTCAAATGTCAAATCTGTCACATTTGACAAAAATGACTGCTTTTTGGGGCCCATTTGACAGGGGGCCCCCCTTTTACACTAGGGCTCACGTAGGCTTCAAGGTCAAAGTGTCCCAGAACCCCGTCGGTATAACTACTAATGAGGACGAATGAAAGTGTTAGATTTAAGTTTCGTTGAATAAATTTATCAGTTTATTAACACGTTTTCATTTAATTCGGATCAAAAGACGCTCAGCCAGCATTCCTTGTATTCTTTACTAATTTTGGTGATTCATAATATGAAACCACGCTTATTTGGAGTAATGTTATAAAGCTTACTTCAACAAATTGGTCCTTCGAGCCGGATATGGTAATATGAGTTGCGCATTGCGTTTACTAGTAACTTTCGATCTCATTGCTAATTTTTTGTTATTGTGGTAGTTTTTTATTTTTTGCCGCAACAATGAGTAACATTAACAAGAAGTTAAAACCCATAAAAGCCAATATTACGAAAATTCATAATTGGTTTAATAACAACACAAACGTAGTCGATGTTTATCAGTTCATAACAAAAAGGGAGCAGCTTTTGATGTTCTATGAAAAATATTGCGCTTTGCTTGAGGAGATCGAAGAACTTGAAAATGATGACCTCAGTCAATAGTGTATTCATATGGAGTAAACATATTGTGACACTTCATCTAAATTAAGACGTAAAATAGACGAATTGAGTGGCCATTCAATATTACCTTCAAGTAACCCCCAACAGGCTATAATTTCAAATCCAAAGCTTCCTGAGATTACAATTTCGCCATTTACAGGTAACTTCTTGGAATGGAGATCTTTTTACGAGCTTTTTGATAATCTAATTGTAAAAAACTGTAGCTTAACTGATGTACAAACATTTGTATATTTAAAATCCTATTTAAAAGGAGAACCACTCGAGCTTGTAGATTCGCTACAGCTAACGGGTGACAATTTCTTGATAGCTATTCAAACATTAAAAGATAGAAATGAAGATGAATATCGCATTATCAATACACACATTCATCAGTTACTGGAGGTGACGGCAATTTCTAAGGGTTCGGCGGCAGAACTTCGTAAATTTTTAACACAAGCTAAGCAGAGAATTCAGTCACTATAAAATTTAAATATTCCAAAGGAAGAATGGGCAGAGCTCATGCTTATAGTAAAAAGTTAGATTTTCAAACGAATAAGAGCTTTGAAACTCAACGTGACCCAAAAAAGCGACCTACATTGCTTGAGTTTTTTAATTTTCTGGACAAACGGTGCATCGTGCTTGAAACTGTGGCTCAAGCTTACCCCAAATTTCCTCAAAAGCCCCCACGTCAAGGCGTTTATCATTCTGGTTTTCAAGATCCTCCATACAAACTTTCGTTGGTGTGCCCTTGTTGCAATAAAGGTGACCATCAGGTTTACCGGTGCGGTAAATTCAAGACCATGTCTAATTAAGACAGAAGTGGTCTGGTTTTTAACAAAAAGCTATGTATGAACTGCCTATCTGGGACTCATTTTGTTGATAAATGTAGGTCAACAAGTACTTGCTTTTACTGTCATAAAAAACATCACACTTTCCTCCATCCACCACAGTTAGGTGAATCCATTGCAAATTACTCTGAAGCAGCTCTTGTCACAGCTCAGACTTTTCATCACTAAATAATCCAGCTGAAAAGGTGGATAACAGCGCTTCTTGTTCTGCAATTAACACCGTTCCTAACGAAACGCTTTTAGCTACAGCTTTAGTCGCCCTGTTCGACAAAAACAGAAAACGAGTTATTGCACACGCGCTTTTGGACAATGGTAGTCAATCATCTTTTGTAACTGCAGATTTTGTTACAAAATTTAATTTGCTTACTGGAAAGAAACATATGCAAATCACTGGCATTTCTAGTAAAATAATTAATGCTCATGAGATAGCACATTTGAGATTCTACTCAATGTTGCCTAACAAACTTGAGTTTGTTGTCTCTTATATTGTATTAGAGCACATAACATCGCATCTTCCCAGATTTTCGGTTGATACCCCAATTGATATTCCTCCAAACATAACTCTTGCCAATCCTAACTTCTTAACAAGCAGGCCCATCGACATGCTTCTAGGCATGGATACTTATGGTGATTTGTTATTCAAAGGTTTGGTAAAAACTTGCCTGTTCCCATAAATACCCATCTTGGCTGGACAGTGCCTGGAACTTTACCTTTAACTCATCTATTGCAGAAAAGTTACTTACTTGCGAATCATTCCAAGGTCGATACTGTTAATACTGATTCGTCAGCGTTGAGTCATGGGGAATCTGGTGATTCAGGCTGGAGTGACATTAAGCAATTGCTGGAAAGATTCTGGCTAATAGAGGAGTGCAACAATTAAAGGTCCTTTTTTACCCCAGAAGACATCTTAGCAGAAAAAATATTTTCTAGGACGACAACGCGTGATCGGGGAGAGTCGAGGAGAGTGAGGGGAGATTTCAAGTTCAGTTGCCACTGAGGAATCCTGACGAATAGTTAAAGTTGGGTGAATCCTTTCAATATGCTTTGAAAAGATTCCTTGCTCTGGAAAACAAACTTCACAAAAACACGATTCTTTTTGATGAATATAAAAATTTCATTGACGAATACGTACGTCTAGGACACGCAAAAGAGATCCCGCTGACTACGATTAATTCCAAATCGCAGCCCCTCTATTTTTGCCCCATCATTGTGTCATTCGCGAAGATAGTGCCACGACGAAACTTAGAGTCGTCTTCGATGCGTCAATGAAGACCTCAAGCGGTACCTCATTGAACGACATAATGCTAAAGGGTCCAGCTTTTCGATATTCTTTGTCGTTTTCGAGCCAATCTATACGTCTTCATTACCGACATCGAGAAAATGTACAGGCAGATTCGGGTCGATCCCAACTTTACATTCCTTCAAAATATATTATGGAGAAACCATCCGAATTAGAATTTACGTTGTTTGCAGCTGGCCACTGTGACTTACGGAACAAATAGCGCGTCCTTTTTGAGCACCAGATGTCTAATTGAACTAGCAGATAGTCACAAAGACACACGTTTTTAATGACGTACTTTATAGTTACGACACAGCACAAGAACTTGATAATTGTCATGATCAACTAACTGAGTTGTTAGCAACCGCCGGAGTGCGTCTTCAAAAGTGGAGTTCAAATTTCGTTCCTTTTCTCAATCGCATCTCCGCGGATAACACACAGCCCAAATACGTGATTACTTCAGAAAATTCAGAAAATAATAGCAGCAAGGTTCTGAGTGTTTTATGGAATTCGTCCCATGATAATTTTGCAACAACCATATCTAAGTTAGAACCCTCAAATTCATTTACCAAACGTAGTGTGCTTGCTCTGATTTTCCAAATTTTCGACTCTATAGGATTGATCAAAAAGCTAAATTGGATTGGAATGAATGTTTGACCGCAGAGTTGCTAAATGAATGGCAGACTTTTGTTGATTGCATTAATGATTTAAATCAACTGCACATTCCGCGTTGTTTGTTCACACAACCAAAAAATCAAGTAAAAATTATTGAGATTTATGCCTTTTCGGATGCTAGTGAGCGATGCTATGATGCGTGTGTTTATTTGCGTGTTGTTTATGAGAGCGGGGTTTCTTGCAGACTCGTAGCGTTAAAGAGCCGGGTAGCCCCTGTAAAGCAGCAGAGCTTGCCAAGCCTTGAACTTTGTGGTGCACTTTTAATGAGTAGACTGGTGCAAACTATAATGAATCTTTATGAGAATGTCATCCAAGTAAATTCAGTTCATCTGTGAACTGATTCTCAAGTCGTTCTTTTATGGCTGGGTTCGCACGCTTCTCGATGGTCCACATTTGTAGGTAATCGTATATCGAAAGTCCAGGAATTGACCAAGAATTACCTATGGCATCATGTCGAATCGGTGAGGAATCCCGCCGACATTTTGTCTCGAGAATGTATGTATGCCTCGCCAACTAGTGTCTTCAAATCTTTGGTGGAAAGGTCCCGATTTTTTGCATCTCATTGATTGCGACTTTTCAAAGTTTGACTTCAAGACTTCAAATCAAGTTCCGGAAAAACGAAAAATTACGCATATCTCAAGAAACATTGATGCCGAATTCTATGATCGGGTTTTATCGAGGTTTTCATTTCAAAGATTGCTAAGAGTGATAGCATATTGCTTCTCATTTGAAAAAGAATTCCGTCAGGGAAACCGAATCATTAACTCTTGAGGAGCTCAGTTCTTCGGAAACAACCATTATTAGGATGATACAGGCCAAACACTTTTCTCAAGAAATTAATGATCTAAAAGTGTCCGAACAAGTGGCATCAAACTTTCCAATAAAAGGTTTATGTCCAATGTTGGATGAACATTTTTTCCTTAGAGTGGGAGGCAGACAGTGGGAGAAATGCAAATGTGGATTTCGACCAGGTTCATCCCATTATTCTTCCCTCTAAGAATTTTACAGTAAGGCTGCTTATCGAAAGGGAACACAACAGACTACACCATGCTGGTCCTCAAAATCTTCTCGCCCATATAAGACAACGGAACTGGCCAATAGATGGTTTTTGTTAGGTGAAAAATGCTTTAAAAAGATGTATAATATGTTTCAGATTAAAAGCACGACCGGCATCACAGCTTCTGCGTAACTTACCGAAAGAAAGGGTGACCGTGAATAGACCATTCATGTTCACTGGTATTGATTTCGCCGCTCCCTTTTTACAAAGTCCTCTATGTTGAAGCGTTCTTCCGCTTTGAAATCATATCTTGCGGTCTTTGTATGTATGACGACAAAGGAGGTACATTTGGGACTTGTTTTCAGTTTGAGCACCAGTGACTTTATTCAAACTCTAAAGCGATTCATATCCAGACGTGGCAAACCTAATACCATTTTCTCTGACAATTTTACTCACAACTAATTTTAAAGGAACAAGAAATAAATTGAAAAAGTTGTATGATTTTTTCAAAGAAGAAACCACTAAATCGTCAATTTATAATGTTTTACTTGAGGATCACATCACTTGGAAGTTCATTCCGCCTAGGAGCCCACACCGGGGCGGATTGTGGGTGGCGGCGGTTAAGAGCGCCAAGTACCATATCACTCGAGTGATGGGAAACACTGTCTTTACTTTTGAAGAGATCAGTACGCTTTTGTGCGAAATTGAGGTCATTTTGCTTGCTTTGTATATTCCGGCTTCTGGCGACTGTGAATCAAGTATTCTTGATCCGTCTTTATACCATACCTGAGTGTTCTCAGAAAGTTGCTGAAGCAGCTCTTTTTTGATTTTTTCTCTTGTTGGGATGTTTATCATGTGTTAGCCTGAACCGATCACATCAACCCTGTTATTACAGAAAGCTTGATTATTGGATTTGCTCTATACCATAGCAACTATCAAAATTACTCCTCCTGAGTGGAGATTTGAGCCAGAATATTATATGAATAAATAATATTCAACAGTTTTTCATGTTATGCAGAAAGTGTGGTTGAAAATAAAGTAGTATACATACTCGACGGGAAGCTTCAATACTGTCTTGAGATTTTATTTATCTCGACGCTATGCGTCTCGATATCGCGTATCGACTTTCCATCTCGTATTGTAATATATTATTAATGAGGTTTTAGAAGGCCCACCTTGCTCCTATGCCATGATATAGTTTACCACTTTCCAACTTTAAAATTCAATGCAGATTACAGCCAATAAAAAAATTGTTCCAAGCCCAACAAAAGCACCTGGGAAAATACGGTTTTCTACCTGAACTTTACGAAATTTACTAAATTTATGTACTGATACATCATTTGGTTTGTGTGATGGTCCATGGTGGAATTGGCGGTGGCCTTTCATTTCGTGGCATATAGCATATGATATATGCCACCCAGAATTATGGTCACTTTGGATCTTGAGATAATATTATTGAAGATTACCTCCCATGATAAGAAAAAGCTTATTTTCTACCGACCAAATTACTGTTATATAATTTGGGAAGTCATTTGTGTAAGGCTCCATGGTTAGATCAAAGTTGACCTTTTCATCTGTATGTGTACTTTAAGTTTTTCCAACCTGCTAGGGAACCATTGCAGAATCTTCAAAAAATAATTTTGACCAACTCACTAGCAAATATTTCAAATTGAAATGAGAAACTTAGATCCTCAGAAAGATGACGTAACCTTAGAAGGTTTGTTGTCCAAGCCGACAAGGAACCATCCCGAGATGCTTGCAGAACCACACTGGTCAAGCATATTGTTTATTTCAATTTCCAATTTAGATTAGTGAGTTGTCCAGAATGATGGGAATGAAACAAACCTTTTAACTAAAGAGAACTATAGCTCCTTTAATATAAAAATGACATAATCAGAGGCAATTTGTTATAAACTCAGTTAAAAATGTAATAACTCACATCCATAGAATTTGTTTTAGTTACTTTTAAAGTTACTTAAATTAGCTACAAAACTTAAAGTTTTGAAGTTACTTTTAAAAACAAGTAAATATGATTTATTAGTTTGAAAATTAGAACCCAGTTTGCAAAGAACTTACTACATTTTAAATAAAAAAATTGTTAAACGTGCAAGAACTTTTTCTTTCATATACAAAGCCAAACATGTACGGGGTGTTCATTATAAAACTTCATCTAGTTGGCTGTGAAATGTCAAAAGAAAAGGATGAAGAAACAAAAGTCCATTTATTTTGATTATGTCATCCTTTTTTGTCAAAATTTCATAGCCTGCTAGATGAAATTTTATAATGAACACTCCGAATGATGTGTTTAATCGCAAAACTCAAGTGTTCCAGTGGCATTTTTCACTTCTTCATCTCAAGTATCAAGCACTTTGCTTACAGTCTTCATGCAAAGTCAAAAAACCGTCGGTGCAAGCAGCTCAGCTACTGGAGTTAAGAAAATCGTTAAAAAATGGGATGTTGCACAATAACTTCCCTCTCCGAAGAGCTCAAATTCAAAATCTCTAGGATTATTTCACTTTCTGCTTTCATTACATGAGTTGTTGAGTATAAAAGTAGCCCCATAAAGGACTGATTGATCATAATAGAGAGTCTAGTTATTTGAATATTATTCCTAACATTGGAATAAGAAGAAAAAAGAAAAATGAGAATTACATTGACAATATTTACAAATATGTTTTCAACGAATCCACGGTTGTAATATTATGCTCTCTTTCTCAAAATACGTACAGAAAACAAGGATATAATATAAGTCTCATGTCAGTTCTTAAGTTTTGACGGCGATATCATTGATACCAATATAAGATGAAAATTTTCCCAGATTTCAATAGAAAACCTTTCGAAAAAAGGGCTGCCATTACAAATCTAATATTTCCATGGCTGGCTACATGAATATCTTCCTAAAAAGGAGTACACTATGAACCCGACAAATGCATTTTTGTTTAGAGTAAGGAAATTTTTGTTCCGAATAACAACTTCAAGATCCCATTAGGTAAGCACCGTTCCAACCTGGGTACATAAAATTAATACTCCTTTCATATTCAAATTCCTTCTCCTAGTGCATACCTCAATAAACCCAATTTCGGCTCGTAAAATACCACGCTGGTGGATATAAATATTTCCTTCGCCGCAGGAGGCCAAACCAGGATATCCAATCCAATGCACTATTGGCCTTGGCTCCGTTCGTTCTCCTTTTCACCTGAGCCGGCTGACCAGGTCGGCGACCTAGTTTTGCGCCGCGACGCCCGCGACGCCGCATCGTATTTAGGCCGATGACGACGACGACGACGTCGAAGATTCACTCTAATTGCACCTGCGTGATTCCGCGAACACGCCGACGCCGAATTTCGGCCCTAAAAACGCATTCCGCAGGATTTATTCGAATTGACTTGCTGCCAGGTTTATGAGGGGATTATAAAGATTTTTCTTGGTGCAGATGATGTTGTGTTTTTATTTTTTGGTCTTCCTTATCTTCAGAGCTCCGGCTGTAAAAGACCGGAGCAAAACGAATTGGATGTTTTAACGGCAGTCAAACACTACCTTCCTGCGAACTAAATTTCATTTGATCAACCATATAGCGGGCTAAGTGGTTAATTTCTGCGTCAGCAAATGGAATTAGAAGTGTAGATTTCAACTAATATCATTGGCCTACAGTGACAGCGATTACAGCCCACTTTCCAACTGAATGTCAGGTTTCGATTAGTTCGAGTCTCCAATTAAAAGACATTGAGGCAATTGGTGTCTGGTTAAAAATTGGAAACAGGTTTGCGATTGTTGTGAGAGCAGACCTAGTAAACTAGTCAATGGTGGTTCCTCAGCTGAATTCAACATGTGCGTTATGATTATCTTTCAACATTAAAACCCTATCAGACCATAACTCTTTATATACCGACTTCGATTTATTTTAATAAAAGAATAATAGTTAATATTTTTTAATGAGAAAGTAATATAAAATGAAAGATTATGCAACGCACATCATTTGGGTGTGGTTACTTGGTTCCTGACATTCTTCGTGCGCGAAAAGAAACCCGAACTGTAAGAAGTTACCTACTGAAAATACAAATTGCATATTCTCCGAAGTCTTAAAATTTTAACGAACTATTGCTGCCATAGAGGACTTATCAAGGTAGATGTCTTTATTTACATTTTGCAATATTGGTGTGATAAATAAACCCTCCCTGTAGTGTTGCCAGGATTACTTTGCTAGTAAATTGGCACGAAGGTACTATAATATCTATTGCTGTGCAAATAATTTTTGAATGGTGATTAATAGAACACTTATGACGATAAAAGAAAGAAAAATACGTTTGAAATGGCCAACTGGAGAATCCTGTGACACGCGGTTTACTTCAGTTCACGAGAATTATTTCCTGGATTTTTTTTCTGGTTTCCTAAATGTTTTAATAGTTTACCGCCGACTTTTTCGCTTTTAACAATCGTTTCTGGGTTTTAATTTGTTTGTTAGCAATGGCGAGGCAACGTTTTGTGTGTAAAACTTCGCAAGGGCGTATCCAGTTTACAGTAAAAAGGGGGGCAGGGAACAGAACATCTTCACGAAAAAATAGCGCCGAACGCAAAAATTTTATAAAATGTATTTATTTTTTGTTCGGCGGCAAAGGGGGGCAATTTCCCCCCCTTGCCCCCCCCCCTCCCGGATAAGCCCTTGAATCTTGGGATTATAAAAATAAATCTGGGAAATTACCTTTTCACCGGTAACCTCATTTGTGTTTTTTGGTTATGTTGTTACTCGGCCCTTGGCCGTTAGCCATTGGCGTCGTTCGTATTTTTATTCTATTATTAGAAATTCAATAAATAGGTCTAGTAGGTATGTATTAAAAATCATTTAAATATAAAAATATTTGAACGTTTTGGTCTACATCCCATAATCGTAAAAATCGTATATTTGTTTGCTTGAACAGCAGAAATAAAAAAAAAATATGATACGCATATATGTGTCATCTCGAGGTGTGCCCTTGGAGATTCGAATTGCGCCATGTTGTTTTTAGCAATGTCGGCCATTATCTGCTTCCCGTCTACCCGAACAACCCGCAGGCATCTAAGTATGCGGTTTCTATGTCATGCCAAGTAATCAATTGCCAATTTATGATTAACTCCCGACGTCTATTTATTTACTTCATTGTCAATGATTGCTACTAACAAAAAACAACCAGGGGCTGGATTCTTAAAACAGGAAAGCAGAAATTTCCCGGGAAATGACGTAACACGTCATTTTAATAATGACAAATGTCACAAAATGAAGTATTAACATCTTGAGACCCCTGTCATTTAGCGATAGGCTGAAATCAATCACCAAGAGAAGTTAAGTCTCCCGAATCAAAAATTGGAGTAAATAATACCTGATCTTGAATTTAACAAATACAGCCTATGAGAGAGAAACCACCTTTGGTTACAAATTAATTTTATTTTTTCTGGATGGAAAGGAAAACTATCCACAACACAAAATAAGCAGCATTTTAAACAGTCGCTACAAAAGAAACATTTGAGTACCCAATTCTTTAACCCGAACTATACTAACCTTCGACACAATTCTTGAGGAACCACTCCTCAATGGAGGCTCACAAATAAATCCTTCTTGTGGTTTTGAAAATGAAAACTAGTGATTTCAAAGGCAAGTTTTTTAGCAAGACAGACTTTCTCTTAATTTTCTAAAAATATATGGCAACGTTGTCACGGGTTAAAAGTAAACCTATCTCCAAGATACAGCAACATATTTCATAAGTGTTCTTGAATTTCCTAAAATACATTTAGGCTTGATTGTACAAGTCACCATCAAAATCCTGTTGTCGGGTTCAGCAAAACTCGACTGGTACTTGAACTCTCCCATAATGGTACGTCGCCATGTGCGGATATGGCGTATATTGCGGATCCACAGTGTTGCCGCAGTGCACCCTGCATTCCATCTTTCTTTATATATGCGAACCTCTAAATTCATATGGCAAATGTCAAATATTTCGATAGTAACTTTCGTTTTTTCCACCATTTATCCAACAACCATACAGCTATAATAAACAACTTTAATGAGAATGCAGAAATTTGGCAACACTTCAACTTCAACCAATCAAACCACAGCGCCAAATCCGCAATATACGCCATATCCGCACATGGGGACCTACCATAAGAAAAGCATTGCTGTCAGTAAGTGTCACAAATGAAATTAATTTACCTGTGTGTAGTGTACCTATTGTACCCCAAACCAAAGGAATAAATGGTCTCCAACAGAAAATATTATTTATTGAGGAATGTTACCAAATTATTATGTTACAGTTGTGCCAAAAAAATTCTGGAACAAGAGAATTTCTTATTAGCACTTAAACTATCAGGAAACTTCCAAAACAAATCATACAACAATGGTTTATCTAGAAATTATAAAGATGTTAAACTATACTTAAAAGTTAAGGACCCTTAAATCTATTATCATAGTAATTGAGGTAATAGTAATAATAATAATAATAATAATAATAATAATAATGGATGGTTGAAGTTTACTTCAAAGTTGGTTGATGCAAAGGGACCTGATATGACAGAGAAAAGTGCTGGTCGAATTCCATAATTGGTATTGATGTTCAACTTTCAAGAACTTTTAATACAAACTCAAAATTTTCTGTGGTTTTTAAATACGTTACTGTTACATTCAGCACATCTATCACGCACTACCAAAAATAATAAAATATGAAAACATGTAGCATTGTTTAAAATACTACTTACCTGTTGTAAAATAAATGACACATTGCATATAGGTAAATAATTTCCTCGATAGGTAATTACATACTTCCTGTATTGAATATTTAGCCACAAATACCAACTATCAGTATGTGTGTCAATAATATACCGGGTGTCCAGCAGAACCCTGGACATAGGAGATTAACATGGGAAATCGGTTTTTATTTTTTTGCGCCTGTACGGTTGATTTGATTGAAAAACTTTTAAGAGTAAAGTTGTAGAGCTTATGGTCAGCTATCATCCTGTAATTTTTTCAATACCACATTTTTGGCTATTTTCTGGAAAAACGCCTGGAAAAGTGCAAAAAATTGAATTTGGCGCGTCACCCCCACCATGCATGTGCAGTGTCGCCAACATAATAATTTCTTATGTCAGACTCAGAGCCGATTTTCCTTTCTTATTTATTTTGAGGGACTATCATGTAGTAATTAACGTGATTATGCAAAGAAAATTAACTGAAAACCTGACGATAATGTTCTTAAATTATAGGTAAATAAAAGTTACGTTTATAATTATCATAATTAGTAAAAGGAAAATCATTCCAATTTGTGTATGGCTGGTTGTCTAATTCATTTTAGTTTAGCAATACGACAACCACGATGACATGACAATTTGTCTCTTGTCACCAATTAAGGGTGTTTGTTGTTGTTATTGAGTAATATTGAGGTGAATTCATCTATCTCCAAATGTTTTACTTCAAAAGTGTCTATTTTGCAGTGCTGTGTGACGCCAGGCCCCATCCTGCATGTAAAAACCCTTGCTAAGTACTGGACTCTTCTATGACAGACAAAATCTCATTGGAAAACCAAATACAGTGCGCCCCAAAATGCCAATCCACACATTGACCACTTCTCGACGTTGGTCTCGGTTGTCCTGCACTGTATGTGGATTTTAGAGAGTCCAAACTCATTAATTTTGTTGATTTGAGGGACCCATTAATCCAAATTAACATTCATTGGTGGAACAAATGTTTATAGCAAATAAGCAAGACCAGTAAGCAGATAGCGATGGATGTTTGATCTGCTAAGACCAGTTTCTTTCATGTTTTATCTATGTATCTGGAGACTATAGTGCCTGTGAAAAAAACTCTTTTCAGTGACAACAAATCTTGCCAAACTGGCCACAAACAACTTGAAAAACTGGCCAAAAATTGGTTTCATTCCAATCGATTGCTGCTGAATATGGGCAAGACACAGAGGATGGTGTTTGCATTGAGGGAGATTGGAACTGTAAATGACCACGTATCCCAGGTTAAATTTCTTGGGGTTCTTGTGGATGAGAGCACCAAGTGGGATTTACACACTGATAACTTGGCTTCAAGACTCAATACAAGTGTGTGCCTGCTACGTCAGCTTTCAGATAGGATATCTTGTACGGTACTTAGATCGGCTTACTTTGCATCTTTTCATGCATGGCTCTCTTATGCTGTAGTTGTTTGGGGCCACGCCTCGGGGCTAAGCGTTTGTTCGGACTTCAGCGAAGAGCAGTCAGATTGTTGGCTGACCTGGGCTACAGGGATGACTGCAGAGCGCACTTCAGAGAGCTAGGCATACTAACCCTGCCCTCCATGTTTATATTGGAGAATTTGCTGTTTGTGAAAAATAACATGTATCTGTTTTCTGCTTAGGAGGACATGCATGCATACCTTACTAGAGGCCGAAAAAATTTAATAACCTCATATTGTCGTTTGAGAAGGTGTCAGAATGGTCCTGGCTACTGGGCAGTAAAATATTTCAACTGCCCATAAAAATTAAAGCGTTGACAGTGGATAGTTTCCGAAAGGAAATTAAGCAAATTTTAATGGTAAATGGTTTTTATTGTGATGAAGAGTCCGTTAAGTATTTTAATCAAAATTATTATTTTTTTTTTCTTCTCTCTGTATAGTCTATTTTAGGATGTTGGCTGTAAGCTGTTAGTATTAAGTAAATAATGGTATCTGGACTGAATTTATTTAAATTTAATTTGTAGACTATTCTATTTTTGACGTATGTACTTTGCTGTTTTGGTGATTGTAAACATGAATAAACGTGAATTGAATTGAATTGAATCTTAATAAAGGTGATAGTGTTTTTATAGGAATAATTGTTGTTATCTGTGTTATTACCTAAATTTATGTTACATTTCTTTTTCATGTCCACTTGTTAATTTCTTCCGTTAAGAAATTTATGTATAGATTGATTATGGAAATATACTTATTTTGGTACTTGTTGCATCCACTTTTTCACACACAATTTCCTCGAAATAAAAATGTAATGTATACAGAAACCTTGTATTTATTGATATTAAAAGTAAGGAAATTAGGAACCATTTTGTTGATACAGTGTAAAATTTTATTTTTATTATGTCTTATTTAAATGTTTCATTAGTTATGAATTTTGAGGAGAGAAAACTTGTTTTAAAACAATACTGGGCTGGTAATTCCTTTGCTCAAATTCGAGACAACATTGCTGCATTGTTTGCAAACCAATATGCAGTTCACTTCAGGCGGTGGTTGCTTGTTTTGAGGAAACTGGGAGTATTAACCCGATATGTTCCTGTGAGCGAAAGCGACGACTTCAAGCTGGTGCGGCTCCAGAGGATGTAAATGTGGCAAAACTTGTTGTTCTTGCTACAGTAAACGATGATCCTTCCAAGAGTATTCGACAGATTGGCCAAGAAACTGGACTTAGTAGATCGACCATCCATAATTATCTGCAAAAAGAAGGTTTTGAAAGCTACAAACAAGAGAACCATCAACAACTCTTACCGACCCACCTTTTCCCCCCAATGGAGTTTTGTGAAATCCTGACCGAAAAAATTATTGCAGCCCCAAGATTTGTTAGAAACATTTGTTTCACGGATGAATGCTAATTTGGATTGACTGGCTCTTCAAATCAATAAAATGTTCGGATTTGGGCACTCCAAAACCCACATATAGTGCATGACAATCGGGACCAACGTCGAGCAACTGTAACGTGTGGATCGGCATTTTGGGGCGCCATGTTATAGGTCCATTTTTCATTGATTGCAGTTTGAACGCCAACAAATATGGCAATATGCTTCGCAATGACATTTTGCCTGCTGTAGAAGCCATCCAGCCATTAGAACGGGTTTTTTACATGCAAGATGGAAGATTTTGAACAATTTCTCTGATGTGCCACATCTAGTCCTGTATTTTATTTATTTGTTTATTGTTCTTGTTTACCTCTGTGTTTGATGTTATACACATGGGTGGTTATTCACTTTCTTTGTAGTATGTAATTAAATGGTTCTTTTAAGAGCTGCTAATCCGTATTTTCTTTTCGCCAATTCCACGATAACTCATTTGTAGAGTACAATCACATTTCAAGCTTGGTTCTTGGTTTGCCCAACAAATGTACCCACCACCCAACTCGCCGTCCTTAATAATTCTGAACATTAACCTAGCTTTACCAATGACAAAGACAAGAGACATATCGTCGATCCGTTGTCTGGTGCTAATCTAAAATGAATTAGACAACCAGCCATACACAAATTGGAATGATTTTTCCTTTTACTACTTATGATAATAATAAACGTAATTTTACTTACCGTATGATTTAAGAACATTATCGTCAGGTTTTCGGTTAATTTTCACTGCATAATCACGTTAATTATTACATGATAGTCCCTCAAAATAAATAAGAAAGGAAAATCTGCTCTGACTCTGACATAAGAAATTATTATGTTGGCGACACTGCACAAGCATGGTGGGGGTGACGCGCCAAATTCAATTTTTTGCACTTTTCGAGGCGTTTTTCCAAAAAATAGCCAAAACTGTGGTATTGAAAAAATTACAGGATGATAGCTGACCATAAGCTCTACAACTTTACTCTTAAAAGTTTTTCAATCAAATCAACCGTACAGGCGCAAAAAAATAAAAACCGATTTCCCATGTTAATCTCCTATGTCCAGGATTCTGCTGGACACCCGGTATACTAACTGGTGGATTCAGATTCTAAACTGATATTTGTGCAATACTTTTTTTTTCACAACCTTATTGGTTTTCGATGTGTAAGAACTCCGAAATTTTAATTTACTTCTTGTTTTAAATTGTAATATCAATTTGCTTACAATTCCATTGTAAAATTAAATAAATCATGTTACATGATCCCATCACAGCTGTTTAGCTGTTTAACATTTTCTTCTCATATTTACATTTGTCCTTATTTCGATGAAAGGAGTCATATAGTCTGAGAATTCTTATCTCCCATTTTGATGTGCCTTCAGTCTTGTAATGCTTGTATAAGTATCAAGTTCTTGAAAATTTCTCATTGGCACTCTCGTTTGGATACTTTATTAATTATTTATCAGGGCAACAATTGCAACATTTATTTGGGTTTACCGATTGAATACAGCCACCAGCTCCTATGGAAACATTTGGAGAGCCTTGCTCTTCTCGCAAATATTGTATTACCGAATCTTGAAT
Source organism: Taphrorychus bicolor (assembly GCA_951812265.1). Lineage (NCBI taxonomy): Eukaryota > Metazoa > Arthropoda > Insecta > Coleoptera > Curculionidae > Taphrorychus > Taphrorychus bicolor. Next base: position 3,081,913 of record OX638300.1, read on the forward strand.
GGAAATACTACATACCACTTATTATTAAAATTGTTGGTCATTACCGACTAGACCATTACCGAAATATTAATAATTCAATCATTTGAAATTTAATTTGAAAACAACAATAACAAAAATATAATGAATCAAACAGCTGATGAAAATGACGTCTTTGACATGTGTCATTCTGTCAGTTGTGGCATTAGGATAGATGACACTCTCCCCGGAAGGGCACTTTTTATTATCTGTTAATAAAAATGTTTTTATTATCTGATAATGAAAATATTTTTATTATTTGATAATGAAAATATTTTTATTATCTGATAATAAAAATGATTTTATTATCTGATAAAAAAAATGTTTTTATTATCTGATAATGAAAATATTTCTATTATGTGATAATAAAAATAGGTATCAAAAAAATAGAGCTTCGTTTTAATGATACTCATTTTTTTTATCACATAATGGAAATGTTTTTATTATCAGATAATAAAAATAGGTTGAATAAAAATGAGGATTGTAAAAGCAATTTTTTTGATGTTTGGGGTCCAAAGTTGAATAAAAAGTAAAACGGCTTGCCATAGGAATTGCTTTTTGACTTTGATATGTCAGTCAAAATGACAATTGGGCATTTGTTTAATGTCAATTCTAACGTCCCTGGCTACTCTGAGTGCTCTGCATACACTAACATTTCGGCCATCTAGTTAATGGTTTACGAATTACTTTTTTACCCTTTTCGAAATTCCTTACATTTTTCAAGAATTACACTTTTTCCTTTTAGTTGCACGTGGTGTGCTATCTATCGCAAGTTTGCGTATTTGAATTAAACTACATCTAAAGCTGCCTAGCAGGATTTATTTTAAGGTGGTTTAGTGTCAATGTGCTGAACTCAAAGAGGCCACCGAAGATCCAAGGTACTTCTTAAAGATATTTTTCATGGCTCTTAACTTCTGTGTGATACCTTATGTTGCAGAGATTTATGACCTGTAAATTAACATTTGTTTAATTATCATCAAGATTAGTTATGTTAATAGGAATAGTATTTGAAAATTACATATTTTATTTTCAAACCATCAAAACGAGAAACTATTATATCGTCGATCTATACGTGATACCTCGCAACTGAAATATTGCCACTTTTCAGGGTGACCAAAAAGAGTTGTAATTTTAACGAATATATTGTTTTGTTGGCAAAATTGCATTTATATCTCAAGAATAGATGTTCTTAAACATTTCACATTTAAAAAAATATCGATCATTGTTTAACTTAAGACACACATACAAATCAATACAAATCAAAAACAGAAAATGCCTAATTTTGTAGTTACGAGGTATCACTTATAGAACGATGATGAGCAACAGATACTGCTACATGACGCCTAAGAATATTTCTTCAAATAAGTTATTTTCGTTGAGCCTTTGTCACCTTCACAGGCTTGCTGGTACTGCTGGTACTGTTGTTCCTGCTGCTGCTGCTGCTGCATGCTGCTTGCTTGCTGCTGTTGTACGCCGATTGCTTGCTTGCTTGTTCCACCACTTCCTTTTGAGCTTTGCTGTAGTGCTGCCAGAGATACCACCCTGACAAGACTATGACCACCTTGCCCTCATAACTGAGGGCAAGGCCTACTAACCTTGTTATCAGAGTCAATTTTGCCCGTTCTCAACTGTATTCCTATACCAAATCTCTCCACTACTACTTACAGGTTGGTGCTCTTTCCAAATCACTAATTGTCATTTGGGGCTACCTTTTCTAACTATTCGGAATAAGTGCAATGCCGCACCCCCCCCCCCCCCCCCACAACTTTATGCCCTGGTTGCCCAGATAATCATACACATTAAATAGGAAAATCAGAATTTACTTATGCAAGTTAGTGACACATTAACTAGGAGATACGAGAAATTGAAGTCTGTAGCTATACGCACTGATTGTCAACAACAAACTACCCCTTTTTATAATCATTGTGATTCCACCGTGCCCCACCACTGCCCTTTTCATTGCCAACTATATTGGGTATAAACCCCATAACCTTCTCTTCTAAATATATTTCATACTGCCAAACACTGATATGTGACTTTGGAAATTATTTATTTATATATTTTTTTTTATATTAATGAGCCATCTGGATCGATATTGCACGAGTGATATCGATAGGTGCTCAATACTCCTTACCCTTTTGGCAACTTAAGCCGAGGTGTTTTTACCCTAACTACTCAGTAGACAGAGCTACCCACCTAGTTTCCTCAGTTTATCCTAGTAACGAAGTATGAAGTAACCAAGTAAAGCTGTGCGCAAATAACAAATTATTACAATTTAATTTGAAACAGGGAAAACTAATCAATGTGAGAAACTTTCAACAAAAACCCGTTTATCAACTTAATACCTAAATAGGAACCTTAAAAAGTTTAATGGAAATTAAGATAATCGCTGACAGTTTGTGAAATGATCCTAGGCTATTAATTTAATGGAAATGAATAATGGTAATGTAAATTTCCCTCACTGCGTAGTAATTAAGCCATGTTCCTTGTTAACACTCAGCCACCTACGGTCTATTGTGGTGGTAGTTCCACTGGGAAATCCATTCATTAAATTCTGCTAATAATTTTAATGACTCGCATTTTCGGAACAAAGTGCTGCCAACTCTCGTCATTTAAATAAAATTTCCTTCTCGGATTGTGCCGGGCCAAGCTTGGGCGTCAAAAATTACACCAGAGTCATTCTTCCTGCTTGAAGCTATCCTAAATGAATAATTTCCCAACTAGTCAAACATGAAAATAGTATATTAATATACAAATTTCACAAGGAAGCTCATTGTCCACTAGTGCAGATTTGGACGTGTAAGACAAGAGCCTACTAGATGACGTTTTCAAATGAGCACCCTCTACTATTTTTTCTATGCAGGAAAATATTTTTATATTTTCGATAAACATTTGCGATTGAAACGATGCTACATGTAAATTCGTGCGTGTGACAGCATACTCGTAATCGCAGAAATTCCTAGGGCTTCCAAGAAACCAAATTAACAATCAAATACTATAGGAATTCCCTGCATTTATTGCTTACTGTATCGCATACATGTTGATAATAAACAAACATTTAGTTTAAAGATAAGAAATAGAAAAGTCCACATACTCCTTATGGCTGCGTTTCTTTTTATGTCGTGACATACCGGGGGTTTAAATTTAAATCTGTATATTGAATAATCAGGATGCGAATGTTCAAGTGTTACCTAGAGAACTAGGTATTCAGCAACTAATCCAGCTCTGTGAGTCACCGATGTCATGGTTTTGCCGACACTGTACTGCCAGAATAGCCACGAAGAGGAGGAAAACTTGAAGAGGGTCTAATTGAAGCAAATAAACTAGTTGTAGGGAGAAATGCAAGACCGTGACCGACTAATAACAAGCCTCCATATAAACAGAAATATATGAGGATGAGATTACTGAGAGAGAAAACAAACTTGAAGATACTGTTGCGATACTGAAAGGGTCCAATCACAAACTGGAAAAAGATGTCGCTCAACTTACAGAAACAGGATCAAGAGCGAAAAATGTGTGCTAGACGCTTGAGGTTGAGAGGGAAACGCTCGAGAAGGAGTATAAAGCGAGCGAGAGACTGAACAAAGAGCTTCAAGGCAAGCTAGAATCTATGATAAACTGTAACACATATCATAGACGAACGGTTAATGAAATAGACAGGATTAAAGAAGAATGAAAGAAGACAGTTTCAGATGGATGCACCTAGACCAACAGCGATATTCTGACGTAGAAGGACCAACTTGACGCCGCAAGACTGCTGAAACTGCTTCTGATTGCGTCTGGAGAAAAATCGACTCAGACTATGATGTCGGGAGAAATAGTGATGCACAGGTCGAACGAGATAGTAAGTTGGGAAAATATAATGAGGAAAATGTGTCGAGCGCACTGAATACTAGGACAAATAATTCCGTGGGTAGGGTGATGATTGGTGGAGACTTCAGAAGAGTGCAATGCTTACCACGGTGTGGCGAAAGGTATATTTCAAAGGCCAATAGGATACTCGGTGTGGGATAGTGTGGTCTTGTGCTTCGATATCAGCAACTGCGTTCCAAGTCCAAGCAAACTAATGCAAATACTTTCAGTGCTGAAGTTTTTTCCATACTGCTGAAGTGCGACTTGAGAATTGTCGCTGAATCTGTTTTAAAAGAGTATATGCAGAACTATTGCTGACTTCTCTGCATCCAGAAACCACCTATCGCTGAGACTTATTACCGATATTCGCGGTCGATTAGGATATTGTCACATACACAAATCCATGTTCGATTACTTACTCTTAATTAGTTAACTCTTCATGTAAACATGAGTCCAATGTGTGGTAAATTCGGAATTGTGGTTAAATCGATATCTACACAAAATCTCAATGATTCTTTAGAGGAATGCGCTTCCTCGTGGGAAGTCAATGGAATCCTCGACAAAAAATGTGCAGATAGAACTCAAGAGTTCTTGGACCGATTGGATAGGTTGAAGGGTCTTCGCCCACGTTCAGGAGATGCCCCACCAGGTGCCCTGCTACCTACCATGGTTGCGGGGTGTTCGCATGCTGATGGTTTGGTTGACTTGATCAGTGACGAGGAGAATGGGGCTGGAAATGAGAAACATTTTTTAGACAATCCCCCAAAAAAAAAAGTTCTTAGAGTGACACCTGTACAGGATAATAATAGTTTTTATAGTGTATAAGTGTTTTAAGTATTAACATTCAGTCGATTAGATCTAGGATAGACGAGTTCCATTTAGTTTTAAGTACTTTTAATTTCGGCAGTATCGGCATGGTGGCACACTGTGTCTCGTCGATCATTTAATCGAAAAGGTCTATGCATTTGTATGTCTTTCCAAAATTATCAGTAAGCCATAAAAGCCTGCTATAACCTTTATTATGATGAGTACCCTCAAATGTACTACGGTGAACGTGGTCATCCTCCGAATCGTCCTCGACCCTTTGGGGATCGTCATTCTCATCAGCACAGGACTGACCGCAGGAACCACCGCAAAGCGCCACAGGATCGCCCGCCTTATGCATCCAAATCTGCTTTGACAATACTAGTCAAAGCAAAAACAAATCCTCTTCCAGTAGCTTTATTGAAGTCAACATATCTTTCGTCATGTTTTTCATATAGTCCAACTCACGCTGCAGTTGCTCAATCTTGCGATCCCTGGCAGTCAGCTCAGTGTCCAAGTCGTTCCAAATAACACTGTGGTTTTTTTAGCAGTTTCACGAATGACTTGAAAAGCTCTTTATTTACATTTTAACATCTACTATAGAGCCATGTCCGGTGTCAGATTGCTCGAAGGAGGGGCTCTGAATTGAGTAGGGGCTTTTCAACGCTCCTTGTAAAACGCACTCGGGCGGAAAAGTCCTCAACCCCGACACGGCGCGTTCCAATGGCTGATAGGGAACGTTTCTGCAGATATGTAGGTCAGGTGTGAATAAGGATCTGGTAAATAAACACTCGCGGATCATCTGAGGACATGACTGAGGGCAGAAGCTACGTCACTACTAGATCAGAGCGACAGAGAAATGATCTCTGGAGCGGTCTGATACTGGACAGTCCTTAGAAAATATAAACCAGAGGAAGTAGGATACGACGCCGGCGTCTGTTACCAATTTGCTCCAATCTGTCAAGTGTGAAAATGCCAGTGAAGTAGCATTGGAATTGTAGCACATAAGAAAATATTTAATTAAAAATAATAATGGAACTAAATTACTATTTGTAACATTAGTAATATTATACGTAATATTATTAGCAAACATCGACTTACTGTTAAATAAATAAAAATAATTGTGAAGTAATAGTCGTTGATAACCCTGGGATAACATCTCCTGCACCACTGAAAAATCTGCTCAAAAATTTAAATAAAAAAACTGTCTACAAGTTACAGGATTAGAAAAATATTTTCCAAAATAGCTTTATTGACTTCACTGCGGTATATACTAAATCATATTTCGAAGATTTGGATGTAAAATAACTGGTTTTAGAGTTATTTGAAATAATTTAATTGTTGCTGAAAAACGCCATTATCTGTTTGCCTGTGAAACGTAACTCCAGGCTCCTTTCTATAGCCGCTGCTTTTACAACCGTAATATGCACATCCCACCATTGTAAACAACACAATTATTTATAATATTAAAGTTTTGCAAAATGCAATTTTGTTGCAGAAAAACACATAGTCAACGAAATGTTTGGCCTTAGACATGGCGTCTCATAATTTTTGGTAACACCTGCCCATATAGCGGAGAATTGCGCGAGTGGATTCCACTAGTTTACATTTTCTGAGGGACAGTCACAGGCGGCAACCAAAGTATGGTTTAACCGACTGTGATACTGCGATGCGGAAAGCAACGGAAAACTACCGCACTAGATAGGTTATACCTTTCCCAAGATAATCACATGGCTGAAATCACAATGGTAATGGCCGTCAGTCCGGGGCACCCCTTCGGTTGGGGAGACGGTGCGAAGAATCTCCCTGTCAGCCATCAAAATATGTGGAAACAAGGTCAGGCTAGCCACATGGAATGTGCGCAGCTTGTTTCAGGCAGGAAAGTTGGTCAACCTTACCCAAGAAGTGAAGAGATTAAATATCAACATACTAGGTCTAAGTGAGGTTCGGTGGCCAAACTCTGGAACTTGTACAACTGAGAACGGAAATCTGTACAACTCAGAGAGCTCGGATGGAAAACGCTCTAATGGAGTTGGAATTTTTCTAGATAGAACCGCAAGTAAATCAGTGATAAACTTCGTACCACACTCCGACAGACTCATGATGATCCAATTGCAAACAAACTACGGCAAGATGAACTTAATTCAAATATATGCCCTCTACAGCTGAAAAAAGCGACGAAGACGCAGAGTTATTTTATGAAGAACTTCAGAACATCCTTAAGCTTACAAAGAAACGAGAATTAACTATTGTAATGGAACACTTCAATGCCAAGATTGGAGAGGGCAGCTGTGGAGAGTATGTTGGAGAGGAACGAACGAGGAGATCAAATGCTGCAGTTCTGTATCGAAGAGGATTTAGTAGTCAGTAACACATTGTTCAAACCGCCGAAAAGAAGGCTATACACGTGGATAGGACCAGGCGACAACACAGAGCGAATAATTACAAATCAGATTGACTACATCCGTGTTAACAAGAGATTCCGAAATAGCATAAAATCAGCGAGAACATACCCCGGAGCGGACGTTGGAAGTGACCACAACCCCATAGTAATGAATATGTATGTGAGGTGAAAGAGGAGACAGGCCCAAGCAGAAAACACCAGTTTAAATATCCGAAGTATACAACATGAAGAAATCCTAACTGCTGTAACTAATAACGTAAATAGTAGACTCCATAAACCCCAGGAAGAAAGTGTTGGTGAGCTGGACGAAGAGGCAAAGTGGACCAAAATTAAAGAAGCAATAATAACATAACAGGAAAGCATTGGTAAGGGCAAGAACAGAACTAGGCAGAGGTGGATAACACAAGAGATTTTGGAACTGATGGAAGAAAGAAGAAGGTACAAGGGCAGGGATAAAACTAAGTACAAGGAGATACAAACCACAATTAGAGGTAAGGTAAGACTAACAAAGGAGGTCTGCATGACTGAAAGATGCAAGGAAATTGAAGAATTAGAACAGAAGTACGACAGTTTTGGCCTACATAAAAAAATAAAAGAAATCACCGGTGTGGTGAGAGAGAAGAAAACTGGTACACTGAAAGATGAAAAGGGCGCACTTGGATGCCAGACTGAGACTGTGGCAGCAATATATAACTTAACTGTTTGTAACGTTTTTATTTTCTAAAAGCGTTCATTTACATATTTGTCCCTACATCCCTGTTTTAAACTATAATTTTCAATCGGGTTACAATGTTTCTAAGTTATTTCAATCGCTTCAGCGCTATGATGCCATGGTTGTCAGGTCTTCTATTTTATTAAATGGTTTAATGGTACCTATGTATGCCGTCCCGCACCTTTGCTGGTAACGCGATTGCTCCCCTAAATATAGTCGTTTGTACTTGGCAACATCTCCTTCCACTTTTGGCCCTCGACGATGCGTCTACGTATCTCGTGCTCTCGCCTCCTCCAATGAGGTGGACAATTTTTGGTTTTGCCCTTCCGTAGAAAAAGGTAAGCAGCCACTATACTTTCGATTTAGAACTATACTTCAACATATGCCTTTGTCAAAAGGGTTTCTTCCATAAGGGATTACTTCCATGACGGATTTCTTCCATGACCTGGATGCTTCCTTTAGTCAATAGAGCCCGTGCATGACACCCATCCTGGTCTGAGGACTCGTTAGTCCAGCTGATGAGCCGATCCGATCCTAAGAACTTATCTCCACGCCTATGTGAAATTCTTCCGAGTTGCACTCATACTCTAAGATGAATCTGTCCTGAGTCATAGTTGGAGGAAGGGTTTCACGACGGTCCGGTGACCATCAGGTCAATTGCCAGAATACTGCACACCTATTTTGTCATCGTAGAAGTATGGAAGAAACAAAAGTCCGTAAGATTACCTTTTTCTCTATTATAAACTTGTTCGTCAGACGGTCAATGATATAATTGCCTATCGACATATTATGGAACTACCTATACCTATGCCTTGTTTTCTGTGATTTTCTATTTAACGTGTTCTTAAGCAACCGACGTATTTTACCCATGAATTAATATTGATTCGAGATAACTTAGTAACATAAACAATTTTAACTCCATTTGTAACAGCCATTTCTGGTCGGAATGTTTCATTAATTTATTAAAGTTGGTAGTTAATACCCTGTCGCTATATTTAGAATTCTTTGGCCAAGGACTCTACCTATAACTCTACATATCAACTTGTATATATCCCGGTTACACCGAATGGTATCACTAGCTAGAATAGGCTGCTAATTTGATGTGCGTATTGTGACGTGTTAGAAGTGCCTAGAGTGCACTAGAGTGGTGCCTAGAGTGGTAATTTGTAAATATTTAGCCAAGTCACATTATTAAATGCATAGGGTCAATTACTTCTACTCTTTTATTGATCACCGTACTAATTACACAAAAATTAATATCTTCTCAATTCCTAAGAATTTCTCATCTCATTAGTTTAGAATTGAGTGGCGCCCATAGCAAAGTCCAATTGTAACTCACACCTGTCGACTCTCCAAGACAAAGAGCTGCCGTACGCATATGCGGCCAAAGAAACATTATAATAAAAAAACGTCGTCTGCAAACAGTATAGGTACGAATCTTGGCCATCTGTCTGTGGGAAGCGACAACTTCAGCAGAAAACTGTCTTGGTTTCACTTCACTATTATCTCGCATGCCCTAGTGGAAGCACCTGCCGTCGTCCGATGGCGCCACTTGCATATATATACAGTGCCTTGAGCAAGAGAGGAGACCAAGTATTTTTCGAACTCGTATTTCTGTCAGGTTTAAGGTATACCTTACTGATGTGCTCTAATAAGAGCGAAACCGGTCTATGGTTTCTCTGCCTGATAGAAAAATGAGTTTGATACCTTACTGAATGTCGTCCCCAGACGGTATACCCGCCGTCGACCTGCCGTCGTCCGATGGCGCCGAAACAAAGGTTTTTTTTCATCATTAATCTCTCAACAATAAAAAAGAAATAAATTAAAGCACCGAATCAAGAAAACTGAAAAAAATGAAAAAATTATCTCCAAATAAAGATAAAAAAAAGTCCAAAATAACTAATTAGAGGCACAACTTAAAAATGTTTCTAATTTTAGGCAAAAATTTTTTAAAACCGTGCTAAAGGAGTTTTTTCTTGTCGTACCAAAGTTTTTGCAATTAAAATCAATTTTTGACTCATTGAAGAAGTTCTATTTCGAGCAAAACTGTAGAAAAACCTGCAAAATTAGGTATCATTAATTAAAAAAAAAAACACGGTTTTGGGCCAAACTTGTGTCAATGTTACTTTACATTGTTAACTCTGTGAAAAGCTCAATTTTGGGTTAAAATTACCTCGAAAGCATAACAAATAATTAGAAAGTCCAATTTAGATCGTTGAAAATATAAATAAAAGAACAAAAATTTCAAATTCAAAACATCGAAAGAAAAAAATCTGGCTAAATCTGTTATTTTTCTCAATAAGTATTTATTTCTGCTCCGTTGGAAAACTTCTATTTTGGGCCAATTTGTATTAAAAAAAAATAAAACAATAATAAATTTTTTTAATAGTAAAAGACACAGTTTTGATCCAAAATTGTCTCAATAGAGATCAATTTACAAGATGTGGAAAACACTGGTTGGAAAAGTCCACTGTTTGGTCAAAATTACCTTGAAGGATTGAAACAGTGCAAAGTGCAATTTAGATTCATAAAATAATGTGAAAGAATAAAGTATTTAATGAAGCGTGACAAATAATAATAATAATAGAGGAATATGAAAAATAAAAGATCAATAAAAAAGGAAAAAATGCAAACACAAATACAAAAGCACGAGTTAAAAAATACAGTTTTGGGTTAAAATTGTCTTGATGCAAATCAATTTACATTACAATTACATATAGTTTATTGATTGGAAATTTTATTTTGGGTCAAATTAACCTCGAAAAAATTAAAACGTAATAAAAAGTCCAATGCAATAACATCAATGAAAAAGCAAAAAATTGATAATAACGTAAAAAAAATAATGATGGAAAATTATTAGGCCAACAAAAATGAATTGACCAGCTGATTTTGACAAACTGCTTTGAGGAGCATACAAGACATACTTAGAATAGGTAGACAGAGGAAGTATGATACGACGATGAAACACATGTTTGATGACCAAAGAACGGAGACAAATGACATAACTGTATCAAAGGGCGCTCCAGAAATAACGAAGGAAGAAGTAGAGTATGCCATCAAAACCTCAAAATCCGGTAAAGCAGTAGGGCCAGGTGAGGTGCATTGTGAGGTCTTGAAACTGCTGGATGAGCGTTCAATCAGTGTCATAGTGGATCTATTCAATAGCATTTATAAATCAGGAGTAATTTCCAGAGAAAGGCTGCTTTCCACCTTTGTTCCTATCCCGAAAAAATCTCGAGCGTCAAAGTGTGATGATCACAGACTAATAAGTTTGATGAGTCAGGTTCTGAAAATCTTTATAAAAATTATACATACTAGAATATATAAAAAATGTGACGCTGAAACATCAGACACACAATTTGGATTCCGTTCGGAAAGGGCACAAGAGAGGCCATCTTTGCTTTGAATGTCTTGTCTCAGAGATGCTTAGATGTAAACCAAGACCTTTACGTATGCTTCATAGATTATAATAAGGCGTTCGACAATGTCAAACATGAAAATCTTCTGGATATACTCCAAACACTTGGCATTGATCACCACGATGTCCGAATAATATCAAATCTCTACTGGGGGAAAACTTCTAGAGTGAAATATGACAATGCTTTGACAGAACAAATTCGGAAGGGAATCAGACAGGGGTAATTTCTCTCTCCTATGCTATTTAATGATAACTCGGAGTTTGTTTTTCGGGAGGCATTGGAAGAGGAGCAGGCGGGTATTGCGATCAATGGCATAACTGTCAACAAATGTAATGTAATAGCAAGCTGCCTCAAAGATCTGCAGAGACTGGTTGACAGAGTAACAGTAGTTAGCGAAGATTAAGGGCTAAATATTAAAATCAATAAAACAAAAATGCTAATAGTATCGAAAAGGAACATCAGTGGTCAGCTGCCTATACGCAATAAGAGGGTTGAGCAAGTCCATCACTTCAAATACCTAGGAAATATCATAAATGAAAATGTTGCACACAAACAAGAAATCTTGTCAAGAATTGAGCAGGCGAGGACAACATTTATGAAACTGAGAAAACTGCTGACCGCACGAGATCTATCTTTGACCTTGCGAGTAAGAATGGTGCGGTGTTACGTCTTTCCAGTGTTACTATATTATGGTCTTGAATGATGGACACTGAACAAGGAAATATCGAAGAGACTGGAATCGTTTGAGTGGTGGGTGTACCGCCGAATGTTAAAGATCTACTGGATGGACCGCATTACGAACGAACAAGTTCTGGAAAGAATGGATAAGGAAATGGAAATTCTTTTCACAATTAAGAGAAGAAAACTAGCGTTTCTTGGGCATGTTATGCGTAATTCAAAATATGAAATTCTGCAGCTCATCATGCAGGTGGGACGCAGAAGCGTCGGTCGACGCAAATTTCCTGGCTACGTAACCTGCGAGACTGGTTGGGCCTCTCATCTATCGAACTATTTCGGACAGCTGCCTCTAAAGTTAGAATAGCCATGATGATCAGCAACCTCCGAAGGAGAAGCTGAGATCAAGAAGAAGAAGATAGCAGCCAAGGCGCGGTCATCACTTATACGTTTTATCTTATTTGTCACGACAGAATTCGTTTCAGTATTTTTTTGTAGTCTTTTTGCTGCCTTCGACTTTCCAACTGATCTTTAAACCATATTAGAAGCAAAAGAAGCTCAGGGTTCTGAAACTGTTTCAAACTTTCTGTGCTTTTATATACATTTTCCGGAATAACTTAACTTTTCAAAATGTCTTTCGGTCTCTCACCTCGGCTCAAGCAGCATGGTAATGTTATTAAATTATCGAGCATCAACTGATTTTTTTCTACAAATTTTTGTTTGGTGCAGCAGGCAGGATTCCATTTTTGTCTAAACCTGTTACATAAATTTTTTTTAAGCTTTTATGTTCTGCTCATTCTGATTGTGGGACTTGTGGCAAGAGACAGACTTGAAAGTTTCATAAATGTTTTTCTTGTCTTTACCCCTTTCAAAAATTTCTCTCACTCGTACGCGATGATGTCTTGACTCTAAAATTACATACAGGAACTACATAGAATACCATCGCCCTTAAGTATAAATTACAATTAATAGAGATCGTTAGTTCGTTAGATCTCTATTAATTGTAATTTATGCTGGCTGTAACGGACAAAGAAACACTAACAGAAGTATCATCAACAGGCTGTTACGAAATTGGTCTAAAGTTATTCATATCAACAGTTGTTATTTAAAAGCCAGAAAAGAAAATTAATGCTTTCAGTTGTCTAATGATAAAATGAATAACAAATTGTAAGCTTGCTTGGACAAAAACTGCGCTACAAAGCATGTAATCGCTGCCATCGTGTTTTCAAAATCACTCATATAAAAGTGTATTAACTAACTAAAAAAACATAATTTTTCTATACAAATCTACACATCCTTTTCTTATTCAAAGTATTCGGCTACCAACAAGGATACATGGAATCTAAGTTAAGTTAATAAAGAGCAAACTTACCAGCAAGAACTGCGTCCATTACATAGTTCTCAAATAAGTCTGTATTTTTGAATTTACACAAATATTTATTCGCACATTTTTGGAAAAATAATAGCGTTATATATAACATATTATATATAACGCCTATAATATATAACGTTAGATGACTAACAAACTTGATAGACTTTGCAGCGAGTATTCTTATCTTCATGACAACTGATTACAGAGGTTGAACTCTTTTGGAATACTCCATAGTCCACTTGATTGTTCTGTACAGAAATAATTTATTGTTTATCACATCTATAATTTTTCGACATTTTGTGTAGACTTCAGTGTGATTGTAATTATCTCTGGGGATTGACATCTGGTAAAATAGCATACTATGTGATTATACGCCCTTGACCTAATAAAGGCCTTCCGATTCGTCCCCCAAACTTCAGCCCTTGACGTAATCTACTTCTTTCACGCTCCTACACGAAAATAACTGTTATGCCCTTACCCATACATCTTTCGACCTCTCAGATCATAGAAACGAGGACCAAATTTATCGCTACCCGTTTTTCTCTTTAAGAAATATTTTCATAAACCCGGAAATAGACTTGCAGGAATATATGACCGTCACTTCCTTAAATGACCGGACTAGCCAAACCATCGGTCATAAGGCAATCCAGGCCAAGATCGTATAGTAAACACTGTATTAGTTAGTATACTACCAAATTTTATCTACTTGAGCTACTATTCCCTGACCTATACACGCAGCTGCAGCATCACGAGCAGCAGGAGCGTGCGGCAATTCCGGAATGTATTACGTCAATAGCTCATAAAGCACCAACCATTATTCGACTGGCTGGATTGCGGAACATCATGCAGGGCACAATTTGTCACGTCGCTCCCTTGAATTAATATTCCAGGTTTGTCTGAAAGGCAGCTCCGGTTGTGATTCGCATACGATTTGATTCGTACAATAAACAAGTGGTGTTGAGGAGTAAGGGTTTGGGTAATAGAGCCTTAAAGCTTGAAATGATATTTAAGACGAACTTGATTTATTATGTTGAATTTGGTTGAATCAAAGATGTCTATTGCAAGATAAGTAACGGCAGAATAGGTATTTATAATGTAAGTGTTGAAAGTGAAATTAAAGCACTCTTGTGAGGGTTTATAGGAACGAAGCGAGTTCTGCTATTCGCATGAATTACTTAAAAGCACTTTGCACTTGACGTTGTTTTGTTTTGACAAGTCTTAGCTAAAATGTGGAGGGACGTCTTTTTAAGCGCTTACTTGATTGGCAATTTTCCTAATACACTTTTTAATAATTATTGGATACCTAGCACTCGTATGGCATCTAAGGCCAACCTCGGATCCAAGGCTAGCGACTTTGTTTAAAGGTGGTAGACAATGATGTACTATTAAGCAAAACATCTTGGACTTCCATTGTCTTTATTGAGTTAGGAAGTAAACAGGAAAATTCTTAAAGACCAATCAGAGTAGAAAAAAGTCTTCCAAGATATATCCTCCTGTATGATATGTCAGATTAGGACTTTAAGGTGTTTTAAAGTGGGAAGAGCAAGTTGCACAGAAGACATTTCGTAGGGAAAGCTGGAGAATTATTAGACAAAAACACGGATTCCTCATAAACCCATGCAGGGTTTCTTGATATATAAAAAATACACTCTACCCATAGCGTTAAAGACCGCTGGCTGTATCTACCAAGAAGATTCAACGCCCCTCAAAAAATTGCTGCCTAGTCATAGTCGAGAAGTATGGAATATCACTTTGCCTTCAGCACCTTTGCAGTCTCAGAAGTCCATGAATGAGTTTTTGTGCATGAAAGTATGGAGTGTCCCGAATTTTCGTAATCATTTGTTATCAGCTTCTAGAAGGTAAGACCATTTCGAGGACCTTTACTTCTTTACAAACAAGATTAATATTATAACATTTTATATTTTTTAATTCAGAGCCACAATTTACTACTAAGCCTTGCACACTGCATTTAACCACTATCCAATGCCGATAACAAATAATGCATCCCGATGAAAGGTGACCAAAAATCCCATTGCTTATGGGTCCCAAGGATGAGCAAATAATTATTTGGCAAAGAGGTCATAATTATTCATAAGTTAGTTCCTAATCTTGTGCAATATTATAGATCAGGATGGAGCTTGGCCTAATAATTGTCATTGCTTGATGAATATTTGACATTTTCAAATGAAACCCCCTACTTGAGATCACCAAGACAGTCTCTTCTGTTACTATTAAATGAACAACCATATAAAGGGAACATCATGTATAAACTCACAGCTGAACGGTAAACTCAACAGTTCGAATCTCCAGCTGCACAAAAAGAAACACTTTAGCGTTTTTTGGGGGTTGTGTATATTCATTGTTATATTATTGTATTGTTATTAATAAATATGCATTAATAAAAAGTCTTGCAAGCTAGCATTTATGACATGAAAATTGATGTCTTTTGCTCTAGGATTCAGCTATAGCCATTTCCGAATTTCTTTGAACTATAATCAAGCATTGAATTGGGGCAATGAAACAATTAGGAAACAATGAGTTCAGTTTTTAAAATATAACATGTGGTCACAGTCAGCTTTGAGTTCAAAGTCAGCATTATTGTTACATTTTTACGCTTCCAATTGCCGCAGCCAATCACTTAAGGTTTAACTGCTGTTCTCATTACTTTTTTTTTAAATTAGTGTAAACCAGACATATATATATATATATATATATATGACCGGTGTCTGTAGGGGAAAATAAGCCCCATACTTTTGTCCCTTAAGCAACTTAGACAATACATTCACTATTATATTACGCATTTAGAAGAATCAGCTGTAATTGATTTTGTGGTAACACCACTATAATTTCAGGGTTACCCCTTCAGGGTACCCTTATAAATTGTACGGCTTGTACTAGAAAGCAAATATGAGAATATGAACTGAGATATTGCTTGATCTTGCGTTTTCTTTGTTATTCTCCGTATTTTCCCTCTTTTACCGATACTGTAAGGTCATCAGGTGTTGAATTAACTTGAGTTCCTGAGGGGTCATAAAAGAGGGTGGCGCCTTTAGATTGAAACCATATTTACCCATGACCACTCTCCGATTTGAGGGTAGCTTTTGGGTCCTTTGCCCCATATAACTTAAGGTAACTTAATCAATATTAAGTAAGGAAACGCTGGGGAAAACTGGACCCAGTTCTGAACTCTGGCCACCCATTTAGACAATGTAGGATTAATTTTCAAGTGAAGAAAATTAAGGCTACAAGGTACGTTAATTATTAAAATTAAGAAGTAACACTAATGGCAAAAAATGACCGTGACAATAAGAAGTAATCAAAATAATGACAGTGACAATTTTTTTGCAATAATTTGACGTAAGACGTCATGACGTCATCGAGACGTCACAGTCCGCGATATCCGTCATTTTTTAGGTGTCCTCTTTTAGTTTTTAGTAGTTTTTACCAGTGGGGGTATAGTTTGACCCCCAAAAAGAGCTCACGACTGCAAGTTAAATACGCCAGGGTCGCATTCATTCCTGCACCGAAGTATTTTCGATATATGTGTTAAATCAACGATCTAGTAAATTATATCTGGAAATATCCTCCTGTTTTACAGTTTTGGCCCTTGTTTTTAGCAGTGGGTACCTTAAAATGGGTGCGATATCCGCTTGAATTGACGTCACTTGATGTACCTTACAAAAGATTGGCTTTTGGTCAAAAAACAGAACCATTTTTAAGGACATACCGGCATTTGTTGGCTCTGTTCATTTCTCCCAGGTCATTCATTGAGGATTAAAAGGCAGATATTTGAGTGTGTCTGGCCTTGACGAACGACGAACGTAAAGTCTACCTTTTTATCGATATTCTTTGTTATCGCGTTTAGAATTTCCTTGAATTAACCCAGAATCTCGCAAGTTATCGGTTTTAAGTAACCTTGGTCCATGACGTCACGACAAACTATCAAAACTCAATTTTATCGAGTATTAGAAATTTATTGGCGACAATAATACTCTATTACCTTGGATCCAAATTCTTGTTCGAAAATCGTAAATTTGACTAGCTTCAATACTCGAGGAAGTACACCAGTTTATCAAGGCCTTAACAAAGCCGCCGTTGCTGCTTAACTTCGCTTTACCTTCCAACTTAAAGTTTATTTGTTTTAAACCCCATTTTGCAATGACGGTGCATTCGAATAAATCCAAACAAGTTTTGCCAACTTTTACGTATAGTAATGCAAACTAAATTTACTAGGTACGAGACTCGCGCTACATCGATTTTTCCAGTTTTATGAGATTCGCTCTTCAATCTTATGTTTGAGCAAAAGCCTTTTGTAGTAAAATTATGAACATGCGGGGAGGTATGTTTCTGAAATTAAGCCGACCCTGGCTTATCCGATATTTCAATTTAACTAAAAGCCGAGTCACACATACGTTGAAGATCTCCAGAGACAGTTGGTTGGATATGGAAAAAGGTTGGAGGATGGAGCAAGAAAGATTCTGGATGGAAACATAATGAAATATTCATAACCAGCCATGCAGAATTTTTTCAGACAATTGTGTAAAAGGGGTTGTATTACGCAAATCAAAAGACGATGTTTTGTTGGTTTTTCGGGCAAGTATTGCCGCCAAATATTTATACAAATTGGAAAAAGTGTGCTATGGTGTATACTGAAAATGTATCAGCGCATTATATAAGCAGTTTGCAGAGGACCGGTGTTTATGTAAAAAAATAATTTGCCGAACGAACAGCAGCAGTTAATTTGCACAAGACTCTTGCGAACTTGAAGATATAAATATGGTTATTTTATACAATGTGCCGCAATAGTGTGACAAATTCCCACATTGTTGTTATTTTTTATTTTTCAAAAAAACTTTTTTTATATTGAAGTTGCTCATAATTACAATCTAAAGTGTTCTCCGGGCTTTGAAGCGGTGGTCCAATGGAATTTCTTTCTGACGATTAGTCTACAGCTGCGGCAGACTTTATCAAAGGCGATGAGGCAATGGGCGAAGTGATCTCCCGTGCTTCCCGACGTTGACTGATTCGACTGTGGTGAGCTCCGTGGTATTTATTCTCCCGCCGTTGCGGTGCAGTGGAGGGACCGAGGTGAGGGTAGTGATGGAGTGGAGTTTCGGCGCACTTGAAGTATGTCGTAGAACTCGCTTTCAGTTACGTAATTTCTTCCTTTCTGTTGAAATTGCTATCGTGTTTAAAGATTTCAACGGCCTCTCTGGTTACAACATAGTTGATACAAGATTTCCACCTCGTTAAAAAGAGTGTCTTGACCTTCGGAGAGAGCACTTCTGGAGCACTGGAAAAAGGTGGATTGCTTGACACATGAAGAAGATTACAGCACAAGCCGTCGCAAGGAACCGACAAGGAAGAAATTTGACGCATTAAGTGCCATCAACAATTCCGAAGAGAGTCAACGCAAGGTTGTAATCAATTTGACCGACAAAGAATTGTCAACATATGAGATGACCGTTCTGAACAAAGGAGGAAATTTTGCCATAACACCATCCAGATTACCTGTGGAAAACATCATACCAAATGTGGAGAACGGAATCCGGCAGCTGCCAATTCAGACGGCTGAAAACGTCATGAATTCCACAACACGCAAAACCACCGAAAATCAACTCCCCTTTGCAGAAAGAGGAGAATTTGTGAGCCAGCTGAATTAGAACGGGAAATGAAGCATCTGGAAAGAGCCTTTGGTTGAAATGGATACAGCAAGCACTAGTTCGATAAGGCCGTCAGTCTAAGGAATGTAGAGCGCCAGGAAGGAATAACGGGAGAAGATGAAGAAAAGCGCAGATGGACTAGTCTAGCATACATCCACAAAGTAACGGACTGGATTGGCAGGCTACTGGAAAAGTACGATGTCAAAACAGTCTTTAAACACACTCGTACAATACAACAAAGCTTGAGATCGGCCAAAGACCGCAGAGATCCCCTATCGGCAGCTGGAGTTTACCGATTTCCCTGCAGCTGTGGCTCGGTAGACATTGCCACCACAGAATGCAGTGTCAACACGATGACTACAGAACACAAGAGGAAATGCAGGCTATGAGAAGCATAAAAGAAAAGTCAGCAGTAACAGAGCACTCTCTCTCCGAAGGTCACGACATCCTTTTCAACAAGGTAGATATAGTCGACTTTACTCTAACATGTCTTATGAACTAATCAGCGAAAACAGTGATGTCCAAAATGTTTTACAAAGTTTAATATGGCGGCCAACATACAGCTGATTCATAGATGTGTAGGTGCTAATTTCCGCTCCAAGGTTAGGTCATAATTGATATGTGTTTCGAAATTAAGAGCATGTTCCTCGGTTCCAAAAAATAGGGGACCAATCAAAAATAGTTTTTTTCTACAAACGTCAAATAATGACGCATTTTACGCTTTCATTTGACAAACGAAAACCTAGCCTTTTTTGAGGATCAGAATGTGAGTGTACTTTTCCGCGCGGTGCCCAGGACAGCAAGCGAAAAAGATTTTTTCGCTTGCTGTCAATAGCAACTACCACCACTCAACGAATTATTAAAAACGTCATTGTCACTTTGATTTAAATTTTCAGATTGTGTTTTCAGTTATGCTCAGTTGTGATTCACATTATTTGAAATTGATCGTTTGAAGAAAAAACGTTGTATTGCATGAAATTAAAAGGTAACAAATATTTATTTTATTTTTAAATATGAATATAATTTTAACAAAATTCACTGGAAGCATTCACTGGAAAAATACTAGAAATATTTTCCATAATAGGTAACTGAGATACCACGGAATTGAAGACTCCCTGAACATATGGTGGTGACAACAGATACGCGTTGTAATTTGTAACATTTATGATAAACCTACATCTGTAGTGAATGCAGCTCTGATGTGGTCAAAAAAATCCTTTAATGAGCGATCACTTTTGGGTCTGCCTAAGTTATTCTTGATCATTTTCATCTAGATTGATTACTAGGGGCTCCGCAACGACCTCCAAAACCTGTTCTCTATTCCACTACTTTCCAATAAGTTCTTCGGTATGAGCCACCGAGTTTAGATATTGTTCTTGATTTATTAGGTCAAGGATATGTTCCCACACCGTTTCTACTTCACCGCTTTTCAGCCCATCTCCAACCCTTTATTTCATATTTAGCTTTTACACGTGTTAACACATATTAATTCAATTGCATTAAATTGGCAATGATAAGGCGGCAGGCGCAAAACGTCGTTGCCACAATTCCTTAAAATCTGGTCAACCTTATATTCTTTTGGCCGCTAGTTTCTTTTCGCCATTGCGAGGAGCTCACACTTCAACATATTCGTCGATGTACTTATGAAAAATTTAGTTTTCTTCCAGGTTGAAGTTGTTTGCTTATTCAGGAGACTGGAGTGGTATGAAGCATTATCCATAACCATGTTTCGTCCAAAAAAAAACAACATCTCTTAATTGTGAATGTTTGTTTCCAATATATTTTTAAAAAAATTGTATTCGTTGACTGGCAACATGCAGTAACTCACATAGGTATCTTCTATTACAATCTTTTGTGTATCGAAACCCCAAACTTTTCACAACTTTTGATAATGAATTTAACCCAATATCCAAAATACCGCGTTTTTTAAAACAGTTTTCAACGTGTCCAAAGTTATATGAATTTTGTGGGCATATAAGTGATAAATTACCTCACGTATCTCCATCTTTTGACTTTCGGGCAAATCTCTAGTTTTATGTTTCTTTCTTTTGCGCTTTTCGACTTTCCTTGCTTGTATATTTGATTTCGTTTTCTTTAGTTACTTTCCGGACCGAACTCACACTGACTCCTAAAGCTTCTGACACCCTCTCGTCGATATTTGTTGTAAAGTTACCATTTTCTTGATGAATTTTGAAATCACTTACTAGATTTAATATAACTCTTTTGGCTTTGGGGTGTAAAAACCCGGCAAAACGCTTTTTGCTTTCTATGATTTTGAAACAAGTAAAATAATTTTGACACTGACGAATTGACAGAGATTTATTGATCAGTTTGAAAGACATTTGTAATTGTTTCCAATGATGAATTCACCGACCGGTAGCTACAGAAATCATTCTTTCTTTTTTATAAAGTTTACATAAAGAAGAATCTTCGTTCCAGCAATTGACACATCAATTGCATGAATTTTTAAAGTTGAACTTTTGATGGCCTCTGGAAAGTAACATGGTTTCTCTCTTCACGTTGCATTAGACTGATAAGCCCATCTTCTTTTAACATACCTAAGATATCGCTTGGATACATTTTATTCACAATGATGAGAGTAAGAACATTTCAAAAGTTTGTCGCATATTTAATCATAAATATTTTTATTAGAGTAAAGTTGACTATATCTTATATCAATCGCAGCTTTCGTATCCGAGACTAACCAGGCAGGAGATCTTTAAACACGACAACAATTTCAACAAGCAGCAGAAAACTACGTTTCTGAATGCAGACTGGAAGCTAGTTCTACGACATACTTCAAGTGACCCACTACCCTCACCTGCTACCTCCACTGCACCACCCCCACTGCTATACAGGGTGTAGCGTAAGTGCAGGACAGAACAATTTTTTGCTACTTGGACTGTATTTGTTACTGGAATATATAATTATTTTTTATATATTTTAATATTTTGAATATAACTATATATATTTTTGCATTGCAATTTAGAATTCCCGTAAAAATCTACATGTGGATCAATTTTTGTTTTGCAAAATCTGAGCATTGCACCTTATTATCCTGTCAATCCTTTTCAACTTGTATTCCTTTTCAACTGCTATATTTATTTTTCTGATTTATTGCCTAAAAAACGCGTAAAATATAAATTAATGAACTCAATTATTTTCGAACCTGGCCATTATAGCCGTGGCGTTATAGTTTAAATTTTCTAGTTTGCCATGAAAGCCACTTTAAACGTCAAATTTATTATTTATTGATTTAGCTGTCATTTTTATACGGTCATAGATATTTGATTCTTATACTTTATATATTGTTGTACTTTATCTATTCGAAGTTTTAACGGTTTGAAATGTCATATTTTTTTGTTTTTTTTATGTTTTGGTAGAATGAAACGATTTTTATATCTGGGAACACTTCTTAACCTCAACAAAAAATTTATCTCCTGAAATCGAGTAACCGGGTCTACTTCAGAAGAAGTGCAAATATCTGGGGTATGACACGCATACCAAAAGTTATCTCCTTCCCGAACATTACAAAATTAGGAATGAGTTTAGTTTCTTCGTGGATAGATCGAAAATTCGGGCAAACGAAATCTGCCCTAAGAATTTGTTTCTGATCGGCTGATTATTCTGGACAGACCGCCTAGTCTTCACACATGATAGTTTGCAGTATATCTGACTTTAATACCCAGTTCTTTCATCGACTTCTGAAACAAAGCACTTCTAAATTCTGCCTCGTTGTAACAGATGACCTCCCGAGTGCCAAATAGTAAAATGTAATGGTTTGAAGACAGTCGAGGACAGTGCTCAGGGGAAAGAGCAAGACAAATTTGCTGAATACATCACACATACCAAAAAGAGTCGCTGTATCCCGACGAAGACTTGGGTATTGGACAACGAAGAAGCAATTAATTATCTCGATTTTGCGACCTAAAGATACCCCACTCAATCGGAATCGAAAATGTACTAAGCAATGTGTGGTTATCAATAGCTTCGGAAAAATGCCATCTAATATAGCCGGGTACTTGTGCCTCCCAAACCCCGAAGCGTATACCAGACATTGTTTTCGACGTTCTTCTGCGGCATTATTAGCCAACTCCGGGTCTAATATTAGAAACATAAAACGGCAAGATGGGTCGAAGTCCACAGCGGCAGCTGAGTCATACATTGATGATTGTTAGAAAAGCAAAACAAAATAGCCCACAACATTCTCAAAGCATCAAATCCCTCATCAGAACTTGAAAAGAACCATGCTGAACTACGTAGTACATCAACAGGAACAATAAGTTCTGTAACTGAAGAACACCATGAAGCAGCTATTTCCTCATCACCGAAGATATAAGCTAATCATGTAGCAAATCCTTCGTCAACAATGTACAGGGTGGCTTAATTTGGGTGTTTTAAATGGGAAACTCCTTAACTAATAGGAATATTGAAAATCAAAAAGTCGATGCCGGAGTATGCCTATCGTTAAGTTCGATTTTCGCCATTTTCGAAAATAGTTTGTAATTTTTTTATTAGTCTAGTTTGGTAAAAATGGTTTCTACATTATTAAGGTACTTTTTTGAATAGATTCTAATGATGAATTTCAAATTTTTATAAACTTATTGTTTTTTGAGTTATAACATAAACTTCAATTTTTTTAAATACAACCTATAACTTCTTTCTACTTTGTTAGAAAGAGAATTTTTTTTCTCTTTAAAACGACGTATAACATGTTAGGTTTTGCTTTGAACTTATATAGTTTTTTGATAAAAATTTCTTTTTGAAGTAGTAGGCCATGACGCGATGATGCTCCGATGCCGATGTCGCGGTCATCTTGTTGTGCAGCTGTCACTTGTCACTGCCGATATTCCGCGGTTTGAGAAATTCAATGATCTCGTAGCGTAGACAGTTCAATAACGTTCATTAAGTTTCACCCTTATAAGGACGTAACGAAAAAATTTACGTGAAATGCGTTTTTTGAAAATTTAATGAAAATACGACATGTTAGAGTGTTATATTCAAGATAATTATAAAGCAGACGCTGCATTTGAGTCTTACCGGAATCGTTTTCCTGAGAGGAGGCCGCTTCATAAAACTACATTCAAAAGATTGAAGGATAACTTAAGGAGCTTTGGGTCTTTTTCCAAGTCAAGACGAAGAATCTATAATGTCGTGGATGAAGAAGCAGCAACCATAACAGCAGTAGGAGCTGTAGTTGCAAGTGCTTCAATGTCCCGTCGGCAAATTGAATCAGAGTGTGGAGTTTCAAGATCTAGGGCATTAGGCATTTTAAAGAAAAATAAATTTAAGCCCTACAAATTGAGAAAAGAGCATCTCCTTCCCGAAGATCATGGAAAGAGACTAATATGGTGTCGGTGGTACTTAAGCCATTGACAAGAAGATCCCAGATTTCATGAAAAAGTTATTTGAATTAATGAGACGTCTGTTAGCAGTGCAGGCATATTTAACAGAAATATCGTATATCACTGGTCTGACGAGAATCCTCATCAAGTCCGAGACATCCGTAATCAAAGTAGATTTGGGTTTAGTGTTTGGTGCGCATTGACACACATTATTGATGCTTTTACGAAATTCCTATTTTCTACAACAAGATGGCACACCCGCCCACAACTCACGGGTTATTTAAATTTTTTTGACAGAAAACTTTGGCAACAAATGGATAGGAAATAAAGGGCCCATCAAGTGGCCGCCGCGATCGCCAGATTTGACACTTCTAGATTTTTTCTTTTGGGGTCACTTAAAAGATAATTTATATAGGCTTACAAATGACATCATGGACCAGTCACAAAACAATTTTTTAAATTGTTTAAATTCAATTTCAAATCTGCATATACAAAATGCCCTTCAATGCGTTTCCAGGAGGTGCCAATTATGTATCCGGTATCGATAACAACGAAGATCTTTTGTAGTTTATTGTTTGTTACATTATTTAAAATAGTTGTCGTTTCTGTGTCACATTTTATTTAAAGTAAAAAATATATCTAGTTGTTAAAACTTGTTATTGTTGTGATGTTTAGTTTTGAATTGCAAATAGTTATGTTTTTGCGTCTTTAAATTTGCTGCTAACTTGAAAATATCTTTGAACTAAAATTATGATTATATGATGCCAATATTTTAAAAATAATAAGAGAACAATAAAACTTTCTGTTGTAGTCGTTAGACCACGGATATTCAAAGTTTTAATAAACATGTTAGAAGTGTAATTATTGGGTAAGTTCATCCGACGACAGCAATTTAGAAGTTTAGTCAGCAGACGCTGAGAGTCGGGGGAACACACTGTTTTGGTACGTCATATTAGAATATCTCACTAACTTACACAAGAGCTAACGCGTCACGCGTCATGGTCAACTATTCCGAAAAAGAGTTTTTCTTAGAAAAAGTATATAAATTCAATGTAAAACCTAACATGTTATACGTCATTTTAAAGAGAAAAAAAATCTCTTTGTCCCAAAGTAGAAAGAAGTTATAGGTTGTATTTAAAAAAATAGAGGTTTATGTTATAACTGAAAAATCAATGGGTTTATAAAAATTAAAAAATCATTATTGGAATCTATTCAAAAAAGTGCCTTAATAATGTAAAAACCATTTTCACCAAGCTAGACTAATAAAAAAATTACAAGGTATTTTCGAAAATGGCGAAATTTGAACTTTCATCAATTGCAAGAAAACGAAAGACGACTGCGACTTACTACACTGCACTATCTATTCAATCCCATCTCGTGCAGCTCGCTGGTTTATATATCCGGCTTGAAAACGCTCTCGTACTTTCGAGAACGGAGGCGACTGTTCCCGGTTCTCGTTTAGTCTAGATGGGTTCCCGTTCGAGGCGTTGCCGCTTCGGGCCGAATCTCTGTGGACCGACGATCGGGCGTAACAATACACTCTTTAAAGACTCACAGCTCTAGCGTCAAACCCAATACTCTTCGACTAAGTCTTCGACCTTCTTAACCATAGGGCGGTAACATAGGAGAAGCTGCTACCAGTGCTCCCTGTAGTCATACATTTTCTTGGTGTACAGTCTAAAACAGTACAGTCTCAGCACTCATGCAGACAAAGTTCCAAGTCATGTGTTAAAACCAATTGGTACTAAAAGAAGGAAACAAAAAATAAGGGGAAGAGAAAAAACCCCTGAAAAGGACTAAACGGAATTATCGAAGATACTCACTTTTCCTTCAAAAGTTACCTGATGTTACACGGGGTTATGCCCAAACACGTGGTCCAAATAATTGATCCCCGAAGGTTAGGGACTCCGTCACACAGGATACATATAGGAAGCCTCTTCACAAAATGATCCTGGCTGCAGGGGCCGTCTACTTACAACACAAGTTAACTTACAAAAGGCGATGGCTTAGAATGAGGGCGGGTTTGGACGCTCCACGTTATCTTCCAGGCGTTAGTTGCAGGAGAAAAAAGGAAATGGGAAAGAATCACATAGGGCATCCGCAAATTCAACTCAGCAAAATCGAAGGTTGACAAATCTATCAAAGGAGTCAAGACCATTCGGAAACCCAATGCTGGAACACGAAAAACACATTAAAATTGAGACCAGCTGTAGAAGGAATAAACAGAACATTCAGAAATGCGAGGGAAAGTCGGATACTTCTCGAAAATCTCACTCATGAGCAATTAAAAACATGCACACTCCGGGACCATAGGAAGTGGCCAAATTATGGCCGAAATTCGTCAACACAGAGATGTTGCATCATAGTGGTACTTCCCTAGATCTCGGCAACCAAGTACCGCACAGGCCAGGCCATCCCTCAATATCTCAACAAGGCGGAGTGAGACAACAAGGGGGATGCCCTGAACGCTCGGGATTTGATCATCGTCAAATGCAGCTTGACTTCCACATTCCATAACAAGAATAACCAAGATAAATATGCCCTATTTATACAATCAAAACAAGAAACGGGAACAATCAGCAACAAAATAGTTAATTTCTGACCCAAATCCCGGGGAAATTAAGGCAAGTTAACAACAGAAAGAACAGCCAAAGACCGCCACCACCAGTACTCAGGGTGCGTCTACAAGTTTCACGTTAGAAATAGGTCAAGTGAGTTGTTAAAATGCATTTTTAGGAAAAATCCAGTGACACACTAATTGTCGGCTGTAATCCGACAATCCTCAACCCAGTCAAACCTGCTTGAGCCACTGAGGCCCAAAACTATCAATAGTTGCAGAAATACTCGATAAATATGATATTATTACGAGATACGGGTTCCAATAATTTGTCGTCAATTAACTACACACTTTTATTTACTTTTTAGCTATTACAACACGATTAAAGCACAATTACTCCCTACTACAATTCGCACTGTTTGCTTGTCCGCTTATTTCGCTTATTTACTACACTGCACTATCTATTCGATACCCGGCCTAAACACATTCTCGTACTTTCGACAACGGAGGCGACTGTTCCCGGTTCTCGTTTAGTCTAGATGGGTTCCCGGGGTCGCGGTCAGCACCAACAATATCTGCCTTCGACATAGATATGAAGAAGATTTCCCCTTTATCAAGAAATCACAGAAACAGCATTACCATCACACAAAAGATGGTTTTCAACAACATGGGCTAATTAAGGATTGGGCGGCCTTCGAAGAAGGAACTTGTTTCAGCAAAAGTGCAGGTGCTACTTTCAATTCATGAATGAAGACATTTCTAATACAGTTTGTTTAAATAAAACTATGACAAACAGATGTACGAAAAGCCTAAAATTATTGTAGTTTATCTCACCAAAACCAAAATTCTTAGAAATTATAATGAGCATGTTTTAAGATTTAAAAAATTTGTAAAAAACTTGTAAAAAAAAAGTAAAAAACTAACTTTTTTGAAGAAGACATTTTATTTACAATCAAAATTAAGACCGGCCACATCCATTAACAATTTTCTCAAGAATGATACAGGATGTTCTATATTTAAATTTATTGAATTTGCCTATTTCAATTATCTGCTTGCAACCTAAATAGCTTCTTATTTTTCTTTAATCTATATGGATACCCACTATTTTATTAAAAAAGATATTATCGAGTTCTTGGCGAAAATTACAATCGCTGCTGAATGCGGTTTCGATCATAATATATGTCTTTAATAACATCGAGGAAAGTTCAGGATTTGATTTCCGAGACTCAATATTCTGTCGGAAAGCCCGCAAAATGCTCCGATAAGGTTCTTTGTTCGGCTTGAAGAGGGTAAACTTTAATACGTCGTTTTCTGCTTTTAATAAGCTCCCTTCTAGTCGATCAAATTATATCTTTAAGATGCCGAGGGGGCATTACACTCAAAGACAAACAAGTCGTGTCGAACAAATGGCCCTTCATCGTCTCTCGGCATCTTCTTGGACGTTCGTATGACGTGCGAAATTGTCCAACTTGCGTGAACACTTATAGCAGCTTTTATTTGCACTTTTTTGACAGACGAGGCTAATTTTAATCCTTATCAGGCCCCTCACTGCATTTTCATTGTCCATTCTTTAAAACTACTTTCAGAAGGTTAAAACAAGTCTAGTTTCAGCCACTGTAGCGTTATCAATAATACTGCACCAAATTGAAACTGGTTAATACGATTTAGCTTACTATAGCGTGAAAACCGAAACATGTGGGGCGTCTGATGGATTGCAAATGGAGGTGAAGGCTAACTGGATATCCGTAATACTTATTCAACCACAAAGCATTTCGCAGGGATTTCTTGTAGCCAACATGTAGGAATTCTTTATGTTACTAAACCTAAACTTCTGGCTCTAACAAAGAAGAAGACTCACTCAAACAAAGAAGAACAATTAGAATGAAATATAAAAATCAAATTTTCTCGTCTTTGAATTCACTCTCAGAAATGGTTCAATTAAGAGTACTGCACTGTATGTCCCCGGATATTATTTGTAAAAAGCAAAAAGAAGCCAATTAAATTTTCATATTTACGGCCTTTGATGCCCAAAAAAGAATTTTAATTTTGCGTCCTCATATGAGAAACTTTGGTTTGAGAAGTTTCGTTGAAAGGCTCAATTTGTTTTTTTTTAATTTACCTCTTATATAAATAGAGAGTGAGGCCTTTGTTTTTAAGAACTAATATCAGGTTACCATTTTTGTTTGAATTGAGGGTAGGTGCCTTTTCTTCTTCTTTAGGTTTTTCTTCAAAATCGCATTTTCTGGGGATGTTTTTGGTGCTTGTAAATATTATGTAACCTCGATTTTCAAGTTTTTTTTTAACAGTAGCTGACAGTCTATAAAACAGTTTAAAAGAAAAAATATTTGAATGAGCCACTTTTCACTGAGAAATGCAAAGAAAAATTGAAAATATTTGATGAAATTGATGCGAAAACTCTCGAATTTAACAGTAGGGTTAAAAGTACATTTACTTCGAGCATTTGTCTCAAAAATACTATATTGGCGGATTGGTTTTGGCGCAAAAGCCATCATCAGCGCCCAAAAATCTATTAACATAAAATTTTATATACCAAGTGAAGGGTGAGGAGTCATCGCGCCAAACCGCAATTAGTTTAAAGCTAATTCATTGTGTATAAAAAGGAAATTTAAATAACGTTCATTCAACGCAAATTTATATTACAAAATCTCATATATCGTAATTTCCAGAGCCGCTGCAAATATTTTAAATGTCTCTGGTTTCGAGTGAAGTAAACCGCATTAATTTACAAATCTAATATGCGGTTTGCATTATACTGCGATATTGTGTTGCAAAATCAAGCACACGTCCAAATCAATACGTGATTTTGCTGCATTGCATCGTCCATCGGAAACAGCTATATTATCACTCACCTGATGATCTGACAAACCTATTGCATTTCCGGGTATAGGGGGTGTTCATTTAAGGTTAATGTGAAGTTATCCATAAAATGCCAAACATAAAATTTCCGAACATGCCCGAACCGACGGCCTGGCCTACAGTGTGACAGGCCGCCTCTCGACTTTCTTCTAACCTGTATATTTAATACCAAACTTCAATATTTTGGCTATTTAGATAATTTGAAGTTGCAAAATGCTTTGCCAAGTAGTGCTTCCTTCATGCAATTATGACTTCAGTATTGGTTAGATTCATGTAGATACCCACAATTACCATTAATCATTTAGAGAGATTTGGATTACAAGTGCCGGTACCATGGGGACTGGTTGCCATCCCCATAAGTTTTTTCACCAATGGTGTTTACAAACTAATATTTTCAAATATTGGGAATTCAACGGTGCCCTTGTGATTGATTGCCGCCGTTTTTTGTAGCATTTTTTGTAGCAAGTTTTTTCAAAGCTTGTCTTATTTCTAACCCTCATAGGTATCAAGAGGGATGATGTGCACTTTCAGAATAATACTAGAGGTGGTTTCAAATATCTTGGGAAAACGACGATGCCAAAAATCCATTATAGTTGATTGCCACCCTAGAGCTTGCAATCAGAAGAAGGGTTAGAAGTAAGGCAGAACAAACATCTGTGGACCCTTTATTTTTTTGTGAAAAACCTACAGGGGGTGGTAATCAACAATAATACCACCGTTGTATTCCCAAGGTGGGGAGGTGAGAATTCCGGTATTTTTCTGACAATTCCAGTATTTTCCTTAGAACTAAGGCATGCTTTGAAAAAACGTGCAACAGGTACAAACTTAATGTTTTTGTGGTTCCGCTGATTCGACCGTGATGGGATCATATCCAAAATATTAGGGAACACCACTGGTGTTTTCCTGAAAGCCCACACCATCCCTCTTGAACACCTAGAAGCGTTATAAATAAAACCTGCTTTGAAGAAAAACGTGCAACTGATGGAAACGTTATTTTTGTGTAAAAAAACCTATAGGGGTGTCAATCAACCGTGATGGCATTGTTGTATCCCCAAGGTATTTGGAGACATCATTAGAAATTTCCTAAGAGGAAGGTTAGAAATAAGACATGCTTTAAAAAACGTGCAACAGGTGGAAACTTTAATTTTTTTAGGAAAAACCTAGAGAAGTGGCAATCAAACATAACCACCGTGGTTCCCAATAACTAAGGTGTCGTCCACATGTCGAAACCAGCACCTTGGCCTCTTTTTTGTCGCAGCCAACGCCCTCGAAAATGTCAGTAAGATTGTTGACCGTAAGGCTGTCCCAAGCTACATTATCGATTTGTTCCGTGAATTATTCGGTCTATTGAAAATATGTAGTGGTTAGGCTACTAAATATAGGTCGTACATTATAACTTTACTTGCGCAGAAATCTATTTTCCTATGAAAATAAATTGGACGTTGTCTATTTTTTTGCTTTTTGAGGCCGTGTGTTTCTATATAAATCCTAGTAATTTGAAGATCCGACGTAAAATATTATCTTCTGTTTGGTTACACGGTAGGAAGACCTAACTGGGAAGAGCTGGAAGGAACCCTAAACTGGATCACTCCAGAATTACTTATCATCAAGTGTATTATTCATACTGAGCAAACCGTTAATGTATGGCATGAAAAGGAAATAGTGTCCAACCGGCAAGAAATTCAGCTTCTAATAATCTAGGTAAATGACAAAACTGATTCCTCTGACTCAGACTGGTAGCTAGCAACAGGTAGATGCAATTTTCGAGAGAAATATGAATTTTACAGTTTCAGCTAGTACGGGTTGGAGTTGCAATAGTTTGGAGACTTAAACAAAACCGAAAAATACGCTAAGTTTATTCACTGCAGAACCATAACCCAATCTAATCCAGCCACAATTTCTACATATTAGCGTATTGAAACACACTAGAGCAATTACAACGGGAATAACGCGATAATAATACGAGAAACCATAGAGAGTAAGTGTTAGGAAATTACAATAAGAATACTGTGCGTGTGTGACTACCTTCTCGTAGAATGATAAAGTCAATCCATGCTAAATTTATAAGACTGTGAAGATACAATCTAAAGTGTTTTCCGGGCTTTGAAGCTTCCTGACGTTCCGTCTACAGCTACGGCATACATTATCAAAGGCGATCATGCAATGAGCGAAGTGATCTCCCGTGCTTCCCCACGTTGACTGATTCGACTGAGGTGAGCTCCGTGGTATTTATTCCCCCGCCGTTGCGCTGCAAGGGAGGAACTGGGGTGGGGGTAGTGGTAGCTAGGGGGTTTCGGCGCACTTAAGTTATATCGTAGAACTCGCTTCTAGTCTGCATTTAGAAACTTCCTCCTTCCGGTTGAAACTCTTATCTTATAAAACGCCTCTACGGGTAGGATATATCAAGACTAACTCAACCACTGGATAACCTCTGCAAAAAAGAATGCACAACTCCTGAGTTCACTGGCATGTCAACTACGATGCAGTAACACCAAGAACATCTCAAATTTCCTGAGGATAAAGAAGACCTTCGGATCTAGTCAAGCGAGGAGGATTTACAACAGGACCGAAGAATCCCACCTCCGTGAGAGGATCTATGAGACCAGTAGAGGCAAAGGAAGAAATTTGACGCACTAAGTGCCACCGAAAAACCACGAAAAAGCAATCTCACATTTGCAGAAAGAAAAGCTCTGAAAGATTTGAACGAAGACAAGGATATTCTCATTTTACCAGCAGATGAAGGAAACTCAGCAGTAGTAATGTCAACATCGGATTACGAAGGAAAAATCAAGACACTGTTAGATCTCACCACCTACAAGAAACTAATTCGTGATTCAGCCACCCGGATTCTGAGGGCCACTGACAACTTAATCAAGGACGTGGCGTCGAATGAAATGACTAGGCTTAAAAAATCAGAAGCCTTGCCACCAAGGCTGTACGGTTTGGCAAAGGTCCACAAACCGGATGTGCTTCTCAGTTCGTGAGCACCATAGAAAGCCCTACGAAATCGCGAAATACCTCACAAAACTGCTGCAACCTAAAATAAGAAATACTGACAGCTTAATAAAATAGCACTCATTTCGTCGTCATTCTTTAACTCTTTCTACAGGAGAAATTCGCGCTAGCTTCGATGTTGTTTCGCTGTTCACGATGGTACCCATTAAGGAAGCCATGGATCATATAAACCAGAAATTTCCACAAGATATTGCCAAGTTGTTCCAACACTGCCTTACCACTACATATTTCCAATGGAAGGAAGATCTCTAAGAACAAACTGATGGTGTAGCTATGGGCAGCCCCCTTAGTCTAGTAATAGCTAACTATTGTATGGAAATTTTCGAGGCCAAGGCGCTGGCAACGGCAAATAAGAAGCCAAAGTGCCGGTTCCGATACGTGGACGACAGCATTGAAAACTTCCTCTTACAGTTCAACTTTACCAACCCAAAAACTCAATTCACCATGGAGTTAGAAAAGAATGGAAAGCTTGCGCACACCGTTTATAGAAAACCAACGCACACTAACCGATATCTTAATAACGAATCAAATCATCATCGCTCATCGCAGACAGAAAAGGGGAGTCATGAAGACCCTGTCTGCGAAAGCTAAGAGAATATGGGAGCGGGCTGAATTGGAACGGGAAATGAAGCATCTGGAAAGAGGTTTTGGTTGGATTGGATACAGCAAGAACGAGTTCGATAGGGCCGTTCGTCCAATGAATGTAGAGCACCAGGAAGGAATAACGGGAGAAGATGAAGAATAGCGCGGATGGTCTAGTCTATCATACATCCACAAAGTAATGGACAAGATCGGCAGGCTACTAGAAAAGCACAATGTTAAAACTGTCTTTAAACCCACTAGTAAAATACAACAGAGCTTGAAATCGGCCAAAGACCGCAGAGATCCCCTATCGGCACCCGGAGTTTATCAGTTCCATGCAGCTCTGGCTCGGTATACATTGGCACCACAAAACGCAGTGTCAACACGAATATTACGGAACAAAAGAGGCATTGCAGGCTGGGGCAAACACAAAAGTCAGCAGTAGCAGAGCCTGCTCTCTCCGAAGGTCACGACATCCTTTTCAACGAGGTGAGAGAGGGCATTGAGATCTTTCAACACGACAACACTTTCAACGAGAAGGAGGAAATTACGTTTCTAAATGCAGACTGGAAGCGAGTTCTACGACATTCTTCAAGTGCGCCAAAACCCCGCTCCCCACCTATCACCACTGCAGCACGATGGCGGGGAAATAAATACCACGGAGCTCACCACAGTCGAATCAGTCAACTTCGGGAAGCGCAGGAGATCACTTCGCCTATTGTCTCGCCGCCTTTGATAATGTCTGCCTCAGCTTTAGACGAAACGTCAAGAAGAAATTCAATTGGACCACGGCTTCAAAGCCCGAAAAACACTTTAGATAGTAATGAAAATTCCCATCAAGTGCATATATATGTGCACTATTTTATTTTAAACCACTTTCTGAATAACGTGAAAATATGTTCGTGAATATTATTTTTGATGTAATGACTATGTTTGACTCATTTGACCAGTCATTAGATTACTTCCCATCCTCGTAATGCGACAAAAGAATTTAAAAAGACAGTATTGTCATAATTTCATATGCGGTTGGAAATAAATACCATTGCTGAGGGTTTTTCATATTTTTCCCAGGTGCTAAAAGAGGAGATTGCAACTGTAAAACAGGGTCTTACACATACTAAAAAAAACTCTTACAAATACAGGTTGACATAAAAAAAGTGCATTACTCTTGCTTTACCACGCGGCAGAGGAAGTCTAAGTAATAGAAAAGGTCGTAATTGTTTTCGTTTTCGAGATACAGGATGTTCAAATATTATGAAAAAAATACACATGAACTTTTTCGAGATTATATTTTTGCAATAAAAATGTTAGAGATTGAAATATAATAAAAGTCGTGGGATGTTGACGAAATAACAATTTCAGTCATGTTATTATATAGCCAACGTTTTGCCTATATCTTTTTAGTCTTTACGAAGTCAAGAAGCTATCATCAAGAAGCTCTCATTAAGAGCCTTGATAAAGCCCAAAACATCTGGTCGAAAAATCGGAGGTAAGCTAATAACAGACTGAAGTTGTTATTTCGTCCCCGTTTCACGAAACTACATTATCTTCATTTAATTTCATAATTTAAACTAGAGCTTCTGCAAAAAACAAACAAAAAAAAATCCATTTCTAACATAACTCGCAGCAAATAAATCTTTTTCAACATTCATAAAATTGTTGTTCTTGATTTTGAATTTTTTGAGTGTGTGCTAATCTCTTTTTTGGCTGTTATCAGGTGAAGAACCAAAATCGAGATCAAAACCCTCTAATCTTCGGTTGAAGAACGCCAACGAAAGTCCTTCTCATGGTGGAACGAGTGATAATTACAAAACTTTTTAGCATGACTTTTAATTGAAAATAAATGAGCAGAAAATGTGCTTTCATAATTTGTTAAAATGTTCGTCCAATTCATTTATTTATTTATAGCAACCGTGATTTGTAAAACCCTCTATACCTATCAATGTCAAAAAGTTATACATTTAAGGAATCACGAAAAACAGGTTTATTTACTTCTCAAAAGAAAATACTGGGGTCCCAACAAACATGAAAAGGCTTAAATTTTATCTAATATAGCTTTAATTAAAATTACCTATTTTCGTTTGCCTATTTACCAAAATTGGCAATAACAAAGTTAACAGAAAAATATTTCCTGCAGGTCACATTTACCTCGTAGTCTTTATTACTTTAAGTAGGTTGTAATTTGGTTATTTTTACCTATCTTTGGTCGAATTTAAGGGGGTTTGTCGTACATTAGTGTTACCTATCGAGCTTCGTTAAAAAGTTACAGGGTGATGAAGTTAGAATTTCAAAATGCATATATCTTGATTATTCCGAAAGGGTACGAGATGTTTTAATGAAGTTTGGTATGTTTTGACTGCTATGAAAGGCGCACACTTTGCAATAAAAAATTTTTTTTATTTCCGCCAGTGGCGTGAGAATCAGCACGTTGACGCATATTATTTGAAGAAAAACTGGTACGCCACTGGTTTTTCGAAAAATGAAATTCTCTCTTCAGATTCTTTAGTACGACGCACAGTATGTGAGTAAATTAACAAAAATCATTGCTATACCGCCATTTTAAGTAGACTGAGAACAGCATTAAAGTTTGATGTGGCGCGCATACCAACACCGCAACGCATATTACCTGAAGAAAAATTGGTACGCCACTTGCTTAGAATAAAATCTAAATTTTTTTTTTTTTAAAAAACCATTATAATGCAAGTCCCTGAAATTGTTGCGTCAAAAATTGGAAGCAGGTGGCTATTATTATCGTAAGAGGTGGAACTTGTTAGCATTTCAAGACGTCTGTCATTTTGAAAATATTGAATAATTGTCAATCGTACCTTTTTTTTGTTGTAAAAATGGCTCCATTTACTCCAATGGAATATGGACAACAAATAGTGAGTATCTACACTTCATGTAGTTGCAATGGTGCAGAAGCAACTCGTGAATATCAGCTTAGATTTCCTGAAATTCGACAACCTTCTGTAAGAGTTTTTGCGAAAGCCTATCGGAGATTGTGTGAAACAGGAAGTGCCATCCCTAAGAATAATGCCGGTCGTCCAGCTGCTGTAGCAAATAGTTGCAAATGAGCTTGCTATAATTGATGCTGTTCAAGATGATCCGGAGACTAGTACACACCAAATCGCTGCTCAGCTTCACAGTTCTATCACAAAGCTTTGTTGCGCGAACTTTGAAAAGGGAGTTGCTTTATCCATATCATTTTAAACTAGTGCAATGTCTCAATCCTCGTGACTTTCATCCTCGACAGGCCTATGCTGAGTGGCTTCTGGAGAAGGTGAACGAAAATCCGCCTTTTCCTGAAAATGTAATATGGTCGGATGAGGCAAAGTTTACTAGAAATGAAATAAACAATTCGCGAAACAGCCACGTTTGGTCGATTGGTAATCCGCATGCAATAAAACAGAGAAAAACACAAGGGCGATTCCTATTGATGAACCTATTGAATTTAGAAATTTTTCCACCTGGATACTTGAATTTCTTGAACCAGAGGATTCCTGAATTTTTTGACGATGTTCCATTGAATGAGCGGTTAGATGTTTGGTACCAACAAAACGAAGCACCACCTCACTATGGTTTAAATGTCAGGGCTTGGTTGAATGAACATTTTACACAGCGATGGATTGGACACACCGGTCCAATACCTTGGCCCCCAAGAAGTCCCGAGTTAAATCTTCTGGATTTTTATCTCTGGGGACATATGAAGCAATTAGTGTACAGTGTGAGAATAAATACACGCCCTCAACTCATCCAAAGAATCCAAGATGCAGCTGAGGATATTAGAAATAATGTAAACTTTAATAGTGTATACCATTCCCTCATCAAAGGGTGCCATGCTTGCATTAATGTTGAGGGAGCACACTTTGAGCAGATTCTTTGATGTTTTTATCTTTGTATTTGATTTTTATTGTGTTGTATTTGATTGATTCTTCCCTCATGAGTGAAAATCTTATCTTAGTTTGTCTTGATCTTAGTTTTGCTTCAGAATTGTAGCCGCCACTACAATTCTGAAGCCATACCAAGTTTCATTAAAATATCTCTTACCCTCTCGGAATAATCAAGATATATGCATTTTGAAATTCTAACTTCATCACCCTGTAACTTTTTGACGAAGCTCGATAGGTAACGCAAATGTACGACAAGCCCCCCTTTAAATCGACCAAAGAATATGAGATTTCATTTTGGTCCTCCCATTATGACTCACCCTGTATAATGCTAACCAAACTTATTGGAACCTGTTGAAAAAATTGCAGCATGCGCATAACAAAAAAATATTTACTCTTCAGTCCATGTACACAATGTCGTAGGTCATATATGAGGATGAAGATTGACTGATGAAGACTTGTGGGTTATGATATAATTAGGTCATCTTATTTGCCTGTAGATGTAACAAGTTTCAATTTATTGTGGTCGTGTTAATGGTAGGAGTTTAGCTGGTTCCAGAGCCATTCCAGAATTACCAGTATCAAGTGGTATTATATTAATAGATAAGAGAGAGTTTCTTTACAAATGACTCATCCTTGGAAATGGTAAATGAACTGCAAAGCCTTGGGGAGATGTGCGACAACATGCAGCTTTTGAATATATGATCAATGGAACAGATTCTGGGTTGGGTTGCCAGGTTGTGAAACTGCAAAGAAAATCAAAATAGCTGCGTATCCAATTCTAATTCTTTCTCTCTCTTCTTAATTTTCTTCTTTTTTTTTAACCCACGAATATTCAACATTGCTAAATGTAATTTAAGGTTACGTGAACTAACCTGAACGAATAACTGAACTGACCTGATTTGAAGAACTCTATAATGCCCACATTCAACAATCAACAGCTTCATGTTATTCCTGAATATTGACAGAAGAATTAGCAACATTGCTAGTTCAATAAGTAGGTGACTGATATAAATCTAATCAATGACATCTAGATCTAGATCCAGATCTTGTTTAATTTATAACAAGAATCAAAGCTAAAAAACTAATTTTTTCGTGACTTAATATGAAAGAAGTAACTTCCATCTATCAAATGTTGTAATGTTTTCCAGAAAAGACGATTATTTCTAACGTACTCAAAGCATAATATCATATTACAAATAACTGAAGCAAAACGTACCTCAAGTTGACAAAAGGAGTAAATATAGTTGATTCACCGTTTATCACAATCTCCAGATTTCGTAGCAGAAGTTGTAGTATTTGTATTTGTAGTTAGCTTCAATAGGGTTCTTGTATGTTTTTTTTTTATTGCGTCATTCAATTCATTTTGAAAAAATGCCATAAAAACAGCGAAGGAATTCAAATTCCCGCCAAAACGCCTCTGAGGAATTCGATAAGTTGTGATACTGTGGTTGTGACATGGTAATTCACCCCCCGGCGATGTTGCCAAAATACTGTTTTATGTGTAACTGTTAGAGGTTTAAAAAATATACCTTTGACGTCTGTCAAATAAAAATTGTACAAGAAACGCGTGTATTTTCGTCAGTCTTTGTTTAAAGCGCCATACAAATAAAGAAGTAGAAAGAGAAAGATAAAATTAAAAGTTTAAAACTTTAATTAATAATCTAGACTTTTTTGAGTTTTTAGAAATTAAGTCTTTCTGAGTTTTGCCATTAAGTCAACTTTTGCCATTAAGTTTTTTCTTTTATTTGTACACCCTTGCTTGTCCTTTGAGAGTTTGCTGATAAGCAACAACGCAAAGAGATGCCTTGTGCAAAGCTGCAAAAATCCTTCTTTATTAATGCCAAAAAAGGAATTTATCTTCTTACCTACAGATAAACGGGTCAGGTTTGCATGGGTTGAAGCTATCGGCAGGGATCCTAATACTATTTCCATGAAAAGGAGTTTATATATTTCCGAGAATCATTTTGATATAAGTATGATTAAATTCTATGCTGGTAAAAGGTTTATAAGACGTTTATGCCTATTTTATTAAGACAAGAAATGGAACTAATACCACAGCATTTATTCTTACAGTTGAAGCATTCTTACTGTGTCAAGGCAGAGAACAATGTTGCCAGTTATAAAGCATAGATTTGTTTCAGGTTGGGTGATTGCCGACGAGAACAGTATAGCTAGCGGTCTATCTCTCTCGTACTTGTTACAAATGATGGTAAAAATTGAAATAAAAGCTTACTGCGTATACTCTACTAACGTGAAGCTAGCGCCCCCGACGCCAGCGCTCCCCAGCGTCGGCACCATAAAAATACCTGCATTGTTGCCAACTTGTTAACTTTTATTAGTATAAGTGGCCTATGGTCAAATTTAAAAAATATGTATATTGTGACTCCTCTAAGGTTCAAGGGTTCATCCAGCACATACACCATATACTATTCAATATAGCATCTTACGGGCAAGTTCCCCCACCCTCGAAAACATATATTTCCCTATTTAAGCAAAACCCGGCTTTGTGACACATCCAAATTAAGAATGTTGGTAGAACATAGGGTTCTAAATAGAATTCTGAGGTCCAGTTTGCTCCAAAATGTAGACGAAGGCTCAATCCACCCCCACCCTCGAAAACATATAATTCCCTATTTAAGATAAATAAGAATCGTTGGATTCTGTTAATTGATTTTAAAAACTGAGGATCAATAACCAGCCGTCGTAAAATAAACTGACTTTTTGAAATGTCAAGGTTTGGACCTTCCATCCGACTTCATCGATATTTTTATGCGCAGAGAACAAACATTTCAATTCATTATACGGGGTGTTCATTATAAAACTTCATCTATAAAATTTTGACAGAAAAGGATGACATAATCAAAATTAATGGACTTTTGTTTCTCCATCCTTTTCTTTTGACATTTCACAGCCAACTAGTTGAAGTTTTATAATGAACACCCCGTACTTCTGAAGTAAAATTAAGAAATTGAGGAGAATGTCGTTCTTTTGGTCATTATAATTCCCTTAGGGAGCAAGAATAGTTAATATTTTATTATCTAGATTCACTGTAAGTCAAATCCATTTCTCATCTTGGTGGAAAAAGGGGACAAAAATAACTTTTTTGAAAGGTAGCGTTTTTCCAAAATATAAATCTTTTTGAAATTCATATAAAGATGATTTTGCCTCCCATATTTCAACTTTTGCTGAATTAATGATATTCTTCTTTTTGAAAATTTCAGAAAGTATGTTAAACATTTTGATAGGTATAACTGAAACTTTATTTTGTCCTGCCAAAAGATTAAATTCCTCGGAAGTAATAAAACGATCGCCTTTCTACAATTTATAATAGCCAATGAAATATATTGCATTATGAAGTTCGTGGTAGTACTCTATGGAATTCACCAAGTGGTTGTCCAGAAATGATAATACCGGATTATTTAATTTAGAATTTAATTTAGAAACTGAGTAACATGATGATTTTTGCAAATGCTTCAAATACTTTCCAGTAAAATATGAAAATTTGGGTTTTTGCTTTCGATCTCACTCTTCTTCGCAATCTATTTCGGCTGGAAATGCTTCCAATTGTTCCCCCTTCTCATTTTTCGAATCTGTAATCGGCTCTAATCTGTTTTTTGGAATGTCAAATTCGTTCCAAAAGCCTGGTTTTGCTTAAGTAGGGAGATAAATATTTTGGAGGGTGGGGGTGGATTGAGCCTTCGTCTATAATTATGAGCAAACCAAACCTCAGAATTCTATTTACCACCCTATGTTCTACCAACAGTCTTAATTTGGATGAGTCACAGGGCCGGGTTTTGCTTTAATAGGGAATTATATGTTTTCGAGGGTGGGGGTGGATTGAGCCTTCGTCTATATTTTGGAGCAAACTGGACCTCAGAATTATATTTAGGACTCTATTTTCTATCAAGGCTCTTAATTTGGATGTGTCACAAAGCCGGGTTTTGCTTAAATAGGAAGATATATATTTTGGGGGGTGGTGGTGGATTGAGCCTTCGTCTATATTTTTGAGCAAACTGAACCTCAGAGTTCTATTTAGAACCCTATTTTTTATCTACAATCTTAATTTGGATGTGTCACAAAGCCGGGTTTTGCTTAAATAGGGAAATATATGTTTTAGAGGGTGATATTTTTGGCATCCACGCCGTTAGCCCATAAATCTGGCAAAATATTGCTGTGTAATGACGTCAAACCAATCAAAATCGTTTTGAATTGCCTCTTAAATTTAAAATTTGTTCGAATTTTTATTTTCAATTTTCTTCCTCATTGTTGCGTTTTGGTGATCCAAGTTTTGTATATGGCCTTTTCTAATTGGGGACAACCGAGATATACAGTTATATTTCTTAGCAATCTGTTCAAGAACCCCATTGCCTACTTATCCATTCTGTAGGCTTATCAAGCAATGATTTCGGCCTCATAAAAATTGGTCACTGACACTTAAACAAATTATTGTTATAACAATTTACGAAATCAATTCAATTATTAATTAAGCATTTATGAAGGATATGCTATTGTTTTTTAGCCTTGATAGATATGTCAATAAACGAAGAAACATCGGCAGTCTCTGCATAAAAAGTGTCAGTTTTTTTCTCTTTCAGTTCTAGGTAATCTTAACGCTGATAAAATTTTACTATTCAGAAAAGTACGAATTTGAAAACTTCGAGAGATTGAAAAGTATTTAGACGTTATTACCGATTATTAAAAAACCATTTAAGCAAAATTATTAATTATTGCACCTAGAATGCCACGCACAAAAACTTCCTTCTTGTTTACTGAATCCTTAATATTGACGACCACCAATCCCCTTTCAAAAACTTTCCGTTCGAGCAGAAATCCCGTCACGACAAATAAAGTGGAGAGCACGAGAATTGATGAAAAAGAAATAGGAATATATTTTTACTTCTCGCTGTCAGTCCCTAACGGCCAAAAGAGTGGTCCAACAGGCTCTTAACCCTGACCTAAATGTGCAATTTCTGAAAATGTGTTTGTTGTTAAATCACCTATAGAAAGCAATTTACTTGGTTTTTTCCGCGTCTCAGCTTATGCTCGTCAGCTGATAAGCTGCTTACGAGCAAGGAGCCTTGAAGGTTTCGAAAAATTCGGAACGGTCACTTGCAGTGAAGAGAAAGCTTTTACAACATTATCAGATGAGGAAACTATAAGAAGTTGAAATAAGTTGCCTTCAAAATTAATTGTTTCTACAGTTTTAAAGTAAGCTAAATAGCAATATTTACCCATTGGAATTTGAAAATTATCTGTTTTCTATATTTCTACAAAATATTGCAGCTGTTAAGAAGGAATCAAACTAGCTAAAAACCCTACCGACATTGAATTAGATTGTTTTTTTTTCAAAATTCATTTGTAAAGCAAAGGATATATTGAAAAGAGATAATGATATTAAAAATAAGTGCTTAAAAGAAAAAAATATTTAAAAAAAAGTATATAAAAATTTTTCGTCTGATACCATTAGTTATTACCTTTTCGTTCATGATTTAGAAAAATCTAGCTTCAGGGTATATATAGGGTGATATACAGAAACATCATCTAGAAGGATATGGATTTCTGACATAATCAAAGTAAATTGACATTTTTCCTTCATCCTCTTTTTTTTGCGTGGGCCATTTTCATCGGTACCTGTACGGAAGGAAGTTTTTGATTTGTACAGATCATGGAGTGCGGAAATGGCTTCTTCAAATGAAGAATTCTGAAGG
Source organism: Taphrorychus bicolor (assembly GCA_951812265.1). Taxonomy (NCBI): domain Eukaryota; kingdom Metazoa; phylum Arthropoda; class Insecta; order Coleoptera; family Curculionidae; genus Taphrorychus; species Taphrorychus bicolor. Next base: position 3,124,803 of record OX638300.1, read on the forward strand.
CCAAATTGCAAGATGGATAGAAGACCAGGGACGGAATTTTGAATCGTAACTTTTCAAGAAGATCATGGAACTTCTAGGAATCCGCAACACAAGGACAACTACGCACCATCAACAGATGGTATGGTCGAGCGTTTCAATCGAACCATGGAACAATACCTCTGCAAAATAGTAGCGGACCACCAGAAAGATGCTGCCTCTTCTAAACAATCAGAACTAAGACGGGGGCAATGTTACGCCCGACCGTCGCTTCTAGACTAAACGAGAACCGGGAACAGTCGCCTCCGTTCTCGAAAGTACGAGAGTGTGTTCAGACCGGGTATATAAATCAGCGAGCCGCGCGAATAGATAGTGTAGTAAGTAAGCGAAATAAGCGGACAAGCGAATAGTGCGAATTGTTAGTAGAGAGTAATTGCGTTTTATCGTATTGTAATAGTTAAAAGTAAATAAAAGTGTGTAGTTAATTGACGATAAATTATTAGAACCCGTATACCGTACCAATATGGTTTTTTAAAAGGAACAAAAAACGTTTCAACATTTTTTAACAAATTTAATGATTTGACAAATTTTTTTGTTGAGTCTTTTGGTGTTCTCTAAAAATGTGAAATATTTTCATTAGTAAAGATATTTTTTTGAAATCCTGTTGCCAGCATCCTGCCCAATTGCAGGATTTCCAGTACTGTGAACTGAAGATGCATTAGCTTTGTAAAGTAGACGTATTGTAGTATTAGAGAAATCCTAAAGGTGGAATGACTTGTGATGTGATGGGGGGTTTTTCAGCAAATCCTGACTGATGGAACTGATGCCCAAGCTAACCGAATAAGCTTATCTGTTTTTCAGGGCTATTAAAAAAAAGCTTCTTCTATTATTAAAAAGACGAGACTGAGGCTCTATTGGCCTGTCTTCTCTCTACAATTTTAAGCAAGTTAGCAATTGGAGAGGTTTTGTGAAGAAGACAATGGTTGCATACTTGACAAAAATGATACCCAGACATCCTCGAAACTAAGCTATAGACCGGTTAGGAACACGACGAATTTACTTACAAAACTTTATTCGAAGTTTTATTAGGAGAAGGCGGTTGCTTCGGATTGCGACTAGACCAACTCTTTTCAATCTTGTGAGATGCTGTAAAAATAAAGCGCGGGAGCATTTCTAACTACCAATTACAGTTCCATTGTGGACACCGTTACCCATAATTTGAACTGCTTCCGACTACCACTCCGCAACGGATTTATTTCCACGCTTTTACTAAAATGGGGAATGATTTTGTAGTAAAGGCACCGTAGCGGCGACCACTTTGGGACTAACCCAGTTACGTTCCAGTGACTACCTTTACCCTAGATGTCCCTTAGTAGTAGGCGAGTGGTGACCCTTAATATCTCCGACCAAAGTATAACGCTTTTCGTGCAGCGACATCTACTTTTCTCCATCTTCCTCTTTCTACTGAGATTGAATGGAACACTCTCCTTACTTACGTTCGCCCGAGATGAAGTTATACCACGAGTTTAATAGAGGTGCGAAACGGTCTGGTATGGATTATCAGATTGGTGTGGTCCATTCCAAATAGATATTCATCTAGCAGGCTGAGGAACTGACACATTCGTCCTATCCCATGCATGTAAATGTATCATTTATATGTAAATTTTTCAGCGTACTAGATGAATATCTATTTGAAATGGACCCTGTAAGTCAATATTAAATTGAGACAGATATTGGCAATTTTGTTGGAAAAAATCTAAACGCACCGAAGTGTACTGATAAACTTATTATATATTATTAATTATCCCGAAAGTATGGATATTTATTTGCATAAAATGGCGCTTGAACTTTTAATCATAACCATGGCCTCCACAGCCATACATACTTCAAAATTCCATCAACAATCTTAAAGAAATTTTTGCGTAACCATTTCGAACGTTTTGCCTCTTAACAGTAGATCTTACTTTAGAGTAATATTTGCAATAATTAACACTAACTGAATGCTACTAAATAGTCGTCTACTTTATAGGATTTTATTTTACTATTGTGAGAATAAATATTTCTTTAAAATTATTATTATGCTAGTAACAACGACTTTGAAGTAATTTTGGTGACGTTAGCGGAACTCCCAAAAATAACTTTGAGGGAGTTGTGTGTATAAAGTAATTTTAATAGGAAATAATGTTACCCCAAATATGACATTAAGGTTGTGCGACTTCTAGTCTAAGTCGCCAAATAAAGTTATTTTTACGTAAGTATTACTTTATAATACTTCTTTTCGGTATATTTTACAATATAGTAATGAATTGAAGTAGAGTAAACCAAACTGCAACTTATTTTGCATAATTTTTACTTTAGGAAGGTTATTGTGGTTATAAGCGCTAGTTGAGAGTCAACTGACTTAATTCTTTTAATTCTTAGGTGTTTTTTGCAAAACAACAACAAAAAACTGTACAGTTTTTTTGCTGTGGTTTTGTGTTCATTTGTCCATGAACTCATGGAGCTTTAATTTTCAAGTGGTCTGTTTTTCATAAGAGCTTATTGGGGAAAATCGTTTATAACTAAATAGCACTGCATATCGATAATAAACACATTTGAAAATTAAGAAAACAAGGCCTTGAATTTCTTCCAAAAAAAAAACGAGAAGTGCAAATACGCATTTTAGCACGTTTTAAGTCGTTTTACATCGATTTCTACTGGTTTTAGCTGAAAATATATAATTACACCAAAAGACCACTAATTATACTCAAATACGCATTTTAGGACGTTTTAAGTCGTTTTACGTCAATTTCTACTGGTTTTTACCGAAAACATAAAATTACACCAAAAACCCTCTATTTATACTCAAATACGCATTTTAGTACGTTTCAAGTCGTTTTACAACAATTTCTACTGGTTTTAGCTGACAACATAAAATTACACCAAAAACCCTCTAATTATACTCAAATACGCATTTTAGCACGTTTCAAGTCGTTTTACGTCGATTTCTATTGGTTTTAGCTGAAAACATAAAATTACACCAAAAACCCTCTAATTATCCTCCAGGAGTTAATTTGTCGATGAACTCATGGAGCTTTAATTTTTGAGTGCTCTGTTTTTCATAAGAGCTTATTGGTGAAAATCGTTTATAACTAAATAGCACTGCATATCGATAATAAAAAACATTTGAAAATTAAGAAAACAAGGCCTTGAATTTCTTCGAAAAAAAAACGAGAAGTGCAAATACGCATTTTAGCACGTTTTAAGTCGTTTTACGTCGATTTCTACTGGTTTTAGCTGAAAACATAAAATTACACCAAAAACCCTCTAATTATCCTCCAGGAGTTCATTTGTCCATGAACTCATGGAGCTTTAATTTTTGAGTGCTCTGTTTTTCATAAGAGCTTATTGGTGAAAATCGTTTATAACTAAATAGCACTGCATATCGATAATTAAAACATTTGAAAATTAAGAAAACAGGGCCTTGAGTTTCTTCGAAAAAAAAACGAGAAGTGCAAATACGCATTTTAGCACGTTTTAAGTCGTTTTACGTCGATTTCTACTGGTTTTAGCTGAAAACATAAAATTACACCAAAAACCCTCTAATTATCCTCCAGGAGTTCATTTGTCCATGAACTCATGGAGCTTTAATTTTCAAGTGCTCTGTTTTCCATAAGAGCTTATTGGTGAAAATCGTTTATAACTAAATAGCACTGCATATCGATAACAAAAACATTTGAAAATTAAGAAAACAAGGCCTTAAATTTCTTCGAAAAAAAAACGAGAAGTGCAAATACGCATTTTAGCACGTTTTAAGTCGTTTTACGTCGATTTCTACTGGTTTTAGCTGACAACATAAAATTACACCAAAAACCCTCTAATTATACTCAAATACGCATTATAGCACGTTTCAAGTCGTTTTACGTCGATTTCTATTGGTTTTAGCTGAAAACATAAAATTACACCAAAAACCCTCTAATTATCTTCCAGGAGTTCATTTGTCCATGAACTCATGGAGCTTTAATTTTTGAGTGCTCTGTTTTTCATAAGAGCTTATTGGTGAAAATCGTTTATAACTAAATAGCACTGCATATCGATAATAAAAACATTTGAAAATTAAGAAAACAAGGCCTTGAATTTCTTCGAAAAAAAAACGAGAAGTGCAAATACGCAATTTAGCACGTTTTAAGTCGTTTTACGTCGATTTCTACTGGTTTTAGCTGAAAACATAAAATTACACCAAAAACCCTCTAATTATCCTCCAGGAGTTCATTTGTCCATGAACTCATGGAGCTTTAATTTTTGAGTGCTCTGTTTTTCATAAGAGCTTATTGGTGAAAATCGTTTATAACTAAATAGCACTGCATATCGATAATAAAAACATTTGAAAATTAAGAAAACAAGGCCTTGAATTTCTTCGAAAAAAAAACGAGAAGTGCAAATACGCAATTTAGCACGTTTTAAGTCGTTTTACGTCGATTTCTACTGGTTTTAGCTGAAAACATAAAATTACACCAAAAACCCTCTAATTATCCTCCAGGAGTTCATTTGTCCATGAACTCATGGAGCTTTAATTTTTGAGTGCTCTGTTTTTCATAAGAGCTTATTGGTGAAAATCGTTTATAACTAAATAGCACTGCATATCGATAATAAAAACATTTGAAAATTAAGAAAACAAGGCCTTGAATTTCTTCGAAAAAAAAACGAGAAGTGCAAATACGCAATTTAGCACGTTTTAAGTCGTTTTACGTCGATTTCTACTGGTTTTAGCTGAAAACATAAAATTACACCAAAAACCCTCTAATTATCCTCCAGGAGTTCATTTGTCCATGAACTCATGGAGCTTTAATTTTTGAGTGCTCTGTTTTTCATAAGAGCTTATTGGTGAAAATCGTTTATAACTAAATAGCACTGCATATCGATAACAAAAACATTTGAAAATTAAGAAAACAAGGCCTTAAATTTCTTCGAAAAAAAAACGAGAAGTGCAAATACGCATTTTAGCACGTTTTAAGTCGTTTTACGTCGATTTCTACTGGTTTTAGCTGAAAACATAAAATTACACCAAAAACCCTCTAATTATCCTCCAGGAGTTCATTTGTCCATGAACTCATGGAGCTTTAATTTTCAAGTGCTCTGTTTTCCATAAGAGCTTATTGGTGAAAATCGTTTATAACTAAATAGCACTGCATATCGATAACAAAAACATTTGAAAATTAAGAAAACAAGGCCTTAAATTTCTTCGAAAAAAAAACGAGAAGTGCAAATACGCATTTTAGCACGTTTTAAGTCGTTTTACGTCGATTTCTACTGGTTTTAGCTGACAACATAAAATTACACCAAAAACCCTCTAATTATACTCAAATACGCATTATAGCACGTTTCAAGTCGTTTTACGTCGATTTCTATTGGTTTTAGCTGAAAACATAAAATTACACCAAAAACCCTCTAATTATCCTCCAGGAGTTCATTTGTCGATGAACTCATGGAGCTTTAATTTTTGAGTGCTCTGTTTTTCATAAGAGCTTATTGGTGAAAATCGTTTATAACTAAATAGCACTGCATATCGATAATAAAAACATTTGAAAATTAAGAAAACAAGGCCTTGAATTTCTTCGAAAAAAAAACGAGAAGTGCAAATACGCAATTTAGCACGTTTTAAGTCGTTTTACGTCGATTTCTACTGGTTTTAGCTGAAAACATAAAATTACACCAAAAACCCTCTAATTATCCTCCAGGAGTTCATTTGTCCATGAACTCATGGAGCTTTAATTTTCAAGTGCTCTGTTTTTCATAAGAGCTTATTGGTGAAAATCGTTTATAACTAAATAGCACTGCATATCGATAACAAAAACATTTGAAAATTAAGAAAACAAGGCCTTAAATTTCTTCGAAAAAAAAACGAGAAGTGCAAATACGCATTTTAGCACATTTTAAGTCGTTTTACGTCGATTTCTACTGGTTTTAGCTGAAAACATAAAATTACACCAAAAACCCTCTAATTATCCTCCAGGAGTTCATTTGTCCATGAACTCATGGAGCTTTAATTTTCAAGTGCTCTGTTTTTCATAAGAGCTTATTGGTGAAAATCGTTTATAACTAAATAGCACTGCATATCGATAACAAAAACATTTGAAAATTAAGAAAACAAGGCCTTAAATTTCTTCGAAAAAAAAACGAGAAGTGCAAATACGCATTTTAGCACGTTTTAAGTCGTTTTACGTCGATTTCTACTGGTTTTAGCTGACAACATAAAATTACACCAAAAACCCTCTAATTATACTCAAATACGCATTATAGCACGTTTCAAGTCGTTTTACGTCGATTTCTATTGGTTTTAGCTGAAAACATAAAATTACACCAAAAACCCTCTAATTATCTTCCAGGAGTTCATTTGTCCATGAACTCATGGAGCTTTAATTTTTGAGTGCTCTGTTTTTCATAAGAGCTTATTGGTGAAAATCGTTTATAACTAAATAGCACTGCATATCGATAATAAAAACATTTGAAAATTAAGAAAACAAGGCCTTGAATTTCTTCGAAAAAAAAACGAGAAGTGCAAATACGCAATTTAGCACGTTTTAAGTCGTTTTACGTCGATTTCTACTGGTTTTAGCTGAAAACATAAAATTACACCAAAAACCCTCTAATTATCCTCCAGGAGTTCATTTGTCCATGAACTCATGGAGCTTTAATTTTTGAGTGCTCTGTTTTTCATAAGAGCTTATTGGTGAAAATCGTTTATAACTAAATAGCACTGCATATCGATAATAAAAACATTTGAAAATTAAGAAAACAAGGCCTTGAATTTCTTCGAAAAAAAAACGAGAAGTGCAAATACGCAATTTAGCACGTTTTAAGTCGTTTTACGTCGATTTCTACTGGTTTTAGCTGAAAACATAAAATTACACCAAAAACCCTCTAATTATCCTCCAGGAGTTCATTTGTCCATGAACTCATGGAGCTTTAATTTTTGAGTGCTCTGTTTTTCATAAGAGCTTATTGGTGAAAATCGTTTATAACTAAATAGCACTGCATATCGATAATAAAAACATTTGAAAATTAAGAAAACAAGGCCTTGAATTTCTTCGAAAAAAAAACGAGAAGTGCAAATACGCAATTTAGCACGTTTTAAGTCGTTTTACGTCGATTTCTACTGGTTTTAGCTGAAAACATAAAATTACACCAAAAACCCTCTAATTATCCTCCAGGAGTTCATTTGTCCATGAACTCATGGAGCTTTAATTTTTGAGTGCTCTGTTTTTCATAAGAGCTTATTGGTGAAAATCGTTTATAACTAAATAGCACTGCATATCGATAATAAAAACATTTGAAAATTAAGAAAACAAGGCCTTGAATTTCTTCGAAAAAAAAACGAGAAGTGCAAATACGCAATTTAGCACGTTTTAAGTCGTTTTACGTCGATTTCTACTGGTTTTAGCTGAAAACATAAAATTACACCAAAAACCCTCTAATTATCCTCCAGGAGTTCATTTGTCCATGAACTCATGGAGCTTTAATTTTTGAGTGCTCTGTTTTTCATAAGAGCTTATTGGTGAAAATCGTTTATAACTAAATAGCACTGCATATCGATAACAAAAACATTTGAAAATTAAGAAAACAAGGCCTTAAATTTCTTCGAAAAAAAAACGAGAAGTGCAAATACGCATTTTAGCACGTTTTAAGTCGTTTTACGTCGATTTCTACTGGTTTTAGCTGACAACATAAAATTACACCAAAAACCCTCTAATTATACTCAAATACGCATTATAGCACGTTTCAAGTCGTTTTACGTCGATTTCTATTGGTTTTAGCTGAAAACATAAAATTACACCAAAAACCCTCTAATTATCTTCCAGGAGTTCATTTGTCCATGAACTCATGGAGCTTTAATTTTTGAGTGCTCTGTTTTTCATAAGAGCTTATTGGTGAAAATCGTTTATAACTAAATAGCACTGCATATCGATAATAAAAACATTTGAAAATTAAGAAAACAAGGCCTTGAATTTCTTCGAAAAAAAAACGAGAAGTGCAAATACGCAATTTAGCACGTTTTAAGTCGTTTTACGTCGATTTCTACTGGTTTTAGCTGAAAACATAAAATTACACCAAAAACCCTCTAATTATCCTCCAGGAGTTCATTTGTCCATGAACTCATGGAGCTTTAATTTTTGAGTGCTCTGTTTTTCATAAGAGCTTATTGGTGAAAATCGTTTATAACTAAATAGCACTGCATATCGATAATAAAAACATTTGAAAATTAAGAAAACAAGGCCTTGAATTTCTTCGAAAAAAAAACGAGAAGTGCAAATACGCAATTTAGCACGTTTTAAGTCGTTTTACGTCGATTTCTACTGGTTTTAGCTGAAAACATAAAATTACACCAAAAACCCTCTAATTATCCTCCAGGAGTTCATTTGTCCATGAACTCATGGAGCTTTAATTTTTGAGTGCTCTGTTTTTCATAAGAGCTTATTGGTGAAAATCGTTTATAACTAAATAGCACTGCATATCGATAACAAAAACATTTGAAAATTAAGAAAACAAGGCCTTAAATTTCTTCGAAAAAAAAACGAGAAGTGCAAATACGCATTTTAGCACGTTTTAAGTCGTTTTACGTCGATTTCTACTGGTTTTAGCTGACAACATAAAATTACACCAAAAACCCTCTAATTATACTCAAATACGCATTATAGCACGTTTCAAGTCGTTTTACGTCGATTTCTATTGGTTTTAGCTGAAAACATAAAATTACACCAAAAACCCTCTAATTATCCTCCAGGAGTTCATTTGTCGATGAACTCATGGAGCTTTAATTTTTGAGTGCTCTGTTTTTCATAAGAGCTTATTGGTGAAAATCGTTTATAACTAAATAGCACTGCATATCGATAATAAAAACATTTGAAAATTAAGAAAACAAGGCCTTGAATTTCTTCGAAAAAAAAACGAGAAGTGCAAATACGCAATTTAGCACGTTTTAAGTCGTTTTACGTCGATTTCTACTGGTTTTAGCTGAAAACATAAAATTACACCAAAAACCCTCTAATTATCCTCCAGGAGTTCATTTGTCCATGAACTCATGGAGCTTTAATTTTTGAGTGCTCTGTTTTTCATAAGAGCTTATTGGTGAAAATCGTTTATAACTAAATAGCACTGCATATCGATAATAAAAACATTTGAAAATTAAGAAAACAAGGCCTTGAATTTCTTCGAAAAAAAAACGAGAAGTGCAAATACGCAATTTAGCACGTTTTAAGTCGTTTTACGTCGATTTCTACTGGTTTTAGCTGAAAACATAAAATTACACCAAAAACCCTCTAATTATCCTCCAGGAGTTCATTTGTCCATGAACTCATGGAGCTTTAATTTTTGAGTGCTCTGTTTTTCATAAGAGCTTATTGGTGAAAATCGTTTATAACTAAATAGCACTGCATATCGATAATAAAAACATTTGAAAATTAAGAAAACAAGGCCTTGAATTTCTTCGAAAAAAAAACGAGAAGTGCAAATACGCAATTTAGCACGTTTTAAGTCGTTTTACGTCGATTTCTACTGGTTTTAGCTGAAAACATAAAATTACACCAAAAACCCTCTAATTATCCTCCAGGAGTTCATTTGTCCATGAACTCATGGAGCTTTAATTTTCAAGTGCTCTGTTTTCCATAAGAGCTTATTGGTGAAAATCGTTTATAACTAAATAGCACTGCATATCGATAACAAAAACATTTGAAAATTAAGAAAACAAGGCCTTAAATTTCTTCGAAAAAAAAACGAGAAGTGCAAATACGCATTTTAGCACGTTTTAAGTCGTTTTACGTCGATTTCTACTGGTTTTAGCTGACAACATAAAATTACACCAAAAACCCTCTAATTATACTCAAATACGCATTATAGCACGTTTCAAGTCGTTTTACGTCGATTTCTATTGGTTTTAGCTGAAAACATAAAATTACACCAAAAACCCTCTAATTATCCTCCAGGAGTTCATTTGTCGATGAACTCATGGAGCTTTAATTTTTGAGTGCTCTGTTTTTCATAAGAGCTTATTGGTGAAAATCGTTTATAACTAAATAGCACTGCATATCGATAATAAAAACATTTGAAAATTAAGAAAACAAGGCCTTGAATTTCTTCGAAAAAAAAACGAGAAGTGCAAATACGCAATTTAGCACGTTTTAAGTCGTTTTACGTCGATTTCTACTGGTTTTAGCTGAAAACATAAAATTACACCAAAAACCCTCTAATTATCCTCCAGGAGTTCATTTGTCCATGAACTCATGGAGCTTTAATTTTTGAGTGCTCTGTTTTTCATAAGAGCTTATTGGTGAAAATCGTTTATAACTAAATAGCACTGCATATCGATAACAAAAACATTTGAAAATTAAGAAAACAAGGCCTTAAATTTCTTCGAAAAAAAAACGAGAAGTGCAAATACGCATTTTAGCACGTTTTAAGTCGTTTTACGTCGATTTCTACTGGTTTTAGCTGAAAACATAAAATTACACCAAAAACCCTCTAATTATCCTCCAGGAGTTCATTTGTCCATGAACTCATGGAGCTTTAATTTTCAAGTGCTCTGTTTTCCATAAGAGCTTATTGGTGAAAATCGTTTATAACTAAATAGCACTGCATATCGATAACAAAAACATTTGAAAATTAAGAAAACAAGGCCTTAAATTTCTTCGAAAAAAAAACGAGAAGTGCAAATACGCATTTTAGCACGTTTTAAGTCGTTTTACGTCGATTTCTACTGGTTTTAGCTGACAACATAAAATTACACCAAAAACCCTCTAATTATACTCAAATACGCATTATAGCACGTTTCAAGTCGTTTTACGTCGATTTCTATTGGTTTTAGCTGAAAACATAAAATTACACCAAAAACCCTCTAATTATCCTCCAGGAGTTCATTTGTCGATGAACTCATGGAGCTTTAATTTTTGAGTGCTCTGTTTTTCATAAGAGCTTATTGGTGAAAATCGTTTATAACTAAATAGCACTGCATATCGATAATAAAAACATTTGAAAATTAAGAAAACAAGGCCTTGAATTTCTTCGAAAAAAAAACGAGAAGTGCAAATACGCAATTTAGCACGTTTTAAGTCGTTTTACGTCGATTTCTACTGGTTTTAGCTGAAAACATAAAATTACACCAAAAACCCTCTAATTATCCTCCAGGAGTTCATTTGTCCATGAACTCATGGAGCTTTAATTTTTGAGTGCTCTGTTTTTCATAAGAGCTTATTGGTGAAAATCGTTTATAACTAAATAGCACTGCATATCGATAATAAAAACATTTGAAAATTAAGAAAACAAGGCCTTGAATTTCTTCGAAAAAAAAACGAGAAGTGCAAATACGCAATTTAGCACGTTTTAAGTCGTTTTACGTCGATTTCTACTGGTTTTAGCTGAAAACATAAAATTACACCAAAAACCCTCTAATTATCCTCCAGGAGTTCATTTGTCCATGAACTCATGGAGCTTTAATTTTTGAGTGCTCTGTTTTTCATAAGAGCTTATTGGTGAAAATCGTTTATAACTAAATAGCACTGCATATCGATAACAAAAACATTTGAAAATTAAGAAAACAAGGCCTTAAATTTCTTCGAAAAAAAAACGAGAAGTGCAAATACGCATTTTAGCACGTTTTAAGTCGTTTTACGTCGATTTCTACTGGTTTTAGCTGACAACATAAAATTACACCAAAAACCCTCTAATTATACTCAAATACGCATTATAGCACGTTTCAAGTCGTTTTACGTCGATTTCTATTGGTTTTAGCTGAAAACATAAAATTACACCAAAAACCCTCTAATTATCCTCCAGGAGTTCATTTGTCGATGAACTCATGGAGCTTTAATTTTTGAGTGCTCTGTTTTTCATAAGAGCTTATTGGTGAAAATCGTTTATAACTAAATAGCACTGCATATCGATAATAAAAACATTTGAAAATTAAGAAAACAAGGCCTCGAATTTCTTCGAAAAAAAAACGAGAAGTGCAAATACGCATTTTAGCACGTTTTAAGTCGTTTTACGTCGATTTCTACTGGTTTTAGCTGAAAATATATAATTACACCAAAAGACCACTAATTATACTCAAATACGCATTTTAGGACGTTTTAAGTCGTTTTACGTCCATTTCTACTGGTTTTTACCGAAAACATAAAATTACACCAAAAACCCTCTATTTATACTCAAATACGCATTTTAGCACGTTTCAAGTCGTTTTACAACAATTTCTACTGGTTTTAGCTGACAACATAAAATTACACCAAAAACCCTCTAATTATACTCAAATACGCATTTTAGCACGTTTCAAGTCGTTTTACGTCGATTTCTACTGGTTTTAGCTGAAAACATAAAATTACACCAAAAACCCTCTATATTATCCTCCAGGAGTTCATTTGTCCATGAACTCATGGAGCTTTAATTTTTGAGTGCTCTGTTTTTCATAAGAGCTTATTGGTAAAAATCGTTTATAACTAAATAGCACTGCATATCGATAATAAACACATTTGAAAATTAAGAAAACAAGGCCTTGAATTTCTTCGAAAAAAAACGAGAAGTGCAAATACGCATTTTAGGACGTTTTAAGTCGTTTTACGTCAATTTCTACTGGTTTTTACCGAAAACATAAAATTACACCAAAAACCCTCTATTTATACTCAAATACGCATTTTAGCACGTTTCAAGTCGTTTTACAACAATTTCTACTGGTTTTAGCTGACAACATAAAATTACACCAAAAACCCTCTAATTATCCTCCAGGAGTTCATTTGTCCATGAACTCATGGAGCTTTAATTTTTGAGTGCTCTGTTTTTCATAAGAGCTTATTGGTGAAAATCGTTTATAACTAAATAGCACTGCATATCGATAATAAACACATTTGAAAATTAAGAAAACAAGGCCTTGAATTTCTTCGAAAAAAAACGAGAAGTGCAAATACGCATTTTAGGACGTTTTAAGTCGTTTTACGTCAATTTCTACTGGTTTTTACCGAAAACATAAAATTACACCAAAAACCCTCTAATTATACTCAAATACGCATTTTAGCACGTTTTAAGTCGTTTTACGTCGATTTCTACTGGTTTTAGCTGAAAACATAAAATTACATCAAAAACCCTCTAATTTCATTTGTCCATGAACTCATGGAGCTTTAATTTTTGAGTGCTCTGTTTTTCATAAGAGCTTATTGGTGAAAATCGTTTATAACTAAATAGCACTGCATATCGATAATAAAAACATTTGAAAATTAAGAAAACAAGGCCTTGAATTTCTTCGAAAAAAAAAACGAGAAGTGCAAATACGCATTTTAGCACGTTTTAAGTCGTTTTACGTCGATTTCTACTGGTTTTAGCTGAAAATATATAATTACACCAAAAAACCACTAATTATACTCAAATACGCATTTTAGGACGTTTTAAGTCGTATTAAGTCAATTTCTACTGGTTTTTACCGAAAACATAAAATTACACCAAAAACCCTCTATTTATACTCAAATACGCATTTTAGCACGTTTCAAGTCGTTTTACAACAATTTCTACTGGTTTTAGCTGACAACATAAAATTACACCAAAAACCCTCTAATTATCCTCCAGGAGTTCATTTGTCCATGAACTCATGGAGCTTTAATTTTTGAGTGCTCTGTTTTTCATAAGAGCTTATTGGTGAAAATCATTTATAACTAAATAGCACTGCATATCGATAATAAACACATTTGAAAATTAAGAAAACAAGGCCTTGAATTTCTTCGAAAAAAAACGAGAAGTGCAAATACGCATTTTAGGACGTTTTAAGTCGTTTTACGTCAATTTCTACTGGTTTTTACCGAAAACATAAAATTACACCAAAAACCCTCTAATTATACTCAAATACGCATTTTAGCACGTTTTAAGTCGTTTTACGTCGATTTCTACTGGTTTTAGCTGAAAACATAAAATTACATCAAAAACCCTCTAATTATCCTCCATGAGTTCATTTGTCCATGAACTCATGGAGCTTTAATTTTTGAGTGCTCTGTTTTTCATAAGAGCTTATTGGTGAAAATCGTTTATAACTAAATAGCACTGCATATCGATAATAAAAACATTTGAAAATTAAGAAAACAAGGCCTTGAATTTCTTCGAAAAAAAAAAACGAGAAGTGCAAATACGCATTTTAGCACGTTTTAAGTCGTTTTACGTCGATTTCTACTGGTTTTAGCTGAAAATATATAATTACACCAAAAAACCACTAATTATACTCAAATACGCATTTTAGGACGTTTTAAGTCGTATTAAGTCGATTTCTGCTGGTTTTTACCGAAAACATAAAATTACACCAAAAACCCTCTAATTATACTCAAATACGCATTTTAGTACGTTTCAAGTCGTTTTACAACAATTTCTACTGGTTTTAGCTGACAACATAAAATTACACCAAAAACCCTCTAATTATACTCAAATACGCATTTTAGCACGTTTTAAGTCGATTTCTACTGGTTTTAGCTGAAAACATAAAATTACACCAAAAACCCTCTAATTATCCTCCAGGAGTTCATTTGTCCATGAACTCATGGAGCTTTCTTTTTGAGTGCTCTGTTTTTCATAAGAGCTTATTGGTGAAAATCGTTTATAACTAAAAACGAGAAGTGTTTAATTTGTCCTTACCTTATTATTTTGTATGCATCTATCTGAAATATTACACGATGCATTAAGGAGTCATGTTCTAGGTAATTTATGATCCAAGCTAATAAAAACTAATGCTTATGTGTCCGAAAAAAACAACTACTGATTTCTCTTTTTTTCAGCATGGATGCTCGGAAGCTGGATGTGCAAAACAGTCCCTTATATACAAGGGGTGTCAGTGGCAGCTTCAGTCTACAGCTTAGTTGCAGTATCGCTAGACAGGTATGTGTACTTATGTATTTAACGCACATACAAATAATGGTGCAACTACCCAACCTCAGAAAAACTAAAGACAATTTTTATTTCAATTGTCGTTTAGTCCTTGAGATAATTTATGATTTATACCCCTGGAATTACAAAGTAATTCGCCGAGGTTAAACAAAAACAAAACTCCAGAGCGCGTCCGGAACTTCGAAACATATTAAATGTGTAAATCTCAAAAATAAATAAAACCTGGCCCATTTCGGACGCCCTTCGCTGGACACTTTTATTAAACGCCCTAACAAAGCCGCGATTTATTATTCCCATTGTAGATCACGTCATACTCATGTGTGACCTAAGCGAATGAATAGAATCCAACTTCCATGAATTTCCGAGCTACCTTAACCTGGTTTTAATTGCCACAAAGGAAAAAAAAAACGACTAACTCGCATTTTGTGTATTTTAAATCTACGAACGTATAGTAACAACAGCACTTAATTTAGGGAAATAAATAAAGTAAAATTTCCATATTATTAAAGTATTAATGCACGATGACTGGGTGAACAGTTTTAACTACTGGAACCACTGGATGCACCACTGGAACACTTCTAACTACAGGCACCACTGGAACTGGAGCGTGTACTATAGGAACGGTTTTGACCACAGGTACCACTGGGTGAGCTACTACTGGAGTAACCACGTGATGGGATGTGGCTATTATACCTGGGGCTGGTAGTCCGGAAACATAGCAGGCAATAGTTGCAAACAATATCTAAAATAAAAAAAATACATTTTGGAATAATTGATGTATTAGCACCGAAAAAAAGCAAATTCGGGGAAGATGTGTTCTTTTAAATGAGATAATGCGTAAGTTTCGCCGACGGCAGCAGCTGAGAAGTTTAGTCAGCGAACCCTGATTGGCCAATCAGGTGCCGATTTTTAGCATTCACTGGCTAAACTTCTCAGCTGCTGCCGTCGGCGGAAACTACGCAATAATAGATAATCAAACTTTTTTTTGGCCATCTGAGAGTTCTCTTGGATTATTATGTAACGAAGATAGCTCTTTATTAATGTTAATTTCAATGACAAATGACACCAGTCTAGTTCTAATCAAAATCAGTGAGCAGTCGGAAACTAGTTGACATAAAACCGACAGATAATTTTGGTTGGATAGTGAAAGGCCATAAACTGATGACATATTATACAGCGAAGGCCAAAATTCCCGCATAAATTCATTAAATAATCAAAGAATTTTTTTTTTTTCAAAATGCTCGAGCACGTCAATTGTTGTTCTTAGTTGTGCATTTTTTGACATGACAGACATGTATACAGGGTCATCCATGTAGTAGATACATGTCACTTTTTAATTTTTTCTTATGGAACCCCCTGTATATAAAAAGTCTTTTAACTCTTTTGGAGTTACTGAACATATTTCGTATCACATACCCTATCCCTAAACGCAACAGTTAACGAGAAATTTGCCTTTGAATATCACAAAGCGCACTCATTTAATTACCTACAAATACTAGGTAGGTAATTAAATTACCTAACTGACCTATGACAATCGCTGTTTTTTTCACTAACACCAACTCTTATATTTTGCAATTGTTCCCAAGTCTTCTTGCCCTTTCTTGAGAAAAATCTTTAGTCTTTTACTTCTCGGAAGACGAGGTATTCCCTTTTCACATTGACGGTTTAGGGTATTTAAGGGCTTCTACGAGATGAATTTTCAATGTCAAAACACAATTTCTCTTTTAGGTATGCGCCCAACTAAATTATTAGTACTTCTTGATTCTCAAGACATGATGTGTGATAGCGTCCTCCATGGAAATTCGCAATGGAGACCAGCGTTCTAAAACACTAAATTAGTGGGCTCACTTTTTACTTTTTACCCAACTCGAAAATCCTTTCCACCGTTGAATTTGTCATCTAATTTTGCCTATAAACTCCCATGCAGTGATTGTGATTAGAGCTTCACGAGACCACGAGAATCGAGACCGAGACTTTAATATCGACTTCGAGACCGAGGCTGTCTAGATCTCGATCTCGGTCTCGGTCTGCGAAACCGAGACCGAGACCGATACTGCCAATCGAGACTCTCGAGAGCCTCGGTCTCGAAAAATATCATTGGTTTGCAAGAGATTAGGTATTATATAATCAGCAGGCGAGGGGTCCTTATAATAGTGCGTTGCATATAGTTATTCTTAGTACGAAAAGACACTTTACTTTAAGTACGTACTAGAGAAGTACTGTAGTTCTTGGGTAGTTACTTGAGTTTTCTACTTTCCCATTTTATAGAAAAATAAAGGAGATTTTGTTGGCTTACAAAGTAGTTGACACACGACAAAGACGAAGATAAGTGTAAAGTGTTACTTTCCGCCCTTTATATTTATAAATAACTATCAACTATCATAAATACGTTCTATGAATTCCTGAGTGTGACTAGCCTGCCAGTTGACAATATGATGATGAAATTTTTGTGTTTGCAAAAGTATTGTATTATTTCTATACAGGGTAATTTTTAAAGGTAATTTTTAAGTTGGTTTAAATTACTTCATTCTACCACAAAATAAAGCTAAGAAAATAGGAATTTTTCCATTGGCAGTATGTGCAATTTTTCGACACATGCATATTCGAGTTCATTATATAAAACCTGATTTGAAATATTTTCATATTTTTAATGAAATTTTGTAGATGTGTCGATAGCTAAGACAGGACGCATATTTTTTAAAAAAAAATATGTTTAGTAGCATCAGTGGCAACTTACGGGCAGGTCTAATTCAGTTTTACATTAAACTAACCTGAACTAACCTGATTCTACATTGGAAATTGAAACCCTCAATAATTTCTTAAAGAAAATTAAAAACTTAAAGTTTTTAATTTTCAAAAGTGTCATTTTGATAAAAACCTATTTCCAATTTTGTTCACTGTTGTGCGGAAAAATGGCGAAATTAAGCGAAACTCAAAGAACAGACATTTTAAGCATGATTGGATGTGGTAATCGAACAAGAAATCAAAGCAAAGTTTGTGAAATATTCAATTCCAAATATCCGGACAGTCAAATATCGCAGCCTACCGTGAGCAGAATTGAAAGGAAATTTAGAGAAGTGGGACCCGTAAGAGATCTTTCCAGATCTAGTAGACCCTCGATTTCCCAGAATAATAAATTTTATCCATTGAAGAAAATCCCCATAAACCAGCTCAAGAAATAGCATTGGATAATGAAATCGGAAAATCATCTGTTCGAAGAATTCTCAAAAAAGAAAAATATCATCCGTACAAAATAAAATCAATCCACGAGCTTAACGAAGATGATCCAGATTGCAATTTTGCGAAATTTTGATGAACAGATCCAACAATGACCGTTTTTTCTCTAAAAGAATATTTTTTTCTGATGAATCAAAATTTTGTTTATACGGTATGATGAACAGACAAAACTACCGGTACTGGTCATCCACGAATCCAAATTGGGCGATTGAATCTCACACCCAATATCCTCATCCTGTTAATGTTTGGGCCGGTATTGTCAGAGATAGAATCATAGGACCGTATTTTCTTGAAGATACTCTAACAGGCCACCGTTATTTGCAATTTTTAAGAAATGAACTAATTCCTGACCTTTTTCCGTTTCCTAATGCAAATAACCCGAATATTCCAGATGAATCAATTTGGTTTCAACAAGATGACGCGCCACCACACTTTAGCAAAGAGGTGCGACCATATTTAAACGTTTCCGGGTCGATGAATTGGACGAAGGGGCCATTTAGAGTGGCCTGCAAGGTCACCTGACCTCGCCCCAATGGACCTTTTTATGAGGTTCTCTAAGACATAAAGTGTATCTAAATAAGCCCGACAGTATAGTTAAAAAATAAAATTACGCACGTAAGTCAACAAATACCCGCCGAAGTGATAATAAACGTGCTAAACGAATTTGAATCACGGCTTGCCCACTGTCAAGAAGTTAGTGGGAAACTGTTCGAGCATTTAATTCATTAGAGTTAGTAGTTCATATTGTAATTTTTTTTCAATTGCTAGTAAATTAACTCGTTATTTTCATGTAGTTATTATTACCGTAAATTTCTCGTTAACTGTTGCGTTTAGGGATAGGGTATGTGATACGAAATATGTTCAGAAACTCCAAAGGATTTTAACTTTTTATATACAGGGGGTTCCATAAGAAAAAACTAAAAAGTGACATTTATCTACTAAGAGAACTAAGAACAACAATTAACGTGTTCTAGCATTTTAATAAAAAAAAATTCCTTGAATTTTTAATGAATTTATGCGGGACTTTTGGCCCTCACTGTATGTGACATAATATGAAATTGCAAACGAATTAATCACGAACGAAGTGTTTTTCTATTTACTAGATTTAATAGTAAGTCAATGGAATTTATGATGATGGCCGTTAGATGTAACTAGAGCTCATTCACTAAATTTTGGCATCTCGTTATCTTTTAAATCTTCACTTTTTTATACCTATCTCTTTTCGGCACATATTGAGAAGATACAATAAAAATGTTTAAAGTCATATTTCCAACGCCTACTTGAGGATAATAATAAGTGAATAGATCATAGGATTCGATTTTAGGCTAATGTTTAACCGCCATTCAGTTTGGCGCATTTTTTTTTCATATTTAACATAATACTGACCACGTCAGCTAAACAAAAGAGCAAAAGACACAATAACAACAATAAAAAAAGAGCTATTGTGACCCTTATGTCCTTTGTCTCTGTTCATTTGATAAATCCGAAATAATCGGAATTAGATTTTCCTTAAAAATAAGTCATTTTAATATTTTGTTAACTTATTTCGAATATTTACTACACTGCACTAGCTATCCGATCCCATCTCGCGGGCCTCGCTGGTTTATGTACCCGGCCTGAACATACTCTCGTACATTCGAGAACAGAGGCGGCTGTTTCCGATTCTCGTTTAGTTTAGACGGGTCCCCGGGGTCGTGGTCGGCGCTCGGCGTTGCCTCTTCGACCCGAATCTCTGTGGACCGTCAGTCGGACGTAACATTGCCCCCCTTCTTAGTTCTGATCGTCCCGATCAGAGAAATACTGTAAGTCTTTAACCGTTCAAGATAAACCACTTTCATCTTTGCTCTAGGGTTACGTTGTATCCTGTATACCACGTCGATGATCCGTTTGATGACTGCATATGGACCCTCTCAACTTGGAGACAACTTGGGAGACTTTCCTTTCTTCCTCTGTGGATTATACCATGACACCAAGTCACCCGCTTTAAATCCTGCAGAATTCGCACTTAGGAAATACCTGGCTTTCATCCGATCGCTGGCAATCTTTATCTTTGTCCTCACGTTTCGATTTCCTTTAATCTTTCTCGAAGTTCATCAGCATAGTTGTGGACATCGTGCACCGGTTCTTCTGGTGATCCCTACACCAAATCTACCGGAAAACGAAGTTCTTTACCAAATATAACCTTAGCAAGGGTATGTCCTGTCTTATTAAGTACTGCACCCCTGTAACCCATCATTAGAAGAGGCAGAAATGTGTCCCAAGATTTTTGGTGCGTTCGCTACCATTTTGCAGAGGTATCGTTCCATGGTTCGGTTGAAACGCTCGACCATGCCATTTGATTGTGGATGGAGCGGAGTTGTCCTGGTTTTGCGGATTCCTAAAAGTTCCATGATCTTCTTGAGAAGTTGAGATTCAAAATTCCGTCCCTGGTCCATGAAGCTCTAATATTGATGCACCATGATTGCAAATGCAAGGTTGGCAAGCTTTTTTTTGAAATATTAAATCTCTGTCTTTAAATATATCGAGTAATTTTTTTATGTAATCCCCATTGTACAAAAAAAACTCAAAGAACGTCTTATTTTACTGAACAATTCTTAGACACCCAAATTAGACCAACAAACTTTTATTTAACACTCCACAGATCTCTCGACTTACCACATGTCGATATTATTTTCTATCACAGTTTCGTTTCACCAACATGGCTTTAGCCAGCTTTGAAGTTTTCAGACATGATCGTAAAACCGAAATATTTTCCTTTTGCCTACATTAAGTAAATCCACAGACAGCAAAATCCATGGTTTGTTTCGTAATTGTCCAGGAACATAAGATTGTCTGCTAAGAACCAGTTGAGTGTCAACCTCAAAGAAAAGAAGGAGACGTCAAAACTGTGGCGAGTTGTTTACAGTATTTCTGGTGGTGTTCGCCAAAGTATTTATATTGGAGAAAGTTTAAACCTTCTGCAAAAACAACACTTGCCCAATATTCTATCAACACAAGACAACGGATGAATTTTAATAAAGTTCACATTCTGGACAGAGAGCTTTGGAGATGGTTGAAGTTGTACGGAATACAACTCTATCAGCAAACGCACAAATATTGAAGACCTAAGTAATATCTACTCCAACCTCATAAAAATTTGCGCACACAAGAGACCACACAACAACGACAATACTGCCAACAGTTACCCTTTTGATATCTTCTGGATCTTTTAGAGTTAATCATCAGGAAACAGTTTTATTCTTTTCTCTCGTTTCTTGTGTTTTGATGTTTCACATGATTTTAAGTTTTTGAATGCAATATGATTTCCTTTGACGCCAGATTTCTGTCGATTATGTCGATGTTTTAACTAATAGTACATTCTATTTATAACGGAAGCTTCCATTTATGCCCTATTTATTTATAAATATTGTAGCCCTCGAAAAAGCATTAAATCTTGCCACATGCTATGTGCAGCTAAGAAGTTTCTCTTTCCAACACCCCGACCGACTACCCAAAAAATGTTCTTTTCTGAGATTTCCCGACCGACATACTTCCGACAAGATATGAATAACGTCAAAATACTGACTTCAGGTATTAGATACCAAGTTTATAACAAGAAAAAGAGACGCAGTTGCAAAGGGGCTTCTGGGTTAAGAAGCTAAGATCAGTTTGGTGTTGAGTATTTGACGTCCATATATTTAATATACAGGGTGATTCAAAATTCAGGACAAAGATTTTAAGGGCATATTTGAGGGGTCAAAATAAGACGTTTTTTTTTCCTATAAACATAGGTCCTAAAATGAACCCTCTCCCTCCTACGGGCAATTTTTTGATAAATCCAGCAAAGAAGATCTAACTAGACCAAACAATAAAAAAAACTGTTAACATTTCTACCTTTCGATTCTACAAAATTGACATTAACAATTTGACAACATAAATAAAAAATTTCAGTTGCCATAACTACCAAGTCCCAGCCTCCTATGTTTTTCCTTATTATGATGATAATACTACAGCCGTTCAGTCAAAGGAGTTTTTCTCGAAAACGGTTAATTTAATCAAAAAACTTCAAGAAATAAAAATTGAAGATATTTGTTTGGCCTACTGGATAGTGACGATGAATTTAACAAAACTCTCGGGAAACATAAAATATTCGTCATCATAATGACAGTAAGTCCTTAAAAACTGCGAAAAATCAAGATTTTGCCATTTATGAGAAATGAAATAAAAAAAGGTCGTTGAGAAACGAGGATGTACACATTTTCAAGAATTTTCATGAACTAATATGGCCACAATTAAAAAAAAAAGATTTTTCTTTCTCAACTTCCAGGGCACGTAGGGGAAAGGGGGTTAATTTTAGGACCCATGTTTATAGAAAAAAAATCTTATTTTGACCCCACAATCACCCTGTATATTTATAATCATTTTACATACCACCCTCTATGGGTATTATGTGGAAGATAGTCAACAGGAATCCCTAGGGGGAGGCTTTTAGAAAGTGAAGCAGCCGTTGTCTTTTGAAAAAAGATAGGTAGCAAGATCAATACGGCAAAACGCTATTTTCAAAGTGCCGTGTTAAACAAGGTTACAAAAGTTCGTATTGGATTAGGGTTTTCATGGATTATAAGAGCATGAGAGACCCTAACGAACGCTAAGACCCGTGTTATATAGGAATGGGGCCCAACAATCGCTAAGCTCTATAATTGTCGGGCGCCATACGCATAATCATACAAGGCTCAGCGATTGATCAGGTGCGTTTCCGAATAGGAGTTTATAAACAAAGTTTGTATGACTTGGGGTCTTTCGTAACCCCTTAAACATCTGTCTGAAACATCCTGTATATATACATGTATATGGGGCCCAACCTAACCCTATGATCCGTGTGTGTGTAAGTGGAGCCCAACTATTGATAAACACGGTATAATGTGTATATGAATAGGGTCCAACGAACGCTCTGATCCGTGTGTAGAAAAGTGGGGCCCAACAAACGCTGAACCGTGTATGATTATGTGAATTTGGACAAACAATATGACACGTGTCATTAGAAGGTTATTCAGTAAACTTGGTCTTACAAGTTTGGGGAGTTTACTTTTTTTAGAGATTGTGATATAAAGAAAGTGCGCAGAAACTGGAAAATTGTAAATGCATATTTTTAAAGAAAAAAAAAAGTATGGGTCACCCGGTTTTCGCAAAATAGTCCTTGTTTCTCGATCTATGCTGAACTAAAAAGCTATCTGGAATATATTTCGTAGGAATCAAAAGTCACGTCTTAGATCAATAGTTATTTTAATTGGAAGTTTGAAATTATGGATAGGAAACATCAATTCTCATTTAAAAGACCCATAAATGCCAATATTACTAATGCAATCTGGTGACTTCGGAAATCGCCAATTGGAGGAGTGTTGATCGCCAAAAGATGGGGTGTTCCCGGCACTACTACAACAGGGGCTGGATCAACTCGCACGTCTACTAAAAAAGCTCTTCAGAGCGAGCCTTGCATGGAACTTTATTCCAAACTGCTAGTCCAGGTCGCTGGTCGTCTACATACCAAAGATGGGATATAGGGGAAAAGATTCTAAATCGCTCAGGCCAATCAGTCTAACCTCGTTTCTGCTGAAAAGCTTAAAAAAACTGCTAGACCTATACATAAGGGAGGGAGCGCTAACAACGTACCCTTTTAATACGGAAGAACTGGCTAACAAATCAACAGAACTAGCACTCCCCAACCTGGTGGTGAAAATCCAAGATACCTGGGATTCAAAAGATGTTGCAGTTGGTATCTTCATAGACGTCAAAGGGGCCTTTGATAATGCACCTCCCCTGCGCCAGTAAAGCGAGAAGGATCGAACCAACAATATCCAACTGGATTCGCAACATGTTAGAATCCAGACTGATCACTACATCATCAAAAGATAACACTATCAGATTCACAACAGCGCAGCGGGAAGTTGTCCACAGGAGACCTTTCACCACTCCTCTGGTCCCTTCTAGTGGACGACCTTCTGGCTACGTTGGAACTATGGGGAGTCGAGGCCCAAGCATACGCGGACGACATCTTTATCCTTATAAGAAACCACCCATACCAACAAATCTCCAGCACGTTGCAAAAGGTGCTGAATATTGTACACAGCTGGAGTTCCAAGGGAAAACCTAGCAATAAACCGTAGGAAAGCGGTGATTGTGCCATTTACCCGAAGGAAAAAGCTGGACTTCTTGAGAGCGCCATCTTTGTTAGGGACGACAATCCTGTTTACCAACGAAGTAAAATTTCTAGGAGTTATCCTGAACAAATCACTCACATGGACTCCACATGTGATTCGTACCGTTAGGGGGACACAGCTCTCCCTTTGGTCGTACAAGAACCTGTGCGGCATATCATGGGGGATAGGACCCCAACAAATTATGGGGCCATATGTGACGGCAATAAAACCGATAATCACGTATGGGGCCATAGTTGATATAGTTTAATGAAAGAGAAGACAGAGCTCCATCAAAGCTAAACTGTCCTCTCTGCAAAGACAAGTATGTCTTTGCATCACGGGGGCAATGAGAACGACGCCCACGGTAGCCATGGAGCGCATGCTCGACCTGCTTCCACTTCCAATATTTTTGGAACGAGAGGCAATGAAGGCGACATACCGGCTGCAACAAGTGACGAACATAGCACCGCAGCCATTCGATGGTGGGACCAGCAATGCCTAGACTGGCTTGGCAAGGCTTGCGGCATTGGTCTCCGATCTAATGGCATCAAAGCGTACATTGGACACTCGCTACGTCGTCAGGGTTCCTCACGGGCAGACTGGGACGAACGAGGAGAAAATCTACAACTGGCAGCAAGTACCTGGTACAAGGACGGATCCAAAACCGACGAAGGGGCTGGCTCCGGAGTGTACAGAGAGCCTGGGCCGATTCACCACAGTGATTCTGGCAGAGATACATGCCATTGCATTGTGTGCCCGACATCTATTAGAGGAAGGAGGACACAATATATCAATAAGAAAATGCTCGAATTGTCGGGCCGCGCTTATGTTTTTGTGCTGCAACCTTATGTCTTACCGCAGTAGAACAACGTCACACTGGTATGGATCCCAGGCCATCGTGGTCACGAAGGTAATGAGAGGGCAGACTCTCTAGCTAGGAGGACGGCGGGCTTTGGATTTGTAGGCCCGGAGCCGACGCTGGAAGTCCCATACTCTCTGATCAAGGCTGAAGTCCAGAAATGTCAAGTCCCAAGATTGGTGGGAGAACCTACCTGGACTATTACACTCCAAAAAAAGTTTCACGGGAACAGGGAGGGCAAAAGCCCAAACATTCCTCAAACTAAATAGGAGACAAATCAGAGTGGCCACTGCACTGTACACAGGACATAGCCACCTAAGACCTCACATGCACAGACTAGGACTGTCCGAAGAGGCGGAATGCCGGCTGTGCTTGGAGGAAGATGAAACAGTCGAGCACTTTCTATGCGAATACCCGGCTTTTGCCAAATCGAGATACTCACTATTCGGTATCATTGAACCTCAAGACGCAAACGCAGTGTCGCCCGAGAGACTCATCAGATTCGTTGAGGATTTAGGCATAACGGGTGACAACTAGTGGAGTTGACAGGGGTAAACCTTGCTGGTAACATTTCGAGTGAGCCACAATAGACTGCAGGTCGCGGTGGAGGACTGTGTAAGTCCACTCACATTGAATACAATACAATACAATGCCGCAAAGAGCTATTTACCGGACTAAAATCACACACATGTTTACTTACAAACATCTTTAAACCTTCTGCAGACTTGCTTCTGTGGGTGCCTTAGACCTTTATTTGACTTTCACAAGAACTAGAATACACATTGAAAATGATGATGCCTATTCATGCTTATTTATTCTGTTCATTCTTTTTTGCTCTGCTCACAATTATTTGTTTGTAATAAGAACCATATTGCTTGGAATTTGGAAATAGGATAAAAATTTAATGTACGGGATTAGCGATATATTCAGTTCGAGTGCCAAAGCTTGCCTTAAAACAGGGAAATAGCCTTATGGAGTCCAAGGAAAACAAAAGTTGGGTTGTCTAGAACCTAAACGTAATTTTTTAAACTTATCCGCCTAATACCAAATAATAGCCTGAAGGATACCATTCATTTTTGTTTTTACAACAAAAACGCTAAGGCAAGATTTTACTAATTTTTCAATAAATCGATAACCCCTACAAATTTCAAAACACATTCTGATAGGGCACTAAATGGTACAATTATTTCTCCATTAAACCAACTATGTAACAGTTATCGTTTCCGAAATCCCAAAAAAGTGTCATCCTGTATACAAATACAAATATCTCACTCTGTGTATGTAAAGCAGTAGCCGAAAATCTGAAATAGTGAATTCATGAAAGGCAATTATTTATATACATATTGTTTCTTAGCATTATAGAAAGTAAAAATTTGACTCAAATCATTTTCAGTCCTAGGAAGCGGATTGTATGGGTATATTTTCATTAAATTTAGTAAATCTCATCATGTTATCATCTTTATGAAACTGTGTGCTTTCAAGTTAACTAATTACGACCAAAAAAAAGTATACAAGTATTTTTAGATTATAAAAAAAACATACAGAAAATGCAAATTCTGAGCTCTCGTACAAGGTTTATTTTCGTCGGCATCGTTAGACACTTACAAGGATTACTGTGCGAGAGGGTGAAATTCGAGCCACCTAAGGGCGAAATAAATCTTGTACGAGACCGCAGGCTTCTTTCTTGTAACTATATAAAGTGATAGAATTATGTAGCAGACCATATTATGGAAGAACATGGGACTAAATATTTAAAGTTAAACTTACAAGTTTGAGCATATTTTTGTCTTTGAAATTCCCCTTCAGACGGCACTTTATCGACTGTCGAACCACGTAACACTTGCTGAAATTCCTTCTTGCGGTCCTTATATTCATACTCCTGATAATTATTCATCCCCCGACAAGAATTTTCACCTTAACTGTCAAGCAGGTTAAATAGATATGCCGACTATCCCACAGATTTCCATTATCCTTGTACTGATTGCATGGACGCGAAAAATATCCGTTCTAGATGTAAGTAAGAAGGTTACAATTAATGCAAGCTGAAATTGGAGTAAATAACGCGATTTTCATTGATAGTCATAAACCAGTCTTGTGCAAGGTAATTACTCGTAACATCCGATACATTTTTGATTTGTCATCGTCCTTCAATTTATTTTTCTTTTTTTAGATTAATTTTTACCGAAATCTTTCGAAGCAAAAACAAAGCCCTGCACAGCTCATTATTACTACAAGGCTTTTTATTAAGTCTTTCCAAACAGTTGGCTATGGAAATCTGGCAGTTGATCCCCTACATCATTTTTGAAAAGTGTCGATGTTACTGGTTATGTTATGAAAACCATAAAGCTAGAATTCGGCCAAAAATGCGATAGTGCCACCTACAGAACGACCGATATGACGGAGTTAAACAAAAGTCGTCTTTTCTTGACGCGAGGACCGTGCGTTCGTAGACTCCCAGATCTGACGGTTTCCTGTGTCTCAATCACGCTCTCACCTATTCTGCATTGTAGAGAAGATATTTTTCTTCATCGGGCAGCATTACCATTTCCGTGTTCTTGCAAGCAACCTACGTAAGCTTGCGATTGCTTATAATTTCAAACAGCTTGCCCACAGAATTCAGCAGATATATCGATCTGAATATCAGCTCCGCTTGTTCGTCCTTCTTTGGCTTCTCCAGGAGAACCAGCGTTGCCTTTTTCTACATTGCTGGAAAATTTCCATTTGTCAGACAGTTGTTGAACGTTTTTAGGAATGCTTGGGGGGTTGTTTTTGCACAGGATTGAACCACTTCTGGAAGAATTTTATCTGGGCCCGGCATTTCTTCTCTTTCTTTATAGTTTCTTGCAATTCTGGATCTGTTATTGGCGAGACGCTATACGGACGTGGTGGGGATACCTCCCGTACAAGGACCTTCTTTCGGAGTGAAAAGAGCTTTTCAATTTGGGCTTTGATGGTCTCGATGCTTGGCACATGAGTATTAGTCCTTTTTAGCTTTTTATACGGATAGGGGGGGGAGGGGGGTAGTTCTTGGAATGTGGTCTTGATGAGACTAAAAAAAAACAATGTCTTTTTCTCAAGCTTCCTTAAACGTTTCGATATTTTATAGCATCTTCATCAGTAAAATGGCACATAACACTCTCACATGTGAGACGTGATTGATGTGGACTTCCTTTCTTTTTGCCTTTCCGCAAACATCCTCCTACAGTTCCTCCAACCTTCTCTTCCAACATTTGACGTTTCTGCTTTGATTAAGTTCCTTAGCTCTTTTTTTGGCTTTCTTGAAGATACCCAGGTGGACTTGCCGGCGTGCTTCTACATCTTATGAGTGATCTACTTAACTTAATGCTTTCCATCCATTTTTCTGATATTTTCTCTCTTTAAGCTGTTTGTCACATTTACTGGTTATTATAGTAGTTAACTTTCAGGGGCGACGTCATCAATTTCAGGTGTAGGCGCCACGTCTTCTTTCAACGCCTGCATTCGATGTGGCGCTGTTTTCCATCTTCGGTTTGCCTGGATATTCGCGCTCTTTTTCAGCTCAATTCGAAACTGTTGGCATAATGGTCTCCCAGATTTTTCCTACCTTCCATGAGCGAACTTAATGACATATTTCTTAGGAGGCGCATGTGAAGGCTATTACCGATGTTCCTTAGGGTCCTTGAAAACTGAGACTGCTTCACCTGTTCAGTATTGTAAGCTGCCTGACCGCCAACCAATCTTCAGGTTAACTTCGCCTTGAGCATGTCTTGGATGAATCAATCATCCGGGACTTGGAAATTGGATCACCTTGGAAAAGATTGTGGCTTTATTCGTGGTTTTGATAAAGTTATTCAGTCTTCTAATGAACTTCCAACGTCTCAAACTGCTCGATGTCTCTGTTAGCTGAGAACTACCACGAGACGATGAGGTACATGCATTTTTTGGTACATACAAATGCATCGCAGCGATTATCATAGATAAGATGGCTGGCCCTGCTCATGTTAGGCTCCTGACCAATGACTACATCCATTTCCTTATTAGTAATGTCACTCATCAGTAGATCAAAAGATGCACGGCATCTGTTCATATTGAGCTGTAAGAATTTCAGCTTTCTGCTCCTGTTATGCGCGTGGTATGTATTGTTAGCGCCATCAGACATCTTCTGGTCGCGAAGCGAAGCGAATATTTCTTTTCATATCCCGTTTCTGCAATGTCGTTACTTTCGCGCTGGCTAGTATCGTCTCTTTCGTTTTTTGCGTTTTCGCCTCCGTTCTCGTAGTCCTTGTCCTCTGTATTGAGTGTGTGCTGTCTGCTTTAAACGCTGCTTTTTCTCTCCTTTCTTATATTATTTCTTGCGATGGTAAGATCATCTTTAAATCCTCTGCATCGCTATCAATTCTGTGGCCCTTCTCCTCGCACAGTGGACATTCCTGTCAAGTTCTCTTTGCAATTTCCTAGGATATGGCCCTCTCTTCCGCATCAATAGCAGCTTCTGCTCCTATCAGAACCATTGAAGTTTACGTTTGGTGAGTGTAGGCCTAGCACTCCCCGCATCTCTCCAGCTTAATCTGCTCTTCCAACCTGCATCTTACAAGTTCGATTCTGATTTCTGGGTATTGTAGTAAAAGCTCAGAATATTCCTTGTTATTTCTCACTGTTGCGGCCTGGCCTATTCTGCCGTACGGTCATAGTTCCCTAATGCTGAAGTCGCTCTCTTTTAGATCTCTAATCCGTCCATTTTCGTTGCAGTGGCGTCCAGCCGTCCTACATGTATTATTGTTTTATCCTTCCTCTGACGCATTACCTTAACATTCGCATCACCATGTGTTTTGTATGTCATTGCCGACGGATTCTCATCCTTATCCAGAATTATGACTAACTTCCCTTCCCTACAAGGCTTTATCGTTTTGATGGCTTGTGTTTCAAACTCTCTTTGATTTTGTTGATTATTTGTGCTGCATTCTCGCTCTTGCTATGCACTACTATAGCCTACGTTTTGTAATTTTGTTTCTTTGGTGTTTCGTTTTCTTTATGTTTTTCGCCTTCTAGTCTTCCCGTCTGTGCAACACCATTTGCACCAGTTATACCATTTTTCTTAATCTGTCCAGAGTGGTAGCGGTTAGGTGATGAATTGCGGAAGTCGCAATTCATCACCTAATCACACTTCACCTTCTCGTTTGAGGTTTCTCGTGCCAGCGTCTGGATTTTGTCCCGTAAAGCTTTTTTATTGTCCGGTACAAACATGTTCATAACTTTTTGACAGTTTGTTTGCTTATTTCTACCTGAACTAATCTAAAAAGATGACTGAACTGACCTAATATATGACTGTGTCCAATAGCCAACAGGACCTGTAGCGACCCTAACAGGCTAATACGGCAACCCTCTTCAGGGTCCGCTTCACGCAGAAGGACACAAAGCGATTTTTTTTATTTTATCGCGTTTAGAAGACCTTCATGTACGTTTTCGTAAAAAGTATCTAGACATTCTCTGGGTCGTATATCGATATAAAAAAGGAAGTTCTGGCACCAACATTTTTTTATAACCCCTGTTATAATTCTGACACTATTAAAGTTTTAAACAGGATGTATAATCACTCAGATTTCCATGGCCAACTGTTTTGAAAATCTTAGTGAAATAGTTTATATTATCCGGCACGTTTTTCTAAAGAGATATTGCTACAATATCAAGGCCCAATAAAATTGTACATAACGAAGTTACAACTTGTAAACGCTGTCTAACTTTCGAGGAACATTCATCAATAAGAGAAAAGCCCCGAAAGTTTGCTGGCCAAATACAGAAACTTTCTCCTCCAGTTGACACAACATGCGGAGTTATATATTTTTAACATTCCAACTCTCGAACTTGTAGGTCGAGTTGATTAGGATTTGCTGGGAAGATTTTCAATAGCTCGTTAGTGCGAGGGTCACAGTTAGGGACGTATTTTATTTATTATTTTATATTTATTATTTATAATTTATTATATCTCTTGTTCATGATAGATCGAGTGGACACAATTATTTGAAGTAACAATTATACAGCTTCCACTATGGATTTGTTATTTTAATTATTAATTAAAAATCATTAGGTGAAACATCAAGCATGGTATGCATCACAGACGTCACGCAGGCTATTCTAATGCCCTGAAGATCGAACTAGCCCTAAAACAAAATACGTTATCAAAAACACCCTCTGGTTCTTGACGTAGCAAATAATTGGTTATTTTTTGCTGGGTGTGTCGGATAGAACAAAACTTCCAATGCTACCTTGTTTTACAAGATCCGAGTAACCAGACCAAAGTTGAGGACGTTTTCATAAAATAATCTTTAACCCCCCTTTAAAGTGAAGAAAGATAAAGACAAAAATTATCAGACATAAACCGAAGATTAAAAAAAAAAGTATTTTTAGGTACGGTCAATCTTTAAAATTTGGCGACCTAGTTTGACAATCCTGTTACGTCCGCTAGCTTCTAGACGGACCTTTATAGAGTCGTCAGGTCGAAGGAAAAATTATATGCACACCTCTGGAGTAAAGCGACTTTTGCACCCTCGAAATTGTTCTCGGGAGCAAAAGTTCCACTTTCCTCCCTTGCTGTGAAAATAACTACTCCATTTCCAAATGTAATTCAGAGAGGATCAAGTGTAATTCAGAATAGTCAAATGTAATTCAGAAACCACCAAGTGTAATTCAGAAGAGTCAAGTGTATATCAGAATAGTCAAGTGTAATACAGAAATAAATAAGTGTAATTCAGAATAGTCAGCTGTAATTCAGAAAACATCAAGTGTAATTGAGAATAGTCATCTGTTATTCAGAAATTACCAAGTGTAACTCAGAGAGCAAATAGTGTAATTCGGAAACTGTCAAGTGTAGTTCAGAAAACAGTATAATTAGGAATTACTGACATAACTCTGAAGCCAAAAAGTTTAAATTCACGAGGAACAATAACAGATTCCTTGGTTTAATAATTGACGTAGAAGTTTAATAAGTAGTATGAAAAACCACTGTTGATAAAAATCAGACCCCAACTCCAACATCCTCCATATTTAGGACGGCTTCATGAAAAGTCGTAGAATGTTGAGCGCTCTACACAATCTCCACCAAAAATTTTCTCGTTTGTGACGCAATGATCGTTTGTTCTCAATAAACAAGCCTATTCTGAATTACACTTGATGCTTTCTGAATTGCATTTGATGTTTTCTGAATTACACTTGACTATTCCGAATTACACTTGATGCTATTCAAATTACAGTTGACTATTCTCAATTACAAGTGACGGTTTCTGAATTACAATTGACTATTCTGGATTACATGTGACGGTTTCTGAATTACACTTGACTACTCCGAATTACACTTGATTGAACACACATTATGAAAAAATATAGGGTACGGGGGAACTTCAAAACACGTACACAGATATTTATTTTAATATTTTAAACTTTTTTTAGACATGCCGTTGACAATCTCTCTTCTCCAAAAGTAGAGTTGCCATGGGTTGTGAAATTTTTTGAAACTCAAAACTTTATTGCGCTTTATATGACGGCTACAATACCCCCATAGAGTTAATCTTTGACAGAGCCTGTACTCCCGTAACCAAAGCTAAACTATAATTAAATTAGTTAGCCTTTAACCATGGTCCGCAGAGCCTACTACTGGGGAATAAGGGATACTAAGATGAACTAACCCAGAAGGGCCGCTGCGACAACCAAACCAAAGGAAAATCATAAAGGAAAATCATAAACTTAACCAAAGAAAAACTGAACTAACCAAAGGTAAAGTAAAACTGTACTAACCTAACCAACAGCCCCACACATGTTGAAATCAATGGGCCTTTAAAGAGCAGCGGTCCTTTAGAAACGTTGAGACAAGGCAAGAAATATCAACATATCAGTCATTTGAGACATTTCACATAATTTATGGCATGGAAATATAACAAACGAATTGGCAACATTGGAAAAAAGTTTGACAAACGCAACCTTATGTCATGTCACTCAAATTCTTAGGCAAAATTTGGCAACCATAGCAGTAACGTTTCAACCATTTCACCAAAAATCGCCTTGTTTTACTTTATTTCTTTTCCAGGAATTAGCAACGAGGTATTGTGTTAAGCGAAGCATCTTGGACTTCTATAGTCTTTATTGAGTTTTTTACACGACGTTTTGAGCAGTGGAATTTCTGGTCGTTTTTAAGTGAAACTGAGCATTAAGCTCGAGGCTTTTTGCTTACTTACTATCACAGCTAACCACGCCCACCATTCCTATTGGCCGAATCGTCGCCACCGTCGCGCATCAAGCAACCCGCGCTTTTTTGCATGCAGTTAGCCATAAACATCCAGCCAAAAACTTTTTAAATTCTCGTAGAATCACCCCATGGCCTAGTAAAGTTATAGGCTGTAGTTCAAACAATAATAAAAGTAATTTTTATAAATATCAGTCATTAGTTTCGGTGTTAAATTGGTAATGTTTAAATTCTCGATTAGGGTAATTGAGAGTTGTTAACCTACCGATCCATTGAATGTTTTACTATTTGAAGGGATGAAAAAAATTACAAATTAACTATAAGGCCCTATATCTATCTTAACTAAGAGTGCCAAGACACTTTCATTTTTGGAGTTCCAAAATTATTCATATACAGATCGAGTAGGAAAAGTTCAAGGAATGTTCTCATATATAACTCATAGAATGCTTCACCGTCTGAGGGGTTGAAAAAAATCAAGACCTATAAATAAGATGTCAGTGTTATCACACTTCAGGACCTCCTGGACACTTTCAGCCTCCGCATTCTAAAACTAAACTTCTATACTTCTATTATAGAAGGGTTGAGGGATGTTTTGGTACACACCCCATAGATTGCCTCACCGTCTGAGGGGTTGAAAAAATAAAAAACCATAAATAAGATGCTAGTGTTATTACAATACATGGCGTCCTGGACACTTGTGTCCGCGTTCCAAAACTAAACATCTATAGTTCTATTTAGGGATGATTCACCGTCTGAGGGGTTGAAAAAAAATTAAAAACTATAAATAAAGGGCTAGTGTTATCGCATTTCAAGCACAGTCCTGCACACTTTTAGTGTCCGCGTTCCAAAAGTAACATCTATAGCGCCATTCGGGGAGGCTTGAAGGATGTTTGGGTTGAAAAAAATTAAAAACTATAAATAAGATTCTAGTGTTATCGCAATTCAGGGCGTCCTGGACACTTTTAGTGTACGCGTTCCAAAACTAAACATCTTCAGTTCCATTTAGGGAAAATTAAGGAATGTCACACTTTTAGTGTCCGCGTTTCAAAAGTAACATCTATAGTTCCATTTAGGGATAATTGAGGGATGTTTTAGTATACACCCCATAAAATGCTTCACCGTCTGAGGGGTTGAAAAAAATTCAAAACTATAAATAAGGTGCTGGTGTTATTGCATTTCAAGGCGTCCTGCACACTTTGAGTGTCCGCTTTCCTAAAGTAACATCTATAGTTCCATTTGGAAAGGATTAAGGGATGTTTTAGTATACACCCCATAGAATACTTCACCGTCTGAGAGGTTGAAAAAAATAAGAAAACCTTAAATAAGATGCTAGTGTTATTGCATTTCAAGGCGTCCTGCACACTTTTAGTGTCCTCGTTCCAAAAGTAACATCTATAGTTCCATTTAGGGATGATTGAAGGATGTTTTAGTATACACCCCATAGAATGCTTTACCGTCTTAGGGGTTGAAAAAAATTCATAACTATAAAAAAGGTGCTAGAGTTATTTGCATTTCAAGGCGTTCTGCACATTTTTAGTGTCCGCGTTCCAAAACTAAACATCTATGGTTCCATTTGGGGAGGATAAGGGATGTTTTAGTATACACCCCATAGAATGCTTCATCGTCTGAGGGGTTGAAAAAAATGAAAAACTATAAATAATATGCTTGTGTTATTGTACTTCAGGGCGTCATGGGCTCTTTTAATGTCCGCGTTCCTAAACTAGACATCTACAGTTTTTCTTCCAACTGACTATGAACATCGAAAATGCTCGAATATGTCAACATTAGTTTCTAGTAATAGAAAGTAGAAAGTAGAAAGTCCGGAAGAAATTGGTTTAAAATAGTACACTACATAAACCCCGCAATTATATGCATCTGCATTATACGACTTCTTCACCAAACTGATCTAGAGATAGTAAAGTATTCTGATGGAACTCTGCAATTGCTAGACAAAAGTGATTAACAAGTATGTCGTTCTTGACAATTTTAATTTTGTTGAATATAAAATTATTGATGTTTCCATCGAATCCATTCCATCGGATTTGGGAAGATAATGTACATGAAATTAGATTGAATTTCATGAAGGTAAGGACATGTAAACAAATGTCCAAAATAAAATTTGAAGAAGGTAAAGCATTCTAAGGAGTGTGTACTAAAACATCTCTCAATCCTCCCCAAATGGTACTATAGATGTTTAGTTTTGGAACGCAGACAATAAAAGTGTCCAAGACGCCCTGAATTGCAATAACACTCGCATCTTATTTATAGTTTTTAATTTTTTTTCAACACCTGACACGGTGAAGCATTCTATAGTGTATACACTAAAACATCCCTTAATCGTCCCCAAATGGAATTATAGATGTTTGGTTTTTGAACGCGGACACTAGAAGTGTCCGGGACGCCCTGAATTGCTATAACACTAAAATCTTATTTATAGTTTTTAATTTTTTTCAACCCCTCACAAGGCGAAACATTCTATGGGGTGTACACTAAAACATCCCTTAAACTTCCTCAAATGGAAATATAGATGTTTAGTTTTGGAACGCATACGCCCTGAATTGTGATAACACTAGAATCTTATTTATAGTTTTTAATTTTTTTCAATCCCTCAGACGGTGAATTGTTCTATGGGGTGTATACTAAAACATCCCTTAATCCTCCCCAAATGGAACTATAGATGTTTAGTTTTGGAATGCGGACACTAAAAGTATCCAGGACGCCCTGAATTGCGATAACACTAGAATTTTATTTATAGTTTTTAATTTCTTTTAACCCCTCAGACCGTGAAGCATGGGTGTGCAGCAAAACATCCCCCAATCGTCTCCGAATATACGTTTAGTTTTGGAGCGCGGACACTAAAAGTGTCCAGGACGCCCTAAACTGCTCTAACACTAGAATCTTATTTACAGTTTTTAATTTTTTTCAACCCCTCACACGGCGAAGCATTCTATGGGGTGTGCATTACAATATCCCTTAATACTCCACAAATGGAGCTGTAGTGTTGGAACGCGGACACTAAAAGTGTCCAGAACGCCGTGAATTGTAATAACACTAGAATCTTATTTATAGTTTTTAATTTTTTTCAACCCCTCACACGGTTGCATTCTATGGGGTGTGTACTAAAACATCCCCCAATTACCCCCAAATGGACTCATAGATGTTTAGTTTTGGAACGCGGACACTAAGGGCATCCAGGACGCCTTGAAATGCAATAACACTAGTATCTTATTTATAGTTTTTCATTTTTTTCAACCCCTGAGACGGTGAAACATTCTATGGGATGTACACTAAAACATCCCCTAATCCTGCCCAAATGGAACTGTAGATGTTTAGTCTTGGAACGCGGACACTAAAAGTATCCAGGTCGCCCAGAAGTGCAATAACACCCGCATCTTATTTATAGTTTTTAATTTTTTTCAGCCCCTCAGAAGGCGAAGCATTTTATGGGGTGTATACTAAAATATCCTTTAATACTCCCCAAATGGAAATACAGATGTCTAGTTTTGGACCTCGGACACTAAAATGTCCAAGACGCCCTGAAGTGCAATAACACTCGCATCTTATTTATAGTTTTTAATTTTTTTCAACTCCTGAGACGGTAAAGCATTCTATGGGGTGTACACTAAAACATCCCTTAATCCTTCCCAAATAGAACTATAGATGTTTGGTTTTGGAACGCAGACACTAAAAGTGTCCAGGACGCCCTAAATCGCGATTACACTAGATTCTTATTTATAGTTTTTTATTTTTTTCAACCTCTAACACGGCGAAGCATTCTATAGGGTGTACACTAAAACATCCCCTAATCCTCCCCAAATGGAGCTATAGATGTGTAGTTTTAGAGCGCGTACACTAAAAGTGTACAAAACGCCCTGAAGTGCAATAACACTCGCATCTAATTTATAGTTTTTAATTTTTTTCAACTCCTGAGACGGTAAAACATTCTATGGGGTGTACACTAAAACATCCCTTAATCCTCCCCAAATGGAATTATAGATGTTTGGTTTTGGAACGCAGACACTAAAAGTGTCCAGGACGCCCTAAATTGCGATTACACTAGATTCTTATTTATAGTTTTTTTTTTCAACCCCTGACACGGCGAAGCATTCTATAGAGTGTACACTAAAACATCCCTTAATCCTCCCCAAATGGAACTATAGATGTTTAGTTCTGGAGCGCGTACACTAAAAGTGTCCAAGACGCTCTGAAGTGCAATAACACTTGCATCTTATTTATAGTTTTTAATTTTTTTCAACCCCTGAGACGGTAAAGCATTCTATGGGGTGTACACTAAAACATCCCTTAATCCTCCCCAAATGAAATTATAGATGTTTGGTTTTGGAACGCAGACACTAAAAGTGTCCAGGACGCCCTAAATTGCGATTACACTAGATTCTTATTTATAGTTTTTTTTTTCAACCCCTGACACGGCGAAGCATTCTATAGAGTGTACACTAAAACATCCCTTAATCCTCCCCAAATGGAACTGTAGATGTTTAGTTTTGGAGCGCGTACACTAAAAGTGTCCAAGACGCCCTGAAGTGCAATAACACTCGCATCTTATTTATAGTTTTTAATTTTTTTCAACCCCTGAGACGGTAAAGCATTCTATGGGTTGTACACTAAAACATCCCTTAATCCTCCCCAAATGGAATTATAGATGTTTGGTTTTGGAACGCAGACACTAAAAGTGTCCAGGACGCCCTAAATTGCGATTACACTAGATTCTTATTTATAGTTTTTTATTTTTTTCAACCCCTGACACGGCAAAGCATTCTATAGAGTGTACACTAAAACATCCCCTAATCCTCCCCAAATGGAACTATAGATGTTTAGTTTTGGAGCGCGTACACTAAAAGTGTCCAAGACGCCCTGAAGTGCAACAACACTCGCATCTTATTTATAGTTTTTAATTTTTTTTCAACCCCTGAGACGGTAAAGCATTCTATGGAATGTACACTAAAACATCCCTTAATCCTCCCCAAATGGAACTATAGATGTTTGGTTTTGGAACGCAGACACGAAAAGTGTCCAGGTCGCCCTAAATCGCGATTACACTAGATTCTTATTTATAGTTTTTTATTTTTTTCAACCTCTAACACGGCGAAGCATTCTATAGGGTGTACACTAAAACATCCCCTAATCCTCCCCAAATGGAGCTATAGATGTTTAGTTTTGGAACGCGTACACTAAAAGTGTCCAAAACGCCCTGAAGTGCAATAACACTCGCATCTAATTTATAGTTTTTAATTTTTTTCAACCCCTGAGACGGTAAAGCATTCTATGGGGTGTACACTAAAACATCCCCTAATCCTCCCCAAATGGAACTATAGATGTTTGGTTTTGGAACGCAGTCACTAAAAGTGCCCAGGATGCCCTACATCGCGATTACACTAGATTCTTATTTATAGTTTTTTATTTTTTCAACCCCTGACACGGCGAAGCATTCTATAGGGTGTACACTAAAACATCCCCTAATCCTCCCCAAATGGAGCTATAGATGTTTAGTTTTGGAACGCGTACACTAAAAGTGTCCAAAACGCCCTGAAGTGCAATAACACTCGCATCTAATTTATAGTTTTTAATTTTTTTCAACCCCTGAGACGGTAAAGCATTCTATGGGGTGTACACTAAAACATCCCCTAATCCTCCCCAAATGGAACTATAGATGTTTGGTTTTGGAACGCAGTCACTAAAAGTGCCCAGGATGCCCTACATCGCGATTACACTAGATTCTTATTTATAGTTTTTTATTTTTTCAACCCCTGACACGGCGAAGCATTCTATAGGGTGTACACTAAAACATCCCCTAATCCTCCCCAAATGGAGTTATATATGTTTAGTTTTGGAGCGCGTACACTAAAAGTGTCCAAGACGCCCTGAAGTGCAATAACACTCGCATCTAATTTATAGTTTTTAATTTTTTTCAACCCCTGAGACGGTAAAGCATTCTATGGGGTGTACGCTGAAACATCCCTTAATCCTCCCCAAATGGAACTATAGATGTTTGGCTTTGGAACGCAGACACTAATAGTGTCCAGGACGCCCTAAATTGCGATTACACTAGATTCTTATTTATAGTTTTTTATTTTTTTCAACCCCTGATACGGCGAAGCATTCTATAGGGTGTACACTAAAACATCCCCTAATCCTCCCCAAATGGAGCTATAGATGTTTAGTTTTGGAGCGCGGACAATAAAAGTCTGCAAGACTCCCTGAAGTGCAATAACACTCGCATCTAATTTATAGTTTTTAATTTTTTTCAACCCCTGAGACGGTAAATCATTCTATGGGGTGTACACTAAAACATCCCTTAATCCTCCCCAAATGGAACTATAGATGTTTAGTTCTGGAGCGCGTACACTAAAAGTGTCCAAGACGCTCTGAAGTGCAATAACACTTGCATCTTATTTATAGTTTTTAATTTTTTTCAACCCCTGAGACGGTAAAGCATTCTATGGGGTGTACACTAAAACATCCCTTAATCCTCCCCAAATGAAATTATAGATGTTTGGTTTTGGAACGCAGACACTAAAAGTGTCCAGGACGCCCTAAATTGCGATTACACTAGATTCTTATTTATAGTTTTTTTTTTCAACCCCTGACACGGCGAAGCATTCTATAGAGTGTACACTAAAACATCCCTTAATCCTCCCCAAATGGAACTGTAGATGTTTAGTTTTGGAGCGCGTACACTAAAAGTGTCCAAGACGCTCTGAAGTGCAATAACACTTGCATCTTATTTATAGTTTTTAATTTTTTTCAACCCCTGAGACGGTAAAGCATTCTATGGGGTGTACACTAAAACATCCCTTAATCCTCCCCAAATGAAATTATAGATGTTTGGTTTTGGAACGCAGACACTAAAAGTGTCCAGGACGCCCTAAATTGCGATTACACTAGATTCTTATTTATAGTTTTTTTTTTTCAACCCCTGACACAGCGAAGCATTCTATAGAGTGTACACTAAAACATCCCTTAATCCTCCCCAAATGGAACTGTAGATGTTTAGTTTTGGAGCGCGTACACTAAAAGTGTCCAAGACGCCCTGAAGTGCAATAACACTTGCATCTTATTTATAGTTTTTAATTTTTGCAACACCTCAGGTGGTGAAGCATTCTATGGGATGTATACTAAAACACCTCTTAATCCTCCCCAAATGGAACTGTAGATGCTTAGTTTTGGAACGCGGACAATGAATCCAGAATGCCCTGAAGTGCGACAACACTTGTATCTTTTTTATAGTAGGTATTTAATTTTTTTGAACTCCTCAGCCAGTGAAACATTCTATGGGGTGAGTACTAAAACATCCCTCAATCCTCCCCTAATGGAAGTCTAGATGTTTCGTTTTAGAACGCGGACAGTAAAAGTGTCCAGGTGGTGTCAGACGGTGAAGCGTTCTATGAATTATATATGAGAACATCCCTTGATCTTTTCCTACTCGATCTGTATATGTATAATTTTGGACTCCAAAAATAAAAGTGTCTGCACTCTTAGTTAAGATAGATATAGGGCCTTATAGACAGTCTTTATTTTTTTTTATCCTTTCAAATAGTAAAACATTCTATAGAACGGTAGGTTAACAACTTTCAACTACCCTAATCGAAAACTTAAACATTACCAATTTAACACCTAAACTAATGACTGATATTTATAAAAATTACTTTCATCATTGTTTGAACTACAGCCTATAACTTTACTAGGCCATGGGTGATTCTACGAGAATTTAAAAAGTTTATGGCTGGATGTTTATGACTAAATTCAAGCAAACCCAGCGCTTGTCCGCCGTATCAACGGATGCCATACCGAAGAGACATCGCAACTTGGTTTACTGTTCGATAGGGTCTCACTATCAATAAAAACCGCTCATCGCAAGGGCTCCGTCGGTCCGAAAAAACACAAGTGTTGTCTAGGAGATATAGGCTAATATGAATTCGCTCGCACTAAAATACTCTCAAAATTGAGTCTACCATTCAAAGTCATCTGCACTCAACTCCTGAACCAACATAAACCTAAGATAATGAAACCTTGTCTTTATCGCATACTGAACATTGGAAGTAGATATAGCAGAAAATTAGACTGCTTTGATTGGCTGCTATCCTTTACCTGCAAATAAACTATGGATACAGTTGTTTAGCGTTCTTAGGAACTACTTAGTTATTCCGTATTAAGTAACGCCACTGGCAACATGCAAAAAGTTTAATTTGTAAGCGGACGTCGTTTGCCAGGGCCATACCGTCCGGCGCCTCCAGGGTATTTTCCATTGTACTCTTTTTTTTTGTTTTTAAACAGTTGGGACCAGCTTAAAACGATAAGAGCTTCGGATATTTTGAAAATTTAAAAGTTTAAAGGAGATTTTGCTCTCGAACAACGAGACGTGTTTAGATTAATTTTATGGCCTTTTTTCACCAAGAAGGAGTAGAGCGTAATTTTATTAAAAATGCCTGCAAAAATATAGACTTTCGTCTTTTCAAAGTAAGGGAAAAAAAGATATATTCCTTTCTCAGAAAATAACATTTAAATGTATATTTTACTAAACATAAATGATGTGAATAGAAGCGTCTGAGGTCCTATAATGCTTAGAAAAAATTCGTAATTTTTTTTATCTAAAATAAGATGTTAAATCATAGCAAGCTAATTTTGGAACACCCTGTACAGTTATTACATTTCTGTGAGAAAAAAATATAATATCGAAGTACCTAATATTAAATAACGAACGTTGCAAATAAAATGGCTCGAGGCTCCAAGCCCCAATGTCACGGGACAAGCCCATCAAGTTCGCCTTAACCTTGCCTCTCTATATACGAGATTTTAATGAAGAAAGATTTATTACTGGCCAGCATTGGCTATAAATAAAACGGGGTACATGTAAAGTGCTTAAAATGAGGGATACAGTCAAGGAACCTGCCAGTTAAATTGTTTTAGCTGAATAATTTTAAAAGTTATTTTCGGGCTATAACTTGTTATACCTTGGTAGTGTAGTGGAAAAATTACGAGTACAACAAAATAAATTTAAGTATAAACAGCGTTTTATTACAATACAAAAAACAAAAATTTACTTCTACCTAATGATGTAATAAAATTGGGGCAGCATGACCAACAGGACTTGGATGGATAATTGATTGGGCCTGAATAGTTTTAGAAACGACTGGAGCTGAGTGCACAGCAACTACAGGGGCGGCTTTAACCACTGGCACTGAGTGAACATTAACAACTGGCACTGGGTGCACAGCTAGAACAGGAGCTGCCTTAACTACTGGAATAATGGGGGCGGCTGCTACAACTGGGGCAGTATGAACCACTGAAGCTGAATGTGCGACGACTGCTGGTTGGTGGGCGACGATAACTCCTGCTGAGGCGTAAGCCAAAGCGGCGGCAAAGATTATCTAAAAAAATACAACATTTGTGATTTTCCGATTGAAGTTCTTATATATTATTGGATAGCAGATTTGCAGCAAAATTTAAATCTAGCCTTTAATTGTCTTGATAATCATAGACAATTCCAAGGAACGGTTAAATTTAATTTAATCTGCCAACTCATTAGAGACGGAAAATGAAGTGGTTGTTTTATACCCAAAGTTGGTTTAGACATGAAAGACTCGATCTGCTTCTGTCGTGATTTTCGAACCTAAAATAAAGAGCTTATCTGGGTCAGCTTTTCAGGCATAATAAGGCTCTATGCATTTTGGATGACCGAATTGTATATAACGTTTTAATCCATAACAGTGGGTCGAGATGGCGGAGCCATAATAGATGGCGTTCCTTCTGACCATATGATTTTAAAATATATCTAAAAATGTCCCGGTATAAAGCAAGCTGTAAAGCCTCCCTTAACGTAATATATTCAAATTTTATACTAGTTAAGTTGAAAAAAATTCATGAAGGTGTGCACTAAATTGAGAATATCATCTCTTATGTACATTTTTCTGGCTGCAATGATGTTCTAGCAAACAGGCTACATATTTTCTAAAAAAATTGCAATCATCTACTTATAAAACCGTACGATTTTCTTCCAAAATTATTTAGTAAATTTAATGTCCCTTTTTACTGAAGAGAGCTTTTTATTAGAAAAATAAAACAATTCAATATATGGGTTTAAAAAAAACAAATTTATGTGTTGCCTGAAATAATGACGGCGATTTGAATCTTTAATGAAAACCATCCCAGAAATTAGTTTTGACATCCAATTTCAGAAACGGAAAAAGAAAACTATTAGAAATCGTGGCGTTATTCTGTACTATCAAAAATTCATAGCCAACACTTGAACACCTAAATTACTGTTGACCTTAATGTAGGGTTAAATATTAATCAAAAAGAACTGTGTAAGTAGTTAATGGAAGTTTAATCGCTTTTCCTGCATGAGTTAAACCTAAATCTAGAGATGTATAAAAGTTTCTAAATTACTTACCAAACCATACATGTTGCTGGTTAAAAGAGTTCAAGTATGTAGGGTGTAGTAAAAGAATTAAGCAACGGTTAAGTTATGATTAAAAAAACAATTTGGCCATATTTATATTAAATCAAAACCCGTAATCCCCGCCTCATTCTGATTGCAACGTGTTTTAAGGAACCGACAAGTACCTACCCAAAGACCGAGAGCTGTAGATGATGGTAACCTTCGAGATGTCGCAATGTATGCTTTACCCAAAAAGATCTTAAAAGTATTGTTTATAAACTGAATGACTAAGTTTAAATTAAAAAATAAATTTAATAAATTATGTAGCTAGGTAATAATTTTCCTAAGGTAACGGCCAGTTATATTATTAATATTTTATAACCTTTATGACAACATAAAAATGAAAAAATATTGTTTGTTAGTCGTAAGTGGAGAGTAAAGAAAAGTAAACTTTTTTTTCTAATTTTGACATATAAAGTGGCACTTTTCAATACTGATGACAGTGACATAACGTCCTACTTTTCGTAACTAGTTACGAAAAGTAAAATCTTTCGTAACTAGTGATGAAAAGTTGGTGTCACCACCAGTTGCAGGCTTCGGCTGTGGTACACCGTTGCTATAGTTTTACGGTATTAAGTAGATACAAAGTGGTTTAAAAGTAAATATTGAAGTTTAATAATAATAATTCTCTCTCTAAGTAGGTATTTGTAGTCAAAATTAGAAAAAATCTTGTATGAAACACGTGACGAAAAACCTTTTTTGTGTATCTCATTCAAATTGCGGGAACTCGCTGCGCTCGTCCCGCAAACATTCATTCGTTACACAAAATCGGACTTTTCGTAACTGGTTACATAAATAGCTATTTCCTAACGAAAAACCCTCATATTTTTTCACAATTGGGAAGTTTTATATTCTATATCTAGATCCCATCATAATTGGAACTTCAATATGTTTTCAACGGTTTCCATTAATCAAACGTGACGTTGAAAAGTTTAACTCGTTATGTTTTTACACAACTTGTCAAAATAAAACGGTTAATAAAAGAAAAGAGAAAGAAATTGATTCTAAGTTTCCACGGTGACAAAAACAAAAAGTATAACCTAATGACTTTTGTATTTTTTTTATAAAAAAAAAACTAGTTGCGCAACAATGTACCCTGTATTCGTTTAAAAAAGACATCTAGAGGGCTATGAATTTTTGACATAAAAGGACGACACAATCAAAGTAAATGGCTTTTGTTCTTTCATTAT
The DNA here is from genome assembly GCA_951812265.1 of Taphrorychus bicolor. Taxonomy (NCBI): domain Eukaryota; kingdom Metazoa; phylum Arthropoda; class Insecta; order Coleoptera; family Curculionidae; genus Taphrorychus; species Taphrorychus bicolor. The sequence continues at coordinate 3,169,786 of OX638300.1, forward strand.
TTTTTTTTTACATTTCACAGGCCTCTATATAACATTTTCAAATGAACACCTCTTACTTTTTACAACTAGATATCTCGAGAAAGGCAAAACGTAGAGCTACGGTACCTTAGATAAATTTTCTTTAAAACTTTGTGACGTATTTAGTTACAAGAAAAAACTAGAATTTTATAGAAAAAAAAGCAACTTTTGATTTTTTTTCCACATTCATATTTTCAACATTTTTTCTAGCAGTCTTAGCTTGGAAAATTGTCCACCGCATCAATGTTGCCATAAATAGAAGCAAACCCATATATTTCTTTATTCATATTTTTATCCATATTTTTATATTTGCAAAGTGCATTTTTTTTTAACACGAGCCGTAGGCGAGTCATACAACGTCACAAGAGTGTGTAGAGTGCAATTCACTTTGCGCGTCTTGTGACGTTGTGTCACTCGCCTACGGCTCATGTCCAAACCGTCACACTCGTGTGGAAAGTGCAATTTTCGACACTAGTTGCACAATATACAATTTTACTACTGACTACGCCTTAGAGGCCCTTTTCACACTCCCCCGGTCCACCCAACCCTACTCCACTAGGGCACTAATTCCCTTCACGAGTCCACCCGTCCCTCTAATGAAGTATCCCATCCAAGTGTCCTATATCACAGTCGCGCCCACCTATGGCACACTACCAGAAAGTGGTATGACGACTCTTCCCCTGCCCCACAGTGGGTGCAGAGTGGACTGTCAGCCATTCCTAGGAGGTGCATGTGCCTGTTTAATCTGCAGTGTCCAGTATCCTATAACGTCTTCCAGGCCAACTGCCGGTTTCTCCCAAGAAGCCACGAGGCTTTGGATCTATCCGGATTAAGGTACATTTCTTTGTTCTGTCTACATATTCCTGACTGTGTCCAGTTTGTCCTTGTACTCTCCCATGCCCTCTCATTCAGAGTGTGAGAGACATCCCTTTTACCTACACCTAAGCATGGCTCTCATCCAGTAAAGCACGTCTAGGAACCATGCCTGGCCGATTCGTCGACACGCTCGTTCCCCTCGATGCCTCTATGTCCAGGAATCCATCCCAGAGTTACCCTTTGTGTTTTTCTCTTGTTCCGGTGACTCTGAAGCATCCCTGCAGTCCTGAACGAGCTTTAAACTCGTTACTCGCTCCTGCAACCTGACTGTAGGATGTAGATGTCCTGTTCTGCTTCCTGTCTGACTTCTATTCGTGTGGCCACCTCGAGTACTGCAAACACCTCCGCCTTGAAAACTGTCGTGTGGCTTCCCAACGCGAAGCCCTCGCCCTCCACATGGCCTGCTCGGTATATTCCGGCTCCTGTCCTTACGAATTTGTATTAGCCATTCTTGATCCGCCTGTATGCCATACCTGATTATCCTCAGAGGGTTACTGAAGCAGCTCTTCCTTGAAGTCGTCCCTTATGGGGAATGTTTATCCAAAATGGCTGTCCAGCTGATCGCGTAGGCGCCCCTCCTGCGACAGGAAGGACAATCGGGATGTCCCGATGACCGAGGCTGGCGATCTGCGTGTGACGACTTCCCATAGCTGTATCCTTTCACTGGCCGCAGCAATCCATTTTGCTGCTGGACGCCATCGCCTCCCTCTTAACGCAGATTGGAAGCTCTAGCAGACCCAGTAAGGTATTGAGTGCTACTCCCGTTGTTGTTCTGAATGCACCCGTTATGGCCAGGTGCAGTCACGGCCCCATAGGTTATCCTCGGTCTGATTAGCGCAGTGTAGCCTTATTGCATTTCCATGTGACTTTTCACAAGAATTAAAATAAAAAAAAAAAAACATTGAGTTGTCAGATTTCCGAAGCGAATCGACTCAAACAACTGAATAAAGAGTTCTAGTAGTTTCGTAACAAGATACTGAAAAACTTATCACTTGACCAACGCGGATGGGTGCCGTTTCTCCATCGAAGCATGGCTCTTACGTAGAAAGAAGCCCACAGTAGATTTCATTTCAGACGAATCAGACACTTTTTCATAAAAAAAATTTATAAAATTATTATATTTTCAACCAGACAATGTCCCACTAGCCTTTTGATCATGTGCTTACGGGACACCCTATATTTCTGTGCCTCGAGATAGAGCTGGTACTTTGAATTTGGATTAAATTGTTTTAACACTATGACTTATATTATTAAGACTGTAACATTTGACTAATGATTACTTGATCAAGTTCGTGATCAGGATTCAAAATGCCGACCCATAGTATATCATATCTGGAGAGACATTAGTGTCTAATTAATGTCGTCTAATAGTGAAAGCTAATGCCATCTTTCCATTTAAAATATATACAATTTTGATTGCGAAGTTTGACTTTAATGTCAGTACTGACACTTTTATAAGTTAAGTTTAAACTTTGGTTTAAAGTTTAAATTCTAGATTTGACATACATTGGGTATCTGTCAAAATCTTTCATTTATATTCGAACTAAAGTTTAGGTTAAAGTTTACACTGAACCCGTAGAAGTGAGCCCAAGTCATTTTTGTCAAATAAACCCTGGCTCTTAAGGATGACCGTTTTCAATAAACCACAACCTTAAAATCGGATTTTTAGCATCATTTAAGAAGTTAAAAATCCTAAATTGTTAAAGATATATCAAAACCGTTTGCACTTTGTTATCCTAGAGTTTTGTAAGCTTTAACCATTGCAACATGTGTCAACATTACTTTTCTTACCCCAACAAAGTTTAACTTTGACTTTAAAACAAAATAGCACTACTACGGTGAGCCTGTAAAAAGGTAACATGGATTGGAAAGTACAAATCGTTTTGCTATAACTCCAAGAATTTAAATTTGACAGGATTTGAAAAGCTGAAAAATACATATTTTAGGCAAAATTTTCGAAAAACGGTTGATTGATTGAGTAATTCCAAATGAGTGGTCCCAAGAAGGGGGCCCGTGCACCGCGACCTACAAGATGTATTGTGCCTCAATATCAATTAAAGTGCACTCAGAAGACCTAGTCCTTCTCTTCTTGAGTGGGATTTTGTGGAAGTCCGGTGGTCGAATGTGTACCAAGTTCTGAAATATAAATCTTTCAGCTGCAGAACATTCACTCAGGATGTGTTCGACAGTCTCATCATCCCCCATGCGCACTCTGCATTTCGGCATTGTCTGCCAGGCCTGACAGTGCCCAGTAGCGGCCTTGAGCTGTTTTCTGTCGAGGTCTTTTCTTCTTGTCTCACAGGGTCCTTGTATGAACGCCTTTTAGTGAACAAGGCCTGGGCTTTCTATTCACTAACGTTCGGTCTGTTCTTCGGACATCTGGATTACTGCACTCCTCGATACCTGTCCTGCAACACCCAAGAGCGATTCAGGCCCTATGGAGGTAGCACTCGCCGCTTCCTTTGCAAGAGAATCGGCGATTTCATTCCCCTCAAGGCCTTTGTGATGTGAAATCCAGACTAAGGTAGCGTATTACGCTCCCCAATGTGGTTTAGTATGTTTCGAACTTTCCAAATAGATCTCAAAGAGATCCTACTGGAGTCAAGTGCCTTGAGTGCCTCTTGACTGTCAAAATATATTTTGATATTTATGTTTGTCCAGTTTTTATAGCTGGTCGATCTGGCAGATATTCGTCAGAAGCATTAGTTTATTCTGGTCCCACTCCTCCTTTGCAGGGAGTTTTAATTTGTAGGCCGAATAAGTGTAGGTGACAGGGAGCATCATGTCCGAAGGCGTTCCCAGCAAAGCATGGCCGGTTAATTCAGCCTGCAGTGGGTTTGGTTCCAATGTATCCTCCCCCCCCCCCTTTGCGTTGAGGAGTCTGTATATGCTCCACTTGGTTTTCCTCTCCTCCAAAAAGTGGTGCGGGATTAACCTGAGTCCTTCCAAGACCAAGATCGGAATGGTGCCAAATGCACCACTGATGGCCAGGCAGGCTTGACGCTGCAAGTTACTCAGTTTGCACCTCGCACTTATTTGTCCGCCCTTGAAATGCCATACAATAGCTCCACGGGTTTTAATCCCCAGTTTTTTCCGCAGTAACTTTTGCATGGACACAAGAACAATTTAGCCATGCTGATCATTCTTTCCATATGTACATTCCAGTTTAGTGTCTTTTCTAGTGTTGCGCCCAGATATTTCACCTCCTCTGCAATTGGAATGGTTTTGCCCAGCAGGGAGGGAACCCTCAAAGAATCTAATTGTCTCATCCTTGTGAAGAAAACCACCACGGTTTTGTCCGTTTTGATAGACATCTTCACCCCAAGACACCACTCGTAGATGATGTTGACAATCTCAGTAATCTCTAAGTATTGCTGCTATGCGTCCACCACGCATAGTATCATAGCATCAGAATCCGGCAACAAGTACTTACTGATTATATAGTAGCAAGTGGCTAGCAATATACTTAATTACAATTCAGGTAGCAATAACCTTATAAATGAAGTTCTATTTCAAAACTAGATGTGTAATGTTCAAAACAACTTCATTCGGATCTGAGCAGAAATTTTGAGTCCGATGTATGATTTTCTGGAAACAACACCATTTTACCTACAATCAGATTGGCTTGGTGGAACGTTTTAATAGAACAATTGAAAACTTTCCGAAGCGTTCAAACGAATGTGACCAACAAGACAACTGAGAAATCCATCTGTCGGCCTTTCTTCTTGCCTATAGTTCTAGTGTTCATGAATCGACTGTAGAAACTCCTGCTCAAGTAGTATTTGGTAGAGAACGCCAACTGCTTGTGAACATACCCAGACCTGAACTTCTATAAACTGTTAAAGACCACGTGGAAAAGATGTCAGCTCGTCTACAACTGGTACATGAAAAAGTTTGGAGTAAACTGAGGGTCGACTCAGATTTGGTCTCCATTTGGACCAATAACACATACTTTCACAAAAATACAAAGTTATACAAAAGTTGCGACGTGTAAACGTGTTTCAATTATTCACAAAAAATACAAAGTCTGGTGTCTATGATCCAAAATCTCCAAAGCTGCAGAATTTCTGAGAAAATATGGGGGTAATGATTATCTGCTGAAATTTCACCACATTTGATAATTTTTTGCCCACTTTGTTGGTACTCATTTGGTTCTTTTTCAATTTCTTTTACTGTCACCATAGTTTCTGGTAACTTACCCTCCCCTTCAACTGTAACAGTTTTAGTTTTTTCTTCTTGTTCTTGATTTTTCTTTTCAATAACACTCTTTCTTCCAGAGTGACCTTGGTTTGAGTTTTTTTTGCCAATTTGTCTGCCCTTTTCTACGTTAACAATTACGGTTTTTGTCATCTGTTGTTTAGAATTCGTTTTTTTAATTACTTTCATAGGAACCCTTTCCTCAATAACTTTGCTCAGGGACTTCCTCAAACAGAGCATATTGACCTCCAATCAGTCATCCAGTAGTACGGATCACTCAAGAACTGTTGTGTCCTGAATGGTTGTGGTGATTGCTGTGTAGTTTAGCTTGCTGCGCCTCCAGTCCTGAATATTCTGCTCCACCCCTCTAGCACCATGCGTTTTATAGAGAGAGAGTCAGGGAGGGCATTTTTGGAGGCTCCTTCAATCTCCAAGAGTACCCTACCTTTATGCTTCCCTCCTTGAGATCATGCGAGATCTTGCCGACGAGGTTCTTCAGTGCTAGATGGTGTCACTTTGATATGCATACTGATGTCAGTTGAGAGGGCGTTGAGTCAATGCACCTTGTCTAATATATAATCTATCATCTTCTCCATATTTTTTAGTAGGAAGGGTCTTAGACTTATGGTTCTTAGAGCCTTAGGTAGCAGCTCGTTACGTCCCGCTTTTGGTATATATACCACTTTAACCTTGGCCCAGCTGGTTGGAATGTATCTCCAAGCCAGTCTTGCTCTAACGATATTCATTACTGGTGGAGCAAATAAGTGCAGACCTTTCTGTAAAAAAACCGGTCGCACTCCATCTTCACTAGGCGCCTTAAATGGTTGAAATGAACCCACTGCCCATCTAAGGGTCTGTAAAACCGAAAAACGGTTGACATTAGAAGTATGGTTCATTTGACAAAAATAACTGACAGCAGAATCGAAATTCGTAATCTAAATTAAGTGCTTTTAATTTAAAAAAAAAAACAAAGATGGCGGTGATATTATAATAACCGAAATTGCTGTCAATTTAAAAATATTTATTTTAGGTTAATTTTTTAAACCTTACCGACTAGGGCAACATCGAATTTTTAGATTTTTATTATAAATAGTTTTTCCTCAATCAATTTAATCAGTTCCCGATTGATCACCCCGTGATCTGTATGATTTATATTTATTTATATGCAAAAGTGTGTGAATTAAAAATAACAATGCGCAAAATTGAGTTTCGCACACGTATTTGATGTTTTTTATTAATAAAGCTTATTGATTCTAATCACAGAAGCTTTAATTTTAAATAAATTAAGAAGCAATCGAAACGTTAAACCCCACCTTTTGAATTCAATTTACAGCTGTCAATCTCGAAAGCCATTCCGGCGATTTTGGTAAGGATATGTACTGGGTTATGTTTTCCAGGTTTGCTAATACAGGTTTCAACAAAACTTGATGTGTTTTTATTAAACATTTAAGAGGCTATATTTTTGCAGAAAAAAAAATGGAACAACTTTTGATATAGAAGTTGTTATAATTTTCAAGTGTACTATAGCCCAGACAGCCGCAGGGGATAAGTTAGCTGACCTTATTCACTGCTGAGTTCCCCAGTACTTACCAATCAGATTATTACTGAGCGCCACCAAATTTTGATTAATCAAAAATATACTTCCTGGGGAATAAACAAAATTTGAAAAACAAATAGTGCAACTAATATTTACTGCAGTAAGCTTCTCGACATTCACTTGAACATATACCAAAACTCTTGTAAGCAGTAACACTGCTTCAGGTTAAAGCAAAAAAAATATATGATTTTAAAGTGAGTAACTAACCTAGTACTACTTAGCTACTAGGACGGGGTCCGGGTTGCTCCACTGTCAGTCACCAAACTTGGAGGGCAGTTGGGCTCACCAATAGTGTAGAGGAACACCAGCTGTAACTCACACTTCTTTTATAAATGCTAAAGACAGCAAGATACCAGTTCTCGGCCCGGGACCAATAACGAGCTAACCTGCACTCAAATTCCAAGTACCGAGAAGTGCAAACTGGCAAAAACCAGAGGGACAAAAGAAGCCTAGAAGCGTTCAAAACAATAGGGGCAATGTAGGACTAGTAGACGTTATACTTACCTCCACTCCACGAGGGTTGTACTAAAGACTATTTAGGATGACTACCACCGACACAGTTTGGACAATGCCGTTCTTCATTGGCATAAGGTCTGTACCACTAAATTGGCTAAGGCCGATTAAGGCAACTACAAGACAACTATGTTTCTCTTAATAAATCTACGAGGACGTGTAAATTGTCTTTAAGACCAGTTCATCCAAGAACTTACCACATGCCTCAATGGGACAGAACCTCAAAACTCAATCTCGTTATTTTATGGCGGCCAAGACGGGAAAGTCCGAAAGTTAGTAGCCATTTGACTTTAACATCATACGGTCATATGCACCGACATCCGAAAGCAACGAACAAGAAATAGAAGATTTCTATGAACAGCTTAGAACTGCTGTTAAACACGCAAACAAGGAAGAAATTAACATAATTCTGGGCGACATGATGTCTAAGATCGGACAGGGAAAGGTTAAGGATGTGGTTGGTGGTTTTGCTTGAAAACAGTAACCTCGCAACAGAGATGGAAGACCTATGGAATAAAATAAAAGTATCTATAACCTCTGTCACAGAAGAAGAACTAAGACCACACCGGACGGTAAAAAGACAGCAATGGATGACAGATTCTATCTTGGAACTTATGGAAGAAAGAAGACAACACAGAAACAGGGATAGTGTAAAATACAAGAAACTACACAGAAAAGTGCTAAGAGCAACTAAAGAGGCTAAAGGAAAAATGTGTCGAAATCGAGATATTGCAAGAAAAACACGACAACTTTAACCTTCATAAGAAAATAAAGAAAGCAACAGGAAGATATCAAGGACGGGGTCCAGGGCTAATCTTGGTCTCGAAAAACAACATCATTACCGAGAAGGACAAAAAACTCGCAAGATGGAAGCAGTACATGGAAGGACTTTTCAAAGACAAAAACTGCGATAATGTGCCCACAGTGGCAAACCACTAAAACACAACAAAGTTCCTGGGCCAGACCAGATTCATGGAGAAATCCTTAAACTACTGGACTAAGAACAGATGAAGCTGTTGGCCAACCTCTTCAACAAAGTTTATATAGGTGGCCAATTGCCAAATGACTCTTGAGGATGGTAGGGAATTGATCTGATGAAAAAGAGAGGTTAATAGACTCGGTCAAAACCTCCAGCCGCCAGACCGTCATATCCGGATGATTTCACCTTTTGAAGCGATGCGATGGTTCCTTGAAGCTCAGCAATGTCCACTGGGTAGAGAAAAAAAAGACTCAGATACGTTTCCCATGTTACCAAAATAATCTCTGTAGGATAAGCCCTGATGTGGGATTGTTGAAAGTTGCGGAGCAAGGCTACAATAATAATCGTTGAGGTCATCACACGTAAGACTAGTCTGCACAGAAACTGGTTCACCATTTTTCGTATCTCCCTCTGCTTGTTACTGGATTTTTCTATTCTACTATCGTAATAAGTTTGCTTGGTTGTGGCAATCAATTTTCTATAAACTTTTCTATAGTTTTTTAGTTCTTTATTCTTTAATTTAATCATCCCTCAATACGTTTATGTTTCAACAATTTATTTCGTACTTGTAGTAATCTTTATAAATTTTTTTTCCATGTATTCCTTTACACCATTCCTTCCTGCTATTGTAAAAATTTTATCTTTAAACTAAGTATTCCATATGTTGTAGTAATCTGATGAAGGCACCAATTTGTGTCGAAACGTCATTAAACAGAGAAGTTAGAAGCACCCGCTGTAACTTATTTTAATCAGACAAAAGGACCAGAACCCAAGATAACAACCAACCATACAATCACAAGGGTCCAAGAATCCAGAAGCCTACGCGCCAACCATTTTCTATAGTTATTAAAATAAGTAATAAATTGTACGTTAGTAGAATAGAATTTCCTAATGTAGTGCAGACAGCGCATATTCCGCGCAGAGACCTTTAAGCCCTTCGTTTACCACGGTTTGCGATCTCTTGATCTGACTAGAGTCAAGGGAAAAGCCCGCTCGAAGACCCCAGTGAACAGCACTTGAGAGGATTCAAGCGGGTCAGTGGAACTGCACACCCTGCCAATCTGTGCTAATGCAATTATCTACAAAGTTTCTGTAATTTTTCTTACTGAAGAGTCTACTTCTTTTGCATGTCACATGATATAACGACCATTCAAAACTAAACCTACAGAAAATAGCCTCATGATCGGATATGCCCGCACCGGTTACTGTGGCGTAAATCTGGTCTACATTTAAATTTAAACATAGATAGTCTATTGTTTTTTCTGAATGTTCTGTGATTCTGGTAGGCTGCTGTCGTCATTCATACCGCTTCCCAAAAAAGCGAATGTAATTAAATGCTCCGACCACAAAATAATCAGCTTGATGAGTCACATTCTGAAATATTTCCTTAATATCATACAGACATGCATATATAGAAGACTCGACGGAAGAACAAGTGACACACAGCTTGGCTTCAGGAAAGGACTTGGCACCCGAGAGGGCTTATTCTCAATAGGTCCTGATTCAACGAGCAGGGAACGTAAACGCAGTTGTTCTTGCATGCTGTATAGACTTTGAAAAAGCCTTTGATAAAGTCCAATATGATAAACTCATATCAATTCTACGTGAGTCCGGAATTGATGGCAAAGACAACAAAGAGCCAGTGTTCGAGTCGAAAATGAAACATCAGAAGAGTTTAGCATAAGGAGAGGAGTACGCCGAGGTTGTATACTGTCATCTCTTCTATTTAACGTGTACTCAGAACATCTATTTAAAGAGGCATTAGACAGCATAGAAGATGGAGTTGTAATAAACGGAGAAATTATAAATATATACGCTGATGATACCGTCCCTATAGCAGATACTGCTGAAGGACTTCAGACACTTATAGAACGTGTGGAGACTGCACGCAACAGATATGGTTTGAAGAAAAACTGTAAGAAGACACACACATTAATTATCAGTTAAACTGCCATCGGCAACCTACAGTTTACCTCTAACAATGTAGCTCTCACAATGGCCGAGACAGTTACATATCCAGATATGTAACTGTCTCGACCTGCACCTTGAATAAGGACTGGGATCACTTTCGAGAAATAAAGTTCCGAATCGAAAAAGAAAAAGGTACATTTAACAAGATGCGTAACATACTATGCAACTTATCCCTCAACATCCATACTAGAATATGAATTTAAAAATACTACTTGCTATGAACCCTCCTATATTTAGCAGAAGCGTGGATCCTTAGCGCCAGTGAATAGAGTAATTTAGACCAATGTGATAGCAAACATGGGATGTTGGCACACTATAACAATGGAAAATAGGGCGACCAAGTACCAATTTGCATCAAGTTAGACAAAATAAAAGTCTGTTTTATATAAAAAAAATGTTGGTTTTTTTCCTGTTTGATCAACTTAGTATCTTTTATTGTTTTGAAGACATTCATGTTCTTCATTTTTTACGTGGGACACCTTGTAGTAATACGTAAGTTTTCAGATCAGCCGTACTTCCTATTGATTAGTTATCACTGTTTCTGTCGATAAAATAACATTTAAAATTCAGTTTTGTTCAGCCAGAATTCAGAAGCAAAGTTTAAAGAAAAATAGACATTTTCAGTTTGGTGTCCCACCCTATATATTTAACCAAGTAGGCATAGCTCTAGTTCACAGATGAGTACGTCCAAATCTAAATTGTTGTAATGCTCATGAGCAGAAGATTTGTTTCTAGTGGGGTCTTAATATGTTACACTTCAAGAAAAAACTACTCTTTTCCATTAGCAAACCTGCGAAACATATAACCCAGTTATATGTTTGTAATATCTGTATCGTGTATCAAAACTAATAGCATACTACAACTAGTAGCATAATTGTGACACTCTATTCAAGGAGGACACCATGGTGGGAAGCATAGAAACAAGGTTTAAATTTCTTGGGTTCTTACATAGAAATATTTCTCCATGTTTTTCTCCTTAGAAGAAAGATTTAGGTACCTGTTGACCTGGCCTAATTACCTTTTTAAGGCTATAAACAAAATTGAATATACTTTAGCATACAAGTCTTAACAACAGCATTGTCGATTTCGCCGCTGTCGAATGCTTAAAACTATATCTCATATGAAACTAGAAAATTGTGTCCCGGATAGAATGGTTTGGTGGTCAATGGCGGATAGGGACTAAAGGCAGCAATTATACAGTAATTCCTTCGCCGACGTTTCGTTTAATCTACTTACAGGGCTACAATGGGGAGGAAAGTTAAAACATTGGTTGCTATTTCACAACTGCCATAATAAATCAAAATATACACTTCGAAAACACTGTTCGAGTCATAAAATTTGAAAATACCGTGGGCATATTATTTCAACTAGGTACAACATATGGTGAAACAGTACATGGAAGCACAACAAAAAAACAGATTAAATTCCAAATTAAATTAAAAATTTTCATAGACACAGGCACAATTAAAATTCAAAATACATGGTGGTAGTACCACCAACCGTCTGGTCTATCGACTTTCCTTCCCATTGTAGCCCTGAAGATGTTTCAGTAGATTAAACGAAACGTCGGCGAAGAAATTATTGTATGATTGCTGCTTTTAGTCCCTATACGCCAATTGACCACCAAACTATATCTCATATTTGAGGCAGGGTAATTGTGTGAAAACTTTTTACAAACTATTATTTGTTAATGAGTGGAAAAAAAAGTCCTACATTTTGTCAAGAAAATTATCAAAACAAAAAAGGGTTTTTATAAGATTGAAAGTTAAGAATATTCATGTCGTCAGGTTTTCTGGTCTAGAATTGAATATGAAAATTGTTGTTCGTATTCATAGCAAAAATTTGCTGTGGGACACTGTTAACGATGACACTGAACGCCTATTAATAAATGATTTATCATTTAATAAAAGTCCACTACAACCAATTCAGACAGAAAAACCTTAAACCGATTTAATATTTTACATTATGATTTGCTAGGTCGCCAATAGTCTGTAGCCAACGCAACGTCGGAAATTGACTAAGCAAGGATAAAGGTACTTGTACCTAATGGATCGATAAATATAAATTATTCAATGTAAATACTAGAAATTAATCTACAAGACTTGGGAGGTCATCACACGATAACGGAGTATATGCTTATGCAAATGATTACAATGCGAGCTTATTCAATAGGTTTGAATACATTTGCATCTAATTACTTTCAGTGACCACTTTCAAAATTATCAAAAGCATTTCTGCTTCTTAATGATAAAACTGTTTAATAAAAAATATATATTTCTGTTCTAAGTAACTAACCCTAAAAAAAGCATGCACATAGAATAGTTTTAAATAAATAAAAGAAGTACATAATATTAGGTAATAATTACACAATCATTTACTGCTTGCGGTCGTTAGACTTCGCTTTTTCAGCCTGGGAATCTTGCTGTTTTCTGGCACCATCCTTCTTCGCCTGGGCTTGCTGGCGTTCAGAGACAGTCTTAGCATTAGGTTTAGGAGCAGAGGTCTCCGGTTTAGAGGCACCGCGACCTCTATTTTCATCAGCTTTCTTCATGGCGGCACTAACTTTTTCATCCTTCTTACCAGACTTTTCTTCGGGCTTTAATTTCTTCTCCTCAGATTTGTTATTGGGCTCCGCCTTTTGTTGAGCAGTCTTAAAGTTTTCTCTTGGCTTCTGAGGTTGAGGATGCATCGGAACTTCTTTCACCGAGGACGCATCTTTCTTTTCATCAGGTTTCGCTGGGGCTTTAGGTGCAACGGCAGCTAAAGCAGCGGCCACCAACAGAGAGAAGACAATCTGAAAAAGTGTAAAACTTATTAGAGTGTGATAAGCGAAACGAGAAATTTAGGCCATTGCCAATTTAGTGACACCGTGCAGGAGAACACGAAGATTGAAGTTTTAAAATCGATTTCTGATGATAAAGGTAATCCAATTCGCAATTGATTTTACACACTCGAACGGGAAGATTGACTTTGTACACACGATAATCTCAGGTTACGAAGGAAACGTAGAATAAATAGAGAAAGCTGTTAGTGGCTCAATTGCTGTTATTGTTAATTAAATGCAGGGTTTTGGTTTAGTGTCGACTTTCGTTTAGGTTTAGTTCCTTGCACTTTCTGAAACTATTTCTAACTTTACAAAATGAGCCAAAAATTATATAGTTCGCTCTTTTGTTTTGTAAATATTGAACCCCCAGTTTTGCTTTTCTAACTGAATTCTGCATGGAGTTCTAGGCATGTTTTTGAAACCATTATGCAAAATCAGCACAAGAACGTTTTAAAATGGTAAAATTTTAACAGTAAAGCAAACTAAGTGTAATTAAAGGCTGTATAGGAAAATACACATCTTTAATTTATACATGGAGAATAGAGAGAAATGAACTTTGTATTTGAATATTTCTATAACTCTTAAATTTAGCTAGAAGTAGAACTTCTAGCTAAGCCTGATAGTGTGAGACTTCACTAAATATGCCAAAAATTGGAAACTGCATTTAATTAAAAAATTAGATCTATATGGTTCCATTAAAAAAAACACAACTGACCCCTGTATAACTTTCTTGACTCATACTCTATCATTCTTAATAGTATTAAAAAATCGCTGTTTTGCGAAGAATTTCGATAAATCACAACCATAAAAATATTTGAAAGATACAAATTTTAGGTAAATTTACTTATTTCTAAAGCATTACTGAAATGAATGTGTGATGCTGATAATCTAGTTTCGTTATAATATTTATTATTTTAGGTTTTCTGTACATTATTTACCTAACATTTATAATCTATAGAAAAACATAATAATGAACTCAACTTACCAGCTTATGCATTTTAATTGATATAGTATTTAAAATCACTAAAGATGCTCAAAACAAGATTGATAGTTTAGCATAAATTAATTCTAGATTATATAGTTAAACATTCGACCCCCTCTTACTAAGATTTAAGCCATGGTTGATTTGGTAGTACTTGGGTTATAATCAGTCCATTTAAGGCCTCGTTAATTCTGCTGCAAAAAATAGATTTAAAAAGCGTAAAAATGTAAACATTGGTTTTGTGTCGTTCTCATTAATTGTTTCAGGCCACATCAATGCCCAAGTCGAATAAGCGTGACGTGATGCTGAATAGGCTAAGGTGTTAGATGAAAAATTTAATTATTGGATAATTCCATTCGTAATTGGAAAACTGACTGATTAGTTGAGGTTAAGTCAAATTATAAATTCATGGTTATAGAAGTAATCAGGATACGTAAAATAGTTTTAGAGAAAATCACGTTAAATAATTAATGTTTGAAATCCCAGCAACAACTTTTGGGAAATTTGTTACTTTTGCAGATTACGTAGGCCACTTGTATATCCTTTTTTCGTTCAAGCATTTTCGCTAGGTTCCTCGTATTTTTCCTTTTTTTACATGGTTTCTCAGTTTCCCGCAAGTGTAGTTAAGCAAAAATTATATTTGGATGCACTGAAAACATTTTAAGTACACCCAAATATAATTTTTCTATATATAATTTCTATAATAATTCCCAAAAAACATTTTTTGGAAAGATCATTATTTTAACTGAATAGATATTTATGTACTAAGATCAATTTTACAGTTTACATTTAATAAAAGATACAATTTTATTGCTCGATGAGGGTTTGCTTCGGGTGTAAGGGGTGACAGCACAAACTATATGTAGCTGACCCAAAAGACAACCTCACCTGCACGTGGTGCACCCTGCTAGAAAAACTGACGAGGCACTGTCGACCGAGTGGTTACCGGTATAAGTAATCCCCTATTGTCGGCCAACAGCTGCGGGTGGAGAAGCTGACAAGAGATAGGGCACCTTCTTGCCCTTGGAAGAAGAAATTCACCCTAAAGGCGGATGAAACTGCTACAAGTTCAACGGCATGGAGATGCAGAAGGCAACGGGAAACCACTGCATTAAGGATCCTTAGGAATTTTCCAAGACAAACAATAATGGCAACACAAGATAATCAAATGGCCCCTAGTCCGTGGCAGACCTTAGATGGTCAAGGGGTGCGAAGAATCCCCACGTTGAAAAACACTAATGTCGTAAAGACGGAACTTAAAGAAGTACTTCGACTTGGCACTTGAAATGTTAACAGCATGTATATGCCAGGGGAAACCCATAATATAGAGCAGGAAATGAAAAGACTGGGAGTGAACATCTTGGGAATAAGTGAGACAAGATGGCCCGGTCGTGGAAAAATCAGACTGAAGAACGCAGTGTTGTTTTATTCCGGAAACGAAGACACCCACCACTATAACGGAGTAGGCATTATGGTGGACCTGGACACCAGCGGTTCTATCATTAACTTCATACCACTCTCTGATAGAGCAATGATGATACAACTAAGGGCCACACCTAAAAACCTAAACATCATTCAAACATATGCCCCAACAGCCGACAAACCACAGACAGAGTTGGAGGCATGGTATACAGAAGTCAAACAATTAATAGCCGCCACAAATAAAGACGACATCACCCTTATCCTCGGGGATTTCAATGCCAAGATAGGTAGAGGAAAAAGTGGGGATACCGTGGGTGAATACGGTCTGGGAATTAGAAACGAAAGAGGCGATACCCTGGTCCAGTTCTGCCAAGAAGAAAAACTGATGGTTTCCAACACATGGTTTAAGCTACCTGTACGTCGCCTCTACACATGGAAATGCCCACAGGACACCACAGAGCATCCGGTCAGGAATCAAATTGATTATATACTGGTTCCAAAAAGATATAGAAATGGAGTGCTTGGTGTTAGGTCATATCCAGGAGCAGATGTCGAGTCAGACCATATTCCCGTAGTGGCACACTTTCGTATTGGACTTAAGAAACTTAAAAGAACGCAGTCCAACAAACCAAACGTAGCACAACTACAGAATGAACCCGAACGTCAAACAATCACTGACAAACTCAACAATGAACTCGAAAAGGTTATACAAAAGAACGAAATGATTCCTGATACCGAGAGCCCTGACAGGATCGAGGACACCTGGAATTCATTCAAGAAAGCTATATTAGACACACAAAAGCCGCTAGTAACACCAAACAGAACGAAACAACATAAGGAATGGATGACCCAAGAAATACTCATGCTGATGGAACAGAGACGTAGCTTCAAGAACACGAACGCAGAAAAATATAGGGAAACCCAAAAACATATCAGAAGAAAAATCAGAGAAGCCAAGGAAAAGTGGATGGAAGAAAGGTGCCAAGAAGTAGAAGAACTATACAAAAAACACGACCTCTTCAATTTACATAGGAAGGTCAAGGAAATTACAAGTAGTCGAAAATACCCAGCCTTGTCCCATATAGTTAACCAGGACAACAAAATAATCACAGATGATGGCGAACTTAAAAAGGTATGGGCAGAATATGTGGCAAATACATTTGAAAGCAATAGCCCTCCTTTTCACAGTCAAGATCCGACGGAGCCGACACAGGAAATACTCCAATCGGAGGTCCAAAAAGCACTAAGAGAGATAAAAACTAAGAAAGCAGCAGGCCCAGATGACATTTGCCCAGAGATCCTAAAACTTATAGGAGAGGAAAACATACACATCCTGGTTCAACTTTTTAACGATGTCTATAAATCGGGATACATCCCCCGAGATTAGCTGAAATCAATATTCATACCTATCCCTAAAAAACCCGGAGCACGGAAATGTGCAGAATTCCGATTGATCAGCCTGATGAGCCAGGTGTTAAAGGTGTTCTTGAAAATCATCCATAAGCGCATAGGTGCAAAATGCGAACAGGATGTAAGCGAAGTGCAAATGGATTTCCGCGAAGGAATGGGTACCAGAGAGGCCTTGTTTGCACTCTCTGTCCTACTACAAAAATGCAGAGACCAGCGAAAGGAAGTGTACCTGTGCTTTATAGATTACACAAGGGCCTTTGACTGTATAGATCACACCAAATTATTAGAACTGCTGGAAAGACAGGGTGTCGATGCCCAGGATTTAAAGATCGTACAGAATCTCTATGAACAGCAAATAGCATCTGTTAAACTGGAAAACACCGAAACAAGCACTGTACCCATAAGGTGTGGAGTCAGACAAGGGTGCGTACTTAGCCCCATGCTTTTTAATATGTATTCAGAAATCATTTTCCAAAATCCCCTGGACGAGGCGGTGGACGGTCTGAAAGTCAATGGGAAACTCATAAACAATCTAAGATATGCTGACGATACAATGATAATTGCGGACAGTCCTGGAGGACTGCAACGCCTAATCGACAGCATATCGGTTTCCGGGGACGAAATGGGACTGAAGATTAATACCTCAAAATCGAAGATCATGCAAATAAGCCACAACCCAATCAACCATCCCAACATAAATATATACAGAACACCTATAGAGCAGGTCACTAAATTTAAATATCTGGGAAGTTGGATCAGCGAGGACCTGGATCCTGAGATAGAAATAAGATCCCGCATAGAGCAAGCGAGAACTAACTTTATTAAGATGCGGAACCTATTAACGGACAGAACACTCAACTTAAACATAAGATTTAACTTCGTTAGATGTTATGTGTATTCCACGTCAGCGGCATTAATAAACTGGAAGCATTTGAGATGTGGGTGTACCGCAGAATGCTGCGTATTCCATGGACCGATCGTACCACTAATCAAGAGGTCTTACATAGGATGAACAAAGACCGAACAATCCTCGAGACCATAAAAAAGCGAAAGACCGCTTACCTTGGCCATGTCATGAGACAGGACAAATACAGATTCCTACAACTGATTATGGAGGGCAAGATTGAGGGAAAGCGTGGTCCTGGACGTAGACAGTGCTCTTGGCTGAAAAACATAAGGGATTGGACAGACTTAGACTCAAATTCCGTTGCCGATCTTCATTGAATGGAGAAGGCACTTCAAGAAGAAGAGGGTTTGCTGTTCGACGCAAACAGGAGTCAAGGTAAAAAAGTAACTTTTTGCTCGTAATGCATACAACTTTTTTTTTCGAACGATATTTTCTACAAACGATACCACACAGTACAATACATTTCAATACCTCGTAATACTTAGTTCACAACCTGAAAAATCAAATCACTAATAGAAGAGCAGCGACGAATAACAGTGACGTTTTAAATCATGGTTTGTGTGTTGACACTTGCTATTGACAGCATGCTTTAAAATGTTTTCATCTAGGAGCGTACAAAAATTATTTAGTCTTGATTTTGGTGTAAAAAGTGACCTTTTAGTGAACTAGTGTTATATAATTTTTATAGCACGCATTTTGAGAGCAATAAAATGCCGCAGTATTTCTTTACATTCATGTTCTTTTTCTTCATTCATTCATCTACCAGTACATTCACATCACTCTGATAACAATTTAAATATTTATTGAAATTGTAATGAATGACACACCGCATAGAAATGCCAGGTATGTTACCACTTATATGAATGGTCACTTTGCAGTTCTTGCAATTCTTCTTCTTTCATGTGCCTTGTCCGGTCTCCCTGACGTTGGAGATCACCATGGCAAAAGCTGTACGGTCCTCCGCCAAGCGATAAAGTTCAGCAGCCCTTCTTATGCCGGTCCAATCCCGAATATTTGTGAGTCACGACTGTTGCTTTCTTCCAACTCTATGGCGCCCCAGAATCTTACCCTTTAGTATGAACTGTAATAGACGATATTGATATGATGACACGATATGATGTCTTTCGCCATTTTACGGTCGTCGAAATTTGCCTTTTGATGTTTGCTCTTCGTAGTACATTCTCGTTGATAACATATTGTGTTCACGGCATACGAAGCATTCTTCTGTGTAGGCACTTCTCCAATGCCTCCAGTTGGTTCATCGTCTTGACCTTCAGAGTTCACGTCTCCACTCCGTACAGCAATACCGACCACACATAGCATTCAACCATGCATTGTCTTAACTTTAGAATTAGGTTGTCATTGCAAAGAAGGGATCTCATATTATTAAAACTTGCCCGAGCAATCTCTATTCGGCACTTTATCTCGCAGTCCGGGTTTAGATCCTCTGTAATAATACTACCAAGATATTTGAACTTAGAGACACGTTCAATTTGGCTTCCATTAAGTTCTAGGGTAATACCATTTTGGGGTTGCCTGCTGAATATCATAAGTTTGGTCTTTCCTATATTGATTTTTTAGATTTTGTGTCTCTCCCACTTCACCGATTTTGTTTATAAGCAACTGTAGTCCCTCGATTGTGTTTGCCAGAATCACTGTATCGTCAGCATATCTGATTGTTGTTATTGGGCGTCCATTATTTTCATGCCGAGGTATGATATTCCTTCCAATGCTTCCTTAGATATTCGATCAGAGTATAGGTTGAAAAGTAAGGTGACAGTATGCAACCCTGTCCTACTTTACGTTGTATTACAATATGGTCTGTTTTAATATTGCCTATTTTTACCTGGGCCTTTTGATTCCACAATAGATTGCGTTTGTGCGATAGAAGCGTTTGTGAAGCCGAATTGAGAAACATCAAGATCTTCCTCACCTCTACGTCTGATGCAGGCGTGAATGATCCGTAGGAATGCATTGAGCATTTTAGCGCAGACTAAGTGATAATCACCACATTTTTTGGCTGTGGTTTTTTAGGTAAAGCAATAAAGGTTGAAGATGACCAGTCAGATGGAATTTCACCTATCTCATAGACACTATTAAACAGTTTAACTACCAAGCCAATATTTTCCTCTGTAACGAGCTTCGGCCGGAATCTCATCAGGGCCCGATGCTTTCCTATTTTCTGCTATAGAGAATGCATGTATCACCTCGGATTTAAGAATAGTTGGTCCCATGCCCTCATTGACGTACATATAATCATTCACGCTCTATGATCTTTAAAGTTGGCCTCTATATTAAAGTTGGTCTCTGTGTTTTTTAGTTCTTGTTCCTCCAAAATTAGTTGGTTACGATCATTTTTAAGTGACGTAGTCTTTCTCTTCCTTTGTACTAAAGCTACTTCCTTTACTTTTCTGTGCATATTAAAAGTATGATGTTTGGAGCAGAGGTGTTCCATCTCTGCACATTCCCTTTCTGTCCATCCCTGCTTGGCTTCTTTGATCTCCCTTCTTATGATCTTTCGTTTTTTTGGATATTTCTCAGGTTTGTTCTTCGCCAGTCTTCACAGCTCCATGAGGGTGATCGGTCATCCACTTGTTTTTAGGTTTAAAGGTCTCGCGGAGATGTAATTTACGGAGTGCGCGTGTCCATAACGATATTCTTGATGTTATTCCAAAGAGTCTCTACATTTTGGAGCTGGTTTTCCTGTAGACTTGTTAACCTGGTATTCATTTCTTCGGCAACAATATGGCTGACTTCAGGGTTATTTAGTCTCGTTACATCAACTGTTCTAGCTGGGCGTGTTTGCTTTTTAGCTTTTAAGTTTAACGACAGTTCAGCCACAAGGAGATTATGGCCCGAGCCAATGTCAGCACCAGGGTAAGTTTTAGCATTTTTTATTATATTTTTAAAACGCCTATTAATTACCCTATAAACCAAGTGTTGAGCTTTTAAACATTAAATTTGATGCTGCATTTTCACAAGATCACGAATATGTGAAGAACGGTACGGTTTAGATGCCATAAACCTTAATAAAACTACCTTTACTTTAGTCCGTAGTTACCGACAATACTTTAATATACTAGGTGTTTCATTTAAAAAAATAAAACTTTAATCAATTTTATATTTTTGGGACCTCTATGCAATGACAATAATTTTAAAATGTACTTCCAATAGACCCTCATCCATTCCATACACAAGACTTTTTTAAAATCTAAAAATTTAGCCATAATCTTCCGTGTAACGTAAATCACCCTGTATAACACTTCCTACAGATTTTACATTTTACCCCTAATTTACCTAATTCTGATTGAAGACCTGTGGGAATTGGATGTTTTAGGCTGAGAAAGATCTGGTTCAAAAAAGATGTCTTAGAAAAGCTTCCAATCTAGAAGAAGGAGGCGATGGCTTCCTGCAAGAGGATGGATTGCTGCGACCAGTAGAAGGAAACAGATAGCGAGCCTCATCCAGCGGGACAACCCAATTGTCCTTTTGTTTCGTACAGGATTTAAAATCACCCAAATATGGGTTTTTTATACTCCCTTCCAAATCACCGTCTGATCCGCCGACCACCTTGGATCTCTCCCTTGAACCCCCTCCTATTTGGTCTGGATAACGTTTTTAAAAATCTCATAAAACTACTTTTAAGCTCATTTTAGATCAGATTTACACAGTTTTATTCGCAGCCATTACAAAGCAAATTTAAAACCTTAAACTTTATTGTTTCTGTTTTCAAGAGCAAGTTTTCCTAGAACCTTTGAAAGTATGTCTTCGGTAAGATAGAACTGCATTTTATAAATCGAATGGCTGAGACAGTTGAATAAAAATGACTGCTTCACACATTCCTGAATTCGCCGACTCACTTCACCTTTTCGATAAACTTGCCTATGATACGTCAAAAAAAAGCCGGCGACCCTAAATTTTTTAATTGATTATAAGTCAATTAAATTTATCAAATATTACACCGGATATAAAAAATTGCAATATCGCATTTGTTTTCGATTGAAATTAATCAGTAATTAATGGAAATCCACAAACATGGATTCTGACTAGGAAGTCGGTTCTTAAACTGTTCAGTAATAATTATTCTTTATTTTTCCATCAAAATGCTTTCAATATGTCTAACCTATCTAAGACTGTTTTATAGAAATTTTCTCTTAGAGCGTTAATTTACTGAACTAGACGTCTAGTCTAGTTTTGCATTCAACGCTCTTTAATAACACCATATGCAGAGCAAGTTGGTCTAAATATATGTTGTCCTATTGTACTTGAGTAAACGGTTTTATAAAGGTATTACAAAAGTCCTTCTTGTTTTAAGTTCTCGACATATCCGAATTTTAAATCTATTGGATTTAAGAAAGCTTTCTAAATTTCTTATAAACCCAATCACATTTACTTGAGAGTATTTGCTCTTAATAAATGGTTTTAAAACGACTTAAAAAATTGCCCTTTAGACTTCTTTAAAACTGATTTTGCACAGTAAACGATCCTAAAGTGTAAAGAGCCTAATAGATAAAAGACTTTTTAAAATTGATATAAATTTACTTACCGTTTTAAAACCACTTTGAAAGCTAACAAAAGATTGATAATCTTAATAGCTATTTATGTAACCAGTTACGAAAAGTCCGATATTGTGTAACGAATGAATGTTTGCGGGACGAGCGCAGCGAGTTCCCGCAATTTGAATGAGATGCACAAAAAAGGTTTTTCGTCACGTGTTTCATACAAGATTTTTTCTAATTTTGACTACAAATACCTACTTAGAGAGAGAATTATTATTATTAAACTTCAATATTTACTTTTAAACCACTTTGTCTTACTAAATCTACTTAATACCGTAAAACTATAGCAACGGTGTGCCACAGCCGAAACCTGCAACTGGTGGTGACACCAACTTTTCATCACTAGTTACGAAAGATTTTACTTTTCGTAACTAGTTACGAAAAGTGGGACGTTACGTCACTGTCACAAAAGTGCCACTTTATATGTCAAAATTAGAAAAAATTGTTTTTTTTTTGGGTTATTTGACTTGGTAAATCAAATAAAAATAAAACCCCTATTTTGATATTTATAAATTAGTAAATTTTTATTCCAAACAATCACAGTACCTAATGAACATGTACAAGTGGTAGCGCAGCATGGGAGGCTACTAAGGGAGCTGCATGCACAATGGGAGCGGCATGTACAACGGGAGCAGCATGCACAAGAGCTGCACCATGATTAATGGATGTTGCTTGTACTGACCTGGTAACAGCAGGGGCGGACACAGCGACAGTTGGGGCGGCATGGACCACGGGGGCGGCGGCAACTACTGGAGCGGAATGCACCACAGAAACTGATGGAGGGTGAACGATAGACGTGGCTTGCACGCTTCTGTGAACTTCGGGGGGCGACACAACCACGGGGGCAGCTTTAACTACCGAAATCACGGGTTCAGCATGTACGACTGGGGCGGCGTGCACAACGGGGGCGGCATGGACGACTGGGGCGGATTCTATTATGGTTTTGACTTGGGGTGGATCTACAATGGTTTGCGATTGTACACTCCTGTGATAGACTTCACTTGGACCTTGTGCAATGATACCAGCCGAAGCATAGGCCACGATGGCTGCAAAAACTACCTGCAAAAAAAAAGCAACCAATATTAATATTGTCAGTTATAAAAATTTAATAAGACTAGTTTTCATTATAACCTTTAATATTAATAGCACTTTCTCAATAATACTTACAAACTTATACATGTTTCGAGAACTTATGATTATTCGACGTTTTGCCAAATTATGACTCTCAAGCAGCGAACCCTCGCTATATATACCAACATCGAGAAACGTACAAAAAAAATTACCGGTCCTTCCTTGTCGTGGACGCACCCAATTTTGGCCTTGCGTCTCAACACTTTATTTGTATACCAAAATTACTTAATTTTAAGATAACTTACAATATTCGATAATAAGCCGGTCTTTCCTGGCACTCAATTAAAATAATTTCAAAGTCATTGTTGTTGTCGGGCCAGCACCGATTTCTTCCTATATCGAAGAGGTAATATAATAATAACTAAAGAAGCTTTAAATATCCTTGGAAGGTTATAACGTTTTCGTGTTCTTAAACCCTTGCTGATATTGTTTATTGGGTTGTGGTCCTTCATTACGTTTTACGTAAAAGGTACTATACGAAGGCGCAAAATGGTACCAAACCAACCAACACCGTTTCACAACACAAGTTTAAGTACTCCTTCATATAAATAATGAAGGACCACAACCTAAGAAACCTACTAAATTTAAATATACATACAGGGTGTTTCAACAAGGTGTCAAAGTTCAAAATCTGACTTATTGTTAGATTTACAGCAAGAAACTAAATACGAAAGTTTCAGGGTACGCTTTACTGCACATATTTCTAAATTGTGAACAAATATACACGATATATATAATTCACAATTTTTTTAAGCGGACCACATAAATATTTTTACATATTTCCGTTCTGTGGTTGCTTGGTTTTATGGTTCTAAAGTTTTCGTTCTGTGGTTCTAAACTTCTAATATCTGTTGAGGCTGGTAAACATGTAAAACCTCCCCCTTGTCGCCATTTTTATTTAAAATAAACGTCATTATTTCAAATATTTCAATTCACATGAATTATCACTAACTTTCAGATTAATAACATATAATTGGCGTTTTTTAATGCCATAACACTGCGGCAACCCATTGGCGAGGGCAAAGCGACGAGTTTTGAAATGGATAGATGTAACAGGTAACAGGTTACTCAGGCACAACTGATAATTCAAAATGCATCTGAGACTTCTATGCGACAGTTACACCAATCAATAGGCGTTTTTGTAGGCGCGACCCGTGCAATTTTGCATACAGATTTATAAATATATCTGCTTGACAGTATAATACAAGAATCGCATTAAGCCGACTTTCCGAAAGAGTGCAATTTTGAAACTGGAACATTGATATGGATTCTAATAGCCACCACATTTCACCCAAAATCCATATTTATTGATGAGGTATAGTTTGAGATAAGTCGTTATGTTAACTCACAGAATATGAGAAACTGGAATCGTGAAAACCCCCATCAAGTCATTCAGCAAGAACTGTACTCAGTAAGAGATCACAGAGACACTTGAAGTGTCCCCACACATTTCATTTACTTTTTTTTTGTACGAACATTAACAGCAGAAAATACCGATTGGAGATTTGGAAACCGTTTATTGAGCAGGTGCATGATGATGCATTTGCAGTGTTATTTTCAACAAGATGAAGAAGAATTTATTAATTGAGCACATTCTTTATTTACGAGCTTATTAGTCAAAGAACCTCACATTGTGTGGCTCTCAAGGTCTTTTTGTAACTTGAGACTTACGTCAAAAACAATATTTTTAAAACTCGAATTGAGAATTTAAGAAACCTCTGCATGACCTGTCCCTCTAATGAAGGAAAGTATCTCGTCCCATTTGAGAGTGAGAAGCTCCTCACGATTGAGGCAGCACCTATAGCACACTCCCAGAAAGCGGTATTACGACTCTTTCCCTGCAGTGAGTGCAGAGTCTACCATTCCTAGAACGTGCGTGTGTCTGTTTAGCCTGCCTTGGCCAGTGACGAGTTCTATAAAGTCTCCGAGGCACTGCGACTTCTCCCAAGTAGCAACGAGGCCTTGGATCTACCCCCGTTAAGGTAGATTTCCTTAGTCTGTCTACATATTCCTGACTGTCCAGTTTGCCCTTGTTCTCTCCCATGACCACTCATTTAGAGTGTGAGAAACGTACCTATACCTAGACATGGCTCCGTTTCAGTGAAGCAGGTCTGGGAACCACCCTTGGCCGATTCATTGGCGCGCTTATTTCCCCTGAATGCCCCTATGTCCAGAAACCCATCCCAGAGTTACCCTTTTTGTTTCTGCCAATGACTCTAGAGCATCTCTGCTGTGCTGAACTGTTCCTGCAGATGGCTCGCAGGGCCGCCTGCCTGTCGGAATATATGAAGATATTCTGTTCTGCTCCTTGTTGGACTTCTGGTCGTGTAACCGAAGTCGAGTATTGCAAACACCTCCGCCTGGAAAACCGTCGTGTGGCTTTCCAAGGGAAAGCTCTCGCCCTCTTCATGACCCGCTTTGTATATTTCGGTTCCTGACGACTGTGAATCAGCGATTCTTGATCCGTCTGTATACCATACTTGATTATTCTCAGAAAGTTGCTGAAGCAGCTCTTCTTTGAATTCTTCTCTTGTTGGGATGTTTATCCCAAATGGCTGTTTTAGTCTCAGCCGATCGCAAGGACGCCCCTCCTACGACAGGACAATTGGGATGTCCCGTTGGATGAGGCTCGCTATCTGCGTGTGACCGCTTCTCATGACTGTTTCCTTCCACTGGTCGCAGCAAATCATCCTCCTACAGGAATCCATCGCTTCCTTCTTCATCCAGATTGGAAGCTCTGGGAGACCCAATAAGGCGTTGAGAGCTGCTCCCGGTGTTGTTCTGAATCCACCTGTTGTGGCTAGGCACACTGTTCTCTGCAGTCTGGCCAACCTCAACGCATAGCATACCCACGGCGCTGGCCACCACACCACAGACCCATAGGACATCCTTGGTCTGATTACCGCAGTGTTGAGCCAGTGCAGGACGTATGGCTTTAGACCCCACCTCCTGTTCCCTGCCCTGCGCAGTTACCATACCAGTGTTCTTCCCAAATCGCCAGCCTTTTCACGTGACTTTTCCAGGTCAGCTCGCTGTCGATGATATATAGCTTTAGCAGCATGTTCCGCGTACAGCGTGGGTGATCCTGCCGTTCTCCTCCTTTTGGTTTAGAGCACAAGCTCGGTACACCATAGTTCTATTATCCTGCATGTCCTTTGCATTCGATCACAAAAGCTGCCTACGAGCTTTCCTGGTATCATGACCAGACCATTAAGAGACACCGTAGTGCCTTGTCGACAGGCGCCCTCACCCTCGATTTCCCTCCCGTGATCTCCCAGGGAAGCCGTCACCCTGCGATTGCGAAGCGTCGATTTGACCCAGCTTACCAACTATATTGGAGTCCCCCGGGCCCTAAGGGCCTCGCAGATGTTCTTTTTTCTGGCTTGGTCGAATGCTCTCTCAATACCTTAAAAAAGTGCCAGCACCACTTCTTTATTCGAGTATGCCTTCTCTATTTTATGCACTACAGAGAGGAGAACCGTGTCGCTCAACTTTTCTTTACTGTTGCTATTACGTTTACTACCCAATTTGAGGGTAACATCTACTGCATGATGCAATATAGTTGAAGTTTTATTAAAACCCAATTTAATGGGTAATGCATTTTTCGTTGACTCCATAACGGTTTAAAAAGTGTTAAGAACATTGTCTACAAGGATTAAATATTAAAACCTAAACTGATTTTAATTTGCATAAGTTGGTAATTTTTAATTAGTAAAATAATCCACGATTTTTTACAGTGACTAGTAACATACATATTCTAATATTTCATAGAAAAATTTGCGACATATGGTACGTATACCGGAGGATACTGAGTGTCGAGATACAAGTCGAAAATATAACACTTTACTCTACGTGTTAACTTACCGTCAGCACAGAAATTTCAATTTTTATATCTTAAATCTGTGACGTATTTTGATTTTTCTCAATTTAGGAACATTCGCGTTTCTAAAAGTATTATTGGACTTTCCTTCTTTTACTTTCCTAACATTTACTTTTCATATGCCCTTCTACTTGTAATTTTTACCCATGTTTTTTCTTTCCTATCTTATATATATTCTATTTTTCTAATTTTCTTTTATGTTTACTTGTTTTAATCCTCACTTTCTTAAAATCGCAGTTACTTTCCACTAACCTGGTTTTCCTCTGCCCCTGTAATTTCTTTTTCATCTGCCGTCATATTGGTTCTTCTTCACCTATGTTTTCCTAACTGACTTTATTACCTCAAACCGATTTAAAATATCCACTCTAATTCCCTAATTTCCTTTTCTGCGGTTTTTTATTCGTTTTCATTTTAATTTTTCCCTACATAATTTTTATTTTTGTCACAATTTTATCTCTCATTTAAGTTCTACATGGTTCTAGGTTTTCTTACCCACCTTCTCACTGCGCTCTTTTTTTCGTCTGTTTACTATTTATTTCCAAAAGTTATCTTAGCTACTTGCTCTCTCTCTTATTGCTGTACTTTTTTGCTTTATGTTCTCTCTTTCTTAATTTTTTCCTTTTCAACCCATTTTGCAGGTTTTATATTATTTATTTGTGGTCCTTCTCTTTCTTTTCTATTCACTCTTTCTTTTTCCTGTTATTTTTCATTTTCAGGCCTTGTCTTTTCTAATTTATTTACGTTTTTTACTGCTTTCAAATATATATGGAACGGAGATTATTTGAGTTATTTTCCTTTCTTTTTCTTTCTCTTTTTCAATTACGTGGTAACTTTTTTAAGCTAAATCTTAAATTCGTACCTAGTCTCTATAACTGAATTCTGTTAGTTAACTTTATTAATATTTTGCTTTCCTATTTTTCTCTTTTTTTTCTGTATTTCCCTATAATTCTCTTTATGGCATCTCTCTTCTCCATAATGAATATTTTTTACTGCTCTGCAATTCCTATACAATGAATAATATTCGATATCCGCTCCCTTCTTTTTCGGCATTAACATTTCCGAAATATGTCATTTAAAGACAATTTGATCAGTTGTTTAATAACATCTTCATCCAACCCTAATACTAACATAAAATCATGGCCTAACTTCTATAAGTGATTTCCGTTATTTAAATTTGTTTTCATTTAAATGTAGTTATTACCTTTCTTTTCTATTGTGCCTTTTCTTTCTCTCATCTCTCTTAATTATCGCTTTTATGTCATGTTCCTTGTTACTAACTTACATCTTTTTCTGCTGTCAAATCTATATCCCGAGTGTCCAGCAGAACCCTGGACATAGGAGATTAACATGGAAAATCTGTTTTTCTTTTTTTTTCGCCTGTACGGTTGATTTGATTGAAATACTTTTAAGAGTAAAGTTGTAGAGCTCATGGTCAGCTATCATCCTGTAATTTTTTCAATACCTTAGTTTTGGCTGTTTTTTGGAAAAACGCCTCGAAAAGTGCAAGAATTTGAATTGGCGCGTCATCCC
>OX638300.1:3198781-3300544 GCA_951812265.1 Taphrorychus bicolor
CTCAACTTTGACCGCCTGTAACTTGACAACGCCTGGATCGATTAGAGTGAATCCTACTGCTTTGTCATTTTCTTGATGCCCTCTTTCACCTGCAACCATCGGAAGTTCCGTAGGTGCAATATTTTCGGAGATAGACCCCTTAGGAACTTTTAGAATCGCGTTCTTGGACCATTTTAAAAAACCTTTTTGGAGAGTAACTTTATTCGAAATTAATTTGTTATCTTCGTAGGGGATTGCAAACCAGCCATTCCGATCAAAAAGAGCAAAAAAAAAATTCCGAAGTTTTTTTTGAAAATGTCCCAAAGAGCGACATTTTCAAAAAAACTTCTTTTTTAACTAATTTTTTTTAGTACAAGTTAATAGAAAATTAGTGTTTCTTTTTTATATTTTCAAAATATATACTCACAAAAGTTCATTAACTTACTTAAAAATTAAAGAATCTCAAAATTTGGCAGTGATTGGATTAATTAAGTAAAATGAAAAATAGAGGATTGTTAATGTTTGCCCAGGAATAATATATGGGTCTTCAAGTGGGCGTGCCCCAATTCAAGTTAATAAAATGATAATTCTAAATAGTGATCAAAATAGAATTCTATTGATAGGATAAAATTGAGTACCTAAAAATTTTTTTTTAATAGTGAAGGGCATAATATATAAGATAGCAATTGACAAGACTAGGGCTAAAACACCACCTAATTAATTTGGAATTGATCGTAGGATTGCATATGCAAATAGGAAATATCATTCAGGTCGGATGTGGATTGGGGTAACTAGAGGATTTGCTGGGGTAAAGTTATCAGGGTCTCCTAATAAATAGGGGGCTTGATGAGTTAAAATTGTTAATCTTATTATTAAAATTAATATTCCACTAAATCTTTTAGAGTAAAATAAGGATGAAACGGAACTTTATCAATATTTCTTGGGCATCCAATTGGATTATTAGAGCCTGTTTGGTGAAGAAATATAAGGTGAACAATAACTACGGCTGTTACAATAAAGGGAAGGATAAAATGAAAGGCAAAAAATCGGGTTAAGGTAGCATTATCAACCGCAAATCCTCCTCAGATTCATTGAACAATAGTATTTCCAAGATATGAAATGGCTGAAACTAAATTAGTAATTACTGTAGCTCCTCATAATGATATTTGTCCTCATGGAACATATTATTCAGGTTTGTATAAATGTATAAGATCCATAATAGATTCCTCGTCCAATATGGGAATATAAACAAATAAAAAAGAATGATGCTCCATTTGCATGGAATGTGCGAATTAGTCAACCATAATTTACGTTACGACAAATATGGGCTACTCTATTAAAGTTCTACGTTAGGGCATTAATGTATTGCTAAAAATAATTCTGTAACAATTTGGATTATTAAACAAAGTCCCAGTAATCTTCCAAATTTTCATATTGAAGGAATATTGATTGGTGTGGGTAAATTAATTAAAGAATTATCTAAAATTTTATAAACAGGTGAGGCTTTTAGGTGTTTTATCATTATTTTTGTCGTAAAGGTCCTTGGTTTATTTCTGTTATTTTTACTACTATAATTAGTGTTAATAATAAATAACTTATTAAAGCGATAGGGAGTTGGATATGAGGCCTATTAAAGATTTTGGTTTGTCTATTTAATAGGTAGATAAAGTCTTGTCTGACTAAAGTTAGTTCACAGGATCTAAAAAGTGAGAAGAATGAGTCTAGGATAATAATAATTAATACTCTTGGCACAAATCTTGAATAAAAGATAGTTTATATTAATTTAGATATTTTAAACTTTTCATTAGAAGCGATTCTGGTTATATAGATAAATATAACTAGTATTCCTCCAATTATGATTAGGAAAATGTAGTTAAATCAGAAATTTGTATATATAAACCCTGATAATAATGATGTATTAATTGTTAATATTAGGAGGATTCCCCCTAAAGCTAAGCTGGCAGTGAATCCAACTGTTTTGTGTCCTCTTCTTGATTCTTGATGTCCTCTTTCCTTCCCATTCTTTCACCTCCCATCACCGGAAATTCCATAGGTGCAATACTCAAAAAAAAAAGTCCGAAATTATTTTGAAATAGTCCAAGGGGGGGGATTACGACTTTTTTCCCATTTCTCAACTTTGACCCCCTGTAATTTGAGAACGTCTGGACCGATCGGAGTGAATTCAAGTATTTAGCTGATAAAATCAAAGATGCAGCGCAAGTTGACCCCGCGGAAAGCGTTGTCTCTTTGATGGCAGCAGCTGGGCACTTTTTCCCCACTAAATGTAAAGCTGAATATTTTTTGTTTCATCTATTAAGGTAACAACTAGTTTACAAAATTTCGGCTTTTCTGGTGTCAGTTCACTAAATGCATATTTTTCACTTGTTCACGTGACCAGCTGGGGCATAATCCACCGCTCTCAAGTCAGCTGGATACGTTTTTCTATTTGCTTACAACATAATAAACATGCCAGCAAAGTTTGAATTTTTGTAATATTAGTTTTTTTTTTTTTACGTGTCGAAGAGGCTGCCGCAGCTACACCCCCCGGAAGTGCGCCAGCTGGAGATCCATTCCCTTATTAGTGATACCAAATTAAGCGGAAGAGAACATTTTCAATTTTTCTAAAATGACTAACACTGAAGGGTCGCTGGCTCCCAGTCTAAAAGGAAAAACTAACCTGAACCAACTTAACCAAAAGCAAAGTAAAACTGAACTAGAGTTTTACTTTGCCTTTGGGCCGCGCCGCCTGAACTTAGGGGCCACTGCGGGATCCAATACATAGTTAATTAACTGCTTCCAAAAAGGACTAGTTTCTGGATATTGAGAGGAAAACTGGCAACCTAGTTGGTCTAATAGGTGACAGGGTTAGCTAACACGAACTAAATAAATGGAACTTAATTATAAATGCGCCCTGGGGCATTCAAATGTAAATAAATCGTTCAATTTTCTTTGGTAGTTTTTTGGTACACAAATATGGATATTCTCTTTTTTTTTGCTTTAAACACTTAGTTTGATGTCCAAGTTGTGAATTTGAAAAAACGACAAAATTCCGTAATACTTATTACCGACCAGCACCGATTCTGACAATAAGACTTTATTAATTTAATGATATTTTTATATAAATCGGGGAAATAATTTTTAAATGTTCCTCCCAGTTCAATCATTAAATCGAATTAAAACTGTACTAAATCAATTTCTATTATATATATATAAATGAAATGAACTCAACCGTAACATTTCATAAACAAAAAGTGGGCCTGAAAATCAACCGCATTGAAGTCAAGGTACCCAAATCCGATTACAAAAGAGATTTTACGGCGTTATTAAATAATTGAATCAAGAGTTCAAAGATGCTGACCTTTTTGTCGAGGTCAATTTTGCCTAAATTTAGTAGATGTTCCCGAGAAATAAATCATTTCTGATAAATGGCAAAGTCAGTTTTGTGCATTAATTTCTGGTACTTGAAGGTCGTTGCTGCTTGATTCCTTATAAACGCTAAGATATGTAATAATTATAAAAATTTATAAACCTATATAGGATAAGTATTATTAATATTCAATATGTCATATTAATATCAAATATTGCTGTATTTTTGGGTATAAATTAGGTTCCCTAATATTCGATTTGATATTATCATATTTCTTAGTTGTCGGTTAACTCAATTTCTTCAACGCTAAATACGGCTGATTTCAAAATATTCTAACCTACTTTAAGAAGTGGTTGAGGGCTTTATTTTAAGATAAAAAGCTCTAATAAACAAGTGACCTTGGAAACACCGTTGCGAACATACAGAATATTTGAGGTTTGAAAGACAAAAAAATTAGGTTTTTAATAAGATTTTTGTCACCTGATAAGCTTCGTGCAGCACGTGACCTGTCAACCAACCTGAGGTACAATAACCTCAAAAAATTACCTTGGCGTAAATGGGAAAAATCTGCCTTTGGGCATATAAATCCATTTTTCTTGCGTTACATCTGTTAAAATATTTATCAGGGAACAAAAGTGAGTTATTCTAAGCAGTACATTGACTACGCTAAACCACTGCATGAAGTCAATACAACTAACTTGACGTCTGATGATGCCTCACGGCGAAACTCGGGTCACGTAATATACCACTTATTTGTTGAGACTTTGACATTGATTAAAACCCTCAGATTTATCCGATTCAAGTATCTTTGAGAACGGACTGTTTCTTCGACTTTATTGTTGTTTTATTGTTAAAATGACAAATAAGCAGCCAAGTAAAGAAACCCAACCAATTCTTATTATAAGTAGGTAACTTAATGCTAGTACAAAGATATATTCTAAAAAAAATGGCAAAAGTGCTTTGTAGCATAAGTAGCATTTTTAAACAAATTATTAACTTAAGTACCTATTTTATTTGTATAATTTAAAAATACATTTTTATATTCTAGCAGGATCAGTAAAATTGTTTTGAAGAAAATCATTGTAACAATAAAAGATGTGTTCAACTAAGAGAGTTATGTTTAAATTCTTTGTTAAGCAGTTTTAAAAAGTAACAATATTTTTATTAAACAAAATAGCAACATATACAATTTATTTTAAATACCATATCTTCTTAACCAACCACCAAGGTTGGTGTGGTAGCCATTCATAATTATTTTGCGATAATTTAACACTACATAGTTCAAGTGTCACCTATGACGAACCAATCGACAAACCGCCAATAATTTTTTACAATTATTTCCTTGTATACACGAAGCAGCTTGACTTGATTGTGATAAACGGAGAAAAAGAAAATAGAAGAGCAAAAGATTCAAAAAGATATTGAATCTTAAAGAATTAATAGGTGAAGCACATTGAAAAAAATCAAGGAATCTAGAACTGGAAATAACTTTAGGTTAGAATTAGGCCTAAAAGCGGTTTATTTGAAAATGCAATTTTGGGTTTTTGGAAAAAACTTCCAAAACAAGTTATAAATTGCAATTTCTAACTGCAAATGCAAATTTGCAGTTATAAATAGGGCAAGATCGATTAAAAATAGCTCATTGTGCCTAAAAATTCAAATTTTGAGTTTTTGGAAAAAAGTTCAGGTTAGAATTAGGCCTAAAAAAGGTCCAAAGTAAGTCAAAATACCTCAAAATACAAATTTGGAATTTTAAATTAACTCAGAATAGGATTAGGACCAGAACAGGTTAAAAATTGCAATTTCTAACTGCATGTGCAAATTTGCAGTTAGAAATAGGGCAAAATCGATTAAAAATAGCTCATTGTGTCTAATAATGATAATTTTGAGGTCTTGGAAAAAACTTCAGGTTAGAAATAAGGCCAAAAGCGGTTAAAACTAACTTAAAAGACCTAAAAATACAAATTTGGACTTTTAAATAAACTCGGGATAGGATTAGGACCAGAATAGGTTAAAAATTGCAATTTCTAACTGTAAATGTAAATTTGCAGTTAGAAATAGGGCTAAATCGATTAAAAAGGGTTCATTGTGCCTAAATATTCAAATTTTGAGTTTTTAGAAAAATCATTAAGTTAGAGTTAGCCCTAAAAGCGGTCCAAGTAACTCAATATACCTAAAAATACAAACTTGGAATTTTAAATTAACTCAGAATAAGATTAGGACCAGAACAGGTTAAAAATTGCAATTTCTAACTGCATGTGCAAATTTGCAGTTAGAAATAGGGCAAAATCGATTAAAAATAGCTCATTGTGTCTAAAAATGATAATTTTGAGTTCTTGGAAAAAACTTCAGGTTAGAAATAAGGCCAAAAGCGGTTAAAACTAACTTAAAAGACCTAAAAATACAAATTTAGACTTTTAAATAAACTCGGGATAGGATTAGGACCAGAATAGGTTAAAAATTGCAATTTCTAACTGTAAATGTAAATTTGCAGTTAGAAATAGGGCTAAATCGATTAAAAAGAGTTCATTGTGCCTAAAAATTCAAATTTTGAGTTTTTGGAAAAATCTTTAGGTTAGAATTAGCCCTAAAAGCGGTCCAAGTAACTCAATATACCTAAAAGTACAAATTTGGAATTTTAAATAAACTCAGAATAGGATTAGGACCAGAACAGGTTAAAAATTGCCATTTCTAACTGCATATGCAAATTTGCAGTTAGAAATAGGGCAAAATCGATTAAAAATAGTTCATTGTGCCTAAAAATTTAAACATTCAGTTCTTGGAAAAAGTTCAGGTTAGAGTTAAGGCCAAAAGCGGTTAGAACTAACTTAAAAGACCTAAAAATACAAATGTGGACTTTTAAATAAACTCGGAAGAGGATTATGACCAGAATAGGTTAAAAATTGCAATTTCTAACTGTAAATGTAAATTTGCAGTTAGAAATAGGGCAAAATCGATTAAAAAGAGTTCATTGTGCCTAAAAATTCAAATTTTGAGTTTTTAGAAAAATCTTTAAGTTAGAATTAGCCCTAAAAGCGGTCCAAGTAACTCAATATACCTAAAACACGTTAAAAATTGCAATTTCTAACTGCATGTGCAAATTTGCAGTTAGAAATAGGGCAATATCGATTATAAAGAGTTCATTGTGCATAAAAATTCAAATTTTGAGTTTTTGGAAAAATCTTTAGGTTAGAATTAGCCCTAAAAGCGGTCCAAGTAACTCAATATACCTAAAAGTACAAATTTGGAATTTTAAATTAACTCAGAATAGAATTAGGACCAGAACAGGTTAAAAATTGCCATTTCTAACTGCCTGTGCAAATTTGCAGTTAGAAATAGGGCAAAATCGATTAAAAATAGTTCATTGTGCCTAAAAATTCAAACATTGAGTTCTTGGAAAAAGTTCAGGTTAGAATGAAGGAAAAAAAGCGGTTAGAACTAACATAAAAGACCTAAAAATACAAATGTGGACTTTTAAATAAACTCGGAAGAGGATTAGGACCAGAATAGGTTAAAAATTGCAATTTCTAACTGTAAATGTAAATTTGCAGTTAGAAATAGGGCTAAATCGATTAAAAAGAGTTCATTGTGCCTAAAAATTCAAATTTTGAGTTTTTACAAAAATTTTTAAGTTGGAATTAGCCCTAAAAGCGGTCCAAGTAACTCAATATACCTAAAAATACAAACTTGGAATTTTAAATTAACTCAGAATAGGATTAGGACCAGAACAGGTTAAAAATTGCAATTTCTAACTGCATGTGCAAATTTGCAGTTAGAAATAGGGCAAAATCGATTAAAAATAGTTCATTGTGCCTAAAAATTCAAATTTTGAGTTCTTGGAAAAAGTTCAGGTTAGAATTAAGGCCAAAAACGGTTAAAACTAACTTAAAAGACCTAAAAATACAAATTTGGACTTTTAAATAAACTCGGGAGAGGATTAGGACCAGAATAGGTTAAAAATTGCAATTTCTAACTGTAAATGTAAAATTGCAGGTAGAAATAGGGCTAAATCGATTAAAAAGGGTTCATTGTGCCTAAAAATTCACATTTTGAGTTTTTGGAAAAATCTTTAAGTTAGAGTTAGCCCTAAAAGCGGTCCAAGTAACTCAATATACCTAAAAATACAAACTTGGAATTTTAAATTAACTCAGAATAGGATTAGGACCAGAACAGGTTAAAAATTGCAATTTCTAACTGCATGTGCAAATTTGCAGTTAGAAATAGGTCAAAATCGATTAAAAAGAGTTCATTGTGCCTAAAAATTCAAATTTTGAGTTTTTGGAAAAATCTTTAAGTTAGAATTAGCCCTAAAAGCGGTCCAAGTAACTCAATATACCTAAAAGTACAAATTTGGAATTTTAAATTAACTCAGAATAGGATTAGGACCAGAACAGGTTAAAAATTGCCATTTCTAACTGCATGTGCAAATTTGCAGTTAGAAATAGGGCAAAATCGATTAAAAATAGTTCATTATGCCTAAAAATTCAAATTTTGAGTTCTTGGAAAAAGTTCAGGTTAGAATTAAGGCCAAAAGCGGTTAAAACTAACTTAAAAAACCTAAAAATAAAAATTTGGACTTTTAAATAAACTCGGGAGAGGATTAGGACCAGAATAGGTTAAAAATTGCAATTTCTAACTGCAAATGTAAATTTGCAGTTAGAAATAGGGTTAAATCGATTAAAAATAGTTCATTGTGCCTAAAAATTCAAATTTTGAGTTTTTGGAAAAATCTTTAAGTTAGAGTTAGCCCTAAAAGCGATCCAAGTAACTCAATATACCTAAAAATACAAACTTGGAATTTTAAATTAACTCAGAATAGGATTAGGACCAGAACAGGTTAAAAATTGCAATTTCTAACTGCATGTGCAAATTTGCAGTTAGAAATAGGGCAAAATCGATTAAAAATAGTTCATTGTGCCTAAAAATTCAAATTTTGAGTTTTTGGAAAAATCTTTAAGTTAGAATTAGCCCTAAAAGCGGTCCAAGTAACTCAATATACCTAAAAGTACAAATTTGGAATTTTAAATTAACTCAGAATAGGATTAGGACCAGAACAGGTTAAAAATTGCCATTTCTAACTGCATGTGCAAATTTGCAGTTAGAAATAGGGCAAAATCGATTAAAAATAGTTCATTATGCCTAAAAATTCAAATTTTGAGTTCTTGGACAAAGTTCATGTTAGAATTAAGGCCAAAAGCGGTTAAAACTAACTTAAAAAACCTAAAAATAAAAATTTGGACTTTTAAATAAACTCGGGAGAGGATTAGGACCAGAATAGGTTAAAAATTGCAATTTCTAACTGCAAATGTAAATTTGCAGTTAGAAATAGGGTTAAATCGATTAAAAATAGTTCATTGTGCCTAAAAATTCAAATTTTGAGTTTTTGGAAAAATCTTTAAGTTAAAGTTAGCCCTAAAAGCGGTCCAAGTAACTCAATATACCTAAAAGTACAAATTCGGAATTTTAAATTAACTCAGAATAGGATTAGGAACAAGTTAAAAATTGCAATTTCTAACTGCATGTGCAAATTTGCAGTTAGAAATAGCGCAAATCGATTAACAATAGCTCATTGTTTCTAAAAATGCAAATTTTGAGTTTTTGGAAAAAACTTCGAGAACAGGTTAAAAAGTGCATTTTGCAAGAAAGCAATTGCAAGGAATAGGGCAAAATCAATCAAAGATAGTTCATTGTGCCTAAAAATTCAAATTTTGAGTTTTTGGAAAAAACTTCAGGTTAGAATTAGGCCTAAAAGCGGTTAAGTGTAACTCAAATACCTAAAAATACAAATTTGGAGTTTTTAAATGAACTCAGAATAGGATTAGTACCAGAGCAGGTTAAAAATTGCAATTTCCACCTGCATGTGCAAACTTGCAGTTAGAAATAGGGCAAAATCGATTAACAATAGCTCATTGTGCCTAGAAATGCTAATTTTAAGTTTTTCGAAAAAACTTCAGGTTAGAATTAGGGCCAAAAGCGGTCAAAAGTAACTCAAAATACCCAAAAATACAAATTTGGAGTTTTAAATAAACTATGAATAATATTAGGACCAGAACAGATTAAAAATTGGAATTTCTGACTGCAAATGCTAATTTGCAGTTAGAAATAGGGCAACATCGATTAAATTAATATATAATAGCTCATTATGCTTAAAAATGCAAATTTTGAGTTTTTTCGAAAAAACTTCAGGTTAGAATTAGGGCCAAAAGCGCTTCAACGTAACTCAAAATACCTTGGAAAAAACTTCAGGTTAAAATTAAACCTAAAAGCGGGCAAAAGTATACCTAAAAATACAAATTTGGATTTTTTTAAATGAACTTAAAATAGGATTAGTACCAGAACAGGTTAAAAATCGCAATGTCTAACTGCATGTGCAATTTTGCCGTTAGAAATAGCGCAAAATCGATTAACAATTGCTCGTTGTGCCTAAAAATGCAAATTTTGAGGTTTTCGAAAAAACTTCCGTTTAGAATTAGAACCAAAAGCGGTCAAAATTAAATCAAAAACCCAAAAAAGCAAATTTGGAGTTTTTAAATAAATTAAGAATAGGATTAGGACCAGAAGAGGTTAAAAATTGGAATTTCTAACTGCAAATGCAAATTTGCAGTTAGCAATAGGGCAACATCGATTAAAAATAGCTCATTGTGCCTAAAAATGCAAATTTTGAGTTTTTCGAAAGAACTTCAGGTTAGAATTAGGGCCAAAAGCGGTTCAACGTAACTCAAAACACCTAAAAATACAAATTTGGAGTTTTTCAATAAACTCAGAATAGGATTAGGACCAGATTAGCTTAAAAATTGCAATTTGCAGTTAGAAATAGGGCAAAATCGATTAAAATAGCTCATTGTGGCTAAAAATGCAAATTTAAAGTTTTTTGAAAAACTTTAGGTTAGAATTAGGGCCAAAAGCGGTTAAAAGTAACTCATAATACCTAAAAATACCAATTTGCAGTTTTTAAATAAACTCAGAATAGGATTAGGGCCAGAACAGATTAAAAATTTTAATTTCTCAAATTCAAATCAGTCAAATTTTCATTTGCAGTTAGAAATAGGGCAAAATCGATTAAAAATAGCTCATTGTGCCTAAAAATTCAAATTTTGAGTTTTTGGAAAAATCTTTAGGTTAGAATTAGCCCTAAAAGCGGTCCAAGTAACTTAATATACCTAAAAGTACAAATTTGGAATTTTAAATTAACTCAGAATAGGATTAGGACCAGAACAGGTTAAAAATTGCAATTTGCAAGAAAGCAATTGCAAGGAATAGGGCAAAGTCGATCAAAGATAGTTCATTGTGCCTAAAAATTCAAGTTTTGAGTTTTTGGAAAAAACTTCAGGCTAGAATTAGGCCTAAAAGCGGTTAAGTGTAACTAAAAATACCTAAAAATACAAATTTGGAGTTTTTAAATGAACTCAGAATAGGATTAGTACCAGAGCAGGTTAAAAATTGCAATTTCCACCTGCATGTGCAAACTTGCAGTTAGAAATAGGGCAACATCAATTAAATTAGTATATAATAGCTCATTATGCTTAAAAATGAAAATTTTGGGTTTTTCGAAAAAACTTCAGGTTAGAATTAGGGCCAAAAGCGGTTCAACGTAACTCAAAATACCTAAAAATACATATTTGGAGTTTTTCAATAAACTCAGAATAGGATTAGGACCAGATTAGCTTAAAAATTGCAATTTGCAGTTAGAAATAGGGCAAAATCGATTAAAATAGCTCATTGTGGCTAAAAATGCAAATTTAAAGTTTTTTGAAAAACTTTAGGTTAGAATTAGGGCCAAAAGCGGTTAAAAGTAACTCAAAATACCTAAAAATACAAATTTGCAGTTTTTAAATAAACTCAGAATAGGATTAGGGCCAGAACAGATTAAAAATTTTAATTTCTCAAATTCAAATCAGTCAAATTTTCATTTGCAGTTAGAAATAGGGCAAAATCGATTAAAAATAGCTCATTGTGCCTAAAAATGCAAATTTTGAGTTTTTCTAGAAATTCAAGTTAGGATTGTAGGTTAAAATTTATTCTCAAAGTCTTCGAATGAAAAGTTGGGTTTTTTTTACCAAGTGGGCTTAAGCTTAGGGACAAAAAATTGTAAAATTGTATTTTTTTTTAGAAATTTACCTAGAATTAGATTCAAAGATTATTAAAAATGATGCAAGACATCTAAAAACGGGAATTTTGGGAAACTTGGGTTAGGATTATGGCCAAAATTGGTCAAAAATTGTTCAAAGTTTCTGAAAACGCAAAAAGATAGTTTTTAGAAAAATTTTGCTTAGAATTAGAGCCAAAATTGTAAAAAATGACAAGCATTCTCTAAAAAATGTTAATTTGGAGCTTCTGGAGAAAGTCAGACTCAAAGTGTCTAAAAATGGCAATTTAAAAAATTTCAGATTAAGATTAGGGTCAAATATGCTTGAAAATGACTCACGGCATCTAAAAATAAACATTTTAAATAATTTCGGCCAATATCATTGCCAAAATCGGTAAAATTTAATCAGAACTTCTGAAAATGCAAAAAGATGCTTTTTGCAGAAATTCAGGCTATAAGTAGGGAGAAAATCGGTAAAAATTGACTCACAAAAATGTCAGATTGGAGCTTCTGGAGAAATTCAGACACATAGTATTTAAAAATGAAGTTTTCAAGAAATTCAGTTCTTGTGGTATTTTAAAGGTAATGCCCTGAATTCTAGAAGTAAATGACACGTAGAAGAAAGGCGCTAAATTTATATACTAGATGACCCATCTCTATTTAGACTCGCTTTTGATTTCTAATAATATTTCACGTTACATATAACAGAAACAAAAAAAGAGGCAACTATAAAACAACTATAGATAAAAAAAAGCACTTTTCACCTTTCTCTTGTCTATAAATTCTGAATAAAATTACATGATATTTCTTTGAAATTGTGACTAAAGGTAAAGATTAAAGGGCTAAATTTAGTCCTCATTTGTTGTCTATTTTCTCCAACTGTTTTATTACTATTCGGAATTGTAGCCCACCGAAGTCGTCTAGTACATTTCACACCTTTTTCTTTTTCATGTATTTTGAAATGCATTAAGTTCTTGTATTTGTCATTAAAAGTAAAGACTAAAAGGGCTATATTTAGCTTTCGCCCCTTCAATCCTTTAGTTTATTTTTTTTACAACTTCGAGTTACTAAGTACTGTTTTTCTAATTTCTTACTATCAAATATTCTGAAAACTCATTTAGTCTCTTGCATTCTACAGTAAAAGCAAAAACTAAATGGATCGCTGGTTCAAATTCGGCTGGAGGCCTACTTTTTCTTTAAAATATATTATTATTCTTCTGTCCGCTGAAGCCACAAACGTCACTTGTCATTATGTATTGATTGTTGTAATTAGCGTCCTTAAGTTGTAAGTTGTTGGTGAAGTTAGCGGGATTAGGACAAATAATGCACCTCTTCTTTATTCGAAAATGGCCGACGTTTCGACTATTTATTTAGTCTTCATCAGGGCAAAAACCCAATAAGTTAAATGGTAACGAATCCCTATTTAACAAACAGAATTTACAATTTTATGTTGGGCCTAGGGATTTGTCGAAAAATGTGGATATGATTTTGAATTTACCGCAATAAGACCGCAATTCTTTACCTGGCGAACATTTTTTTACACTAAACAGGCAGCATAAAACTTAGAAAACAAGTTGTTAAAAGTTATCAGTGGCCCAGGATAAAAAAATGTGAGGTGGTAAAAAGGGCATTTTAAAACCACCTGGTTAATCTATCTATGCAAAACATAAGTAGTTACCATTATTCCAAATTTGTTGAGATTATCTCAAGTAAAGTAAAATACAGCACGTTTTGTTACACTGCTAACAGCTTTGTTACACTGATACAAATATCAGTGTAAGAAAGCGTTTGAGAACCTATGTTTATATACATTTTTCGTCATCTTTCTTAGGCTAGATTAAGATGGTAACTCATTGCACGCTAATTTTGGCTTAATCAAAGTACCATGAACAAAAAAAAAATTAAAATCTGATGTATGGAGTCAGATAGGTAACGTTTTCAAAGCTTGTTAAATTAACATTAACACACTGAAAAATCACTTGTAGCTTTTATAAATTAATCATAAATAGAGTAACAAACATTGAAATTCATTTTCTTGAACTTAGTTGTATGTTTTATTAAAACTTTACAACAATTACAGGGTTGAAGTTCGTAAAGTGGTTTTTGCGTTAAGTATTCAGAACTCCAACTAATGGAATATTGTGTGCCTTTGAAAATGATGTATCACTTAACTTTACTCCCCATTTGAAACTTTTATGTATTGTTCCTCACCGGGTAGTTGGAAATTATTCTTAATTTGTGTCCCCTTCTAAAGGACAATCGACGTGTCCGAGCGTTTCTATTTTTAATTTCTAGAATAGAGCAAAGCGAAGTGCGTACTTTTCGTTGGACCACTCTGTATATTATGCAAAAATTCCTGCCTCTCTCATGGCGGTTTTTTCATTGCATAATGTAATGTATGCGGACCTTTGAACTTCCGGACTGACAAAAGAGGGTTGTCCTCGATATTCCTAAAAATACAAAATCCGGGAAACCGTCTGTCCCTGAACTAGATCTATTAGAATAACTCTTTTTATTGTAAAGAAAACAGTTTAGTTTCGTTAGAACCAGGAATTCTTATCCTCGGGTTTAAATTGAACCGAATATTTTAATGAGGATAATTTATCGTTACCCGTTCTGCAGTGGAAAAAGCAGGAACTGCTTTTCTAGCCTTGATGTCGCCGCTGTTCTTTATTTATGTCAGGATTTAAATTTTTTCTGTTACTGCTGCGACCCTGGACAAAAGGTACACTAGAGGAGAATTAGTGGATACTTCCAGTTGTAATTTAAAGCCAATTAAATAGTTGCATGCAAAAGCGGATTTGGCACTGCGTGGATTTAAGATATTATTGCAGAGAACCTATACAGAGAAACTAAAATGTTATTATTAATTATTTTGAAAACAATGTATACCGGGTGTCCAGCACAACCCTGGACCTAGGAGATTAACCTGGGGAATCGGTTTTTATTTTTTTGCGCCTGTAGGGTTGAATAGATTGAAAAACTTTTAAGAGTAAAGTT
Organism: Taphrorychus bicolor; assembly: GCA_951812265.1. Classification (NCBI taxonomy): domain Eukaryota; kingdom Metazoa; phylum Arthropoda; class Insecta; order Coleoptera; family Curculionidae; genus Taphrorychus; species Taphrorychus bicolor. The sequence continues at coordinate 3,213,214 of OX638300.1, forward strand.
GTAGAGCGTATGGTCAGCTATCATCTTGTAATTTTTTTAATTTGGAGCGTCATCCCCGCCAAGCATATGCAGTGTCGCCAACATATTTTCACTGCATGATCACGTTAATTACTACATGATAGTCCCTCAAAATAAATAAGAAAGGAAATTGACTCTGACTCTGACATAAGAACTTATTATGTTGGCGACACGGCACATGCATGGCGGGGGTGACTCGCCAAATTCAAATTCTTGCACTTTTCGAGGCGTTTTTCCAAAAAAAAAACAGCCAAAACTGAGGTATTGAAAAAATTACAGGATGATAGCTGACCATAAGCTCTACAACTTTTCTCTTAAAAGTTTTTCAATCAAATCAACCGTACAGGCGCAAAAAAATTAAAACTGATTTCCCATGTTAATCTTCTATATCCAGGGTTCTGCTGGACACCCGGTATATAGTTCATGATAGAACATCATCTAGTTGGCTAGTGCTGAAGAGATAACAATCGGTTTTTCCATCTCGTCTGAACTATTGTGAGAGTCTTCGCATGGTCTAACGCTATTGCTTTTCCATTAGGTAACAATGCCCTGTTGTACTAAGAGGGAAGTTCCAAAGTATTTTTGCTCGTGGTGTAAACACTTTTTTCACAAAAGCTGCTGGGCCAGACTGGCAACTAGACAATATCAGGTGGTTGGGGATGATTTGATAGTCTGTTCTCCCACTTGTGTCCTCCACACTGTGATCGAAAGTCTACGGAGGGATCACCTTAAATACCAGGAGGAATTAAGAGAGAAAACTACGTTTATTCGCCGATCGGAGAGACGTTCTGCATCTTTTTTGGAGGACGTCACTCGGGCTGAGGAGGAGTATGACCGCGGATTGAGGAAGGCGGATGCACAATCGAAGCATTTCGACTGGCTCTGAGGGAGACTTCCCTGAAGGCTGGGGTTAATGACAGAGAACGCGTTTCCGTGACCACGCAGACTTCTGCTAGTGAGGTCGCCAGGAGCAGAGAAGTGCAGACATATGTTGAGATGCATTCAGCTTCAGTGTAGACAGACTCAGATTTTTACTAAAAGTACCACCACTACCGACGTGTTTGTTCAGACTGACTGCGGTCTGGGCTCCTCGTTGGCTACTTTGTGGGGCGAAGTGACATGCTTGGAGGAGATGAATGCGAAACGCTTGACTGAGGAACACCCTCCGTGCTCTCTTAGGGAAGAGTTTGATGAGATGGCTATGCGGGGGAACGACTTGAACAGGTAGCTCACTGAAAAGGATCGCAGGATTGAGCAACAGCAACGTGAGTGGATAATATGAAGAAAATGACGGAGAATATGTTGATTTCAATAAGGCTACTGGAGGGGAATAGACTAATATTGTCGAAGGAAATCTGGATGCAGAAGGCAGGCGAACCTGCGGCTCTTTGTGGTAGTTCCAGCGGTCAGTCCTGCGCTGATGAGAATGACGATCCCCGAAAGGTTGAAGACGATTCGGTCGATGACCACGATCACAGCAGTACATTTGAGGCTACTCATCATAAGAAAGGTTAGAGTAGGCTTTTATGCTTTACTGATAATTTTGGCAGGTATGTTTATGATTATCTCAATAGTGACTTTAATGGTACGTATAGAGTTCAAGTTCTTTGTAAACCGGGCGCCTCTTTTGTTGATTTGGTCGAAGGTCTGGGGCCGTGTGTTGAAGGATTTTGTTGCTGTGTTGGTGAGCACAGGGATGAGAGGGTTCTCTAGCAGAAACTTGCATACGTTGACCAATTCAAGTCAAATGCACTACTCCATTGAATGACGATTTGTGCGATTCTCCTGGGGACTTACTGGCCTCGACCAACAATAATGTGATTCTGAAAGAGGTACAAAATATTTCGAATTATAATACTAATAGATTGATATTGTAGTGGATCTAAATAATTTATTGAAATCAAAATGTTTCTTTGGGGAGGTTTACATATTTGAAAACCAGAGACGGACATCTGGCCGAGTACCGGCCGGAAATCCTGCTGTGGATTTGACCTGTCGTCCTCTGCTGGCGGTGGGTTTAGGCTGCTTCTCGGGCTGCGCTGGGGGGGTTGAGTCTTGATGGAGATGTCCAGAAGAGCGGTGACGATTCTTTGAGAGGGAGCTCGGTCGTTGGCACTGACGTGGCTGACTCTTTTATGGTGAGCCTACCTGCGCTGGGAATTGCGACTTAGTGGGCGTCGGCTCGGTTGTGGTAGGGCGAGGTGATGCTGACATACTGCAGGAGCGCATAAATATATTGCTTTTGAACCTTCAGTCTCTAAGAAATAAGAGGGACGAACTGTTGATCTTTTTCGGTGGCGTTTGCCTACTGAGCACTGACTTAAGCCGAGTGAACCTGTCTCTTTAACAAACTAGACGGTGGTATCACTTTATTGTAGATCCACTGCTTTGCATGGGGCCTCAGCATTATTGATTCATGGCAGTGCCCTACATTTGTTTCAGCAGTTCGTTTTTATGACATAAACTGTGACAGAGAGCTTGAACCTTCTGTGGCATTTTCACTCCAGGCGCTTTAACCTGGTACAAGTTAGTTTGTATTTGTAGACCTCCTAGCAGCGCTGTCGATTTCTATGGTCACCTGTAACCCTGCTTGGTAGACTGCCGCCTGAGGCACTCCTATTACGTGGCGATTTTAATATTAATTATTTGGATCATTCTTCTGTGTATCGCGTTGATTTGTTGACTTTACCTGATTCGTTCATTATTAGGATGCATGTTTCTGAGCCTAATAGAAGGACCGGATAGTCATTAATTGTGTTGACATTCAATGTTGGACTGTTGATGGTGGGTTGCTTGACCACGTTGCTGTCTTGGGCTCCTTGCTTGTGGGCACGGCGGAAACCGGGTTTGAGCACCGTTATTGCAGAGTCTAGGGTCGAGGAAACTTTGAAAACTTCGGAGAACTTTGAAGGAAAGTCTGGATAATGGAAAGAGATACGAAAGTCTGCTCGAAACATGAGAGCCTTTTGCTGCATTTAAAGACATTCTTTCCAAATACCACTTTTCCTGGTACAACTGATTTACAGATACAGAAGTCTTTACAAGTCTGTCTTAAGGATGGTAAAACGGTTATATTTTAAGGGAAAAGTTCTAACTTCCAGGACGAGATACCTGGAACGTTATTAATGAAATAAGGGGAAAGGACGAAGGAGCTATTGTCTCGATGGATATTTCCCCCAATGACTTGAATAATTTCTTCTCTACGATCGCAGTGAGTATTACGGCTAGCTTGGCCGATGGTGGTGACCCCTTTGTTTATAGGCGCGATGTTCGTTTTGCAGATAGTTCAGACAGAAATTTCAATCGTTTTTAGGAGTACTAACAATTAAAAGGCTTTTGGCTTTGATGGTGTTTCGGTGACAGTGATTCGGTAGTTGCTTCCAGACTCTCTGAAGGGGACAGTGGTGCTGCCGTTTTAAAAGCGAGATGAGGTCGATGTTGGTTCTAACTTTAGGCCAATTTCGCTGCTTCCGACGCCATCCAAATTAATAGGGCGTTTGGTTAAGGACAGAGTGTTGGGCTTCTTGAGAAGATATAACATACTCAATGACTGCCAATTTGGCTTCCGTGCGGATCGGAGCACTAATGACGCAATTTTTAGAGTACTGGAATCTTTATACCTCAGCTTGAATGTTGGCCTTGTTTCTGCGGTTGTATTTTGTGATGTGGCTAAGGCTTTTGACAGTGTGAACCATCGGCTGTGGCTTAGGATCTTGAACGTTACGGTTTTAGGGGCTCTTGTCTTAGATGGTTTGAGTATTATTTGACGGGCCGAGTGCAGTGCGTCTCGATTGGAGACAGGACTTCTTTTCCCGCTGCCTTGAGGGTTGGTGTTCCGCAGGGGTCGGTGCTTGAACCTTTCCTTTTTCTCCTATGCATTAATGACGTGTTGACCTTGGATATCAGTGCTCGGATTAATCTGTTGGCGGATGACACCACTTTGCTTTGGACTGAGGAAGATGCCACCGGGTTGGAGGAGTAGCTCCGTAGAGACTTGTTGAAGGTCAAGGCTTGCTTTGATGCTAACAGACTGTCCTTCAATATCTCAAAAACAAACATCCTATGTTTTGGTTGCGGTATCGCGGACTTGAACTTAGATATGCAGATCATAGACCATCCTTCACATTGCCGGTTCCTGGGGCCAGCGGTTTAGGTAACCTTTTTCCATTGCCGGCCCCAGGAACCGGCATTGGAGAAGGGTTACCTATACCGCGATCTTCCCGAGTTAGGAATGTCTTTGTGTATTCTGCAGGGAGGGCTTATAACAGGCTTCCCTTGGCAGTAAGACGTATTGATAATTACATATTTTTTCGGAGTAACGTTAAGAGCATACTGATTGAGAAGGCATACTATTCAGTGGAAGAACTTTTTAATGTTGCACTCTAGCCTCATTCTGAATCGATGGCTCGTTCCATCCATTCCTTCCAGATAGGCTTTATTAATTTTGTTAATTTTATTTATATTCATTGTCTGTTAATGTTTCTTTTAAGAATTTTTGTTGTTGTTAAATGTTTTAGTTAATTTTAGTTCTTTGATTACATGTATATATATCTAGCTTTTCTGTCTGGTTCTTAATTTTTGATTTTAGAGTTAGAGTATTCGATTAATATTATTATTATTAAATATGCTTGGAAGGTTACAACGTTTTCAAACTCTTGCTGAAATTGATCCTTGGGTTGTGGTCCTTCAATAAATTTTACCTAAAAGAACTATCCAAAGGCTCAAAATGGTACCAAAACGTTATAATAAACAACACCGTTTCCCAACACAAGTTTAAGTACTTCGTCGTATAAGTAATGAAGTACCACAACCCAAGAAACCTAGTAAATTTAAATATAAATACAGGGTTTTCCAGCAAGGGGTCAAAGTTCAAAATGTTACTTTATTGTGAGATTTAGAGCAAGAAACTAAATACGACAGTTTCAGGGTACGCTTTACTGCCCATATTTCTAAATTGTAAACAAATATATAGGGTAGCCCCAAAATGCGCGGTAGATATAATTTACAATTTTTTAAAGCGGACCACATAAATATCTTCGTATATTTCCGTTCGGTGGTTGGTTGGTTCTGTAGTTTTAAAATTTCCGTTCTGTGTTTTTTTTTAATTTTAAATAAACGTCATATTTTTAAATAATTCAATTCACATGAATTATCATTCACTTTCAGATTAATAACATAATTGGCGTTTAAGGTTTTTTTGACGGCATAACAGTGCGGCAAAGCTTTCATATTGAAGCAGAAACTGAATATAGTATATTAAGATACAAGTTTCACAAGACAACCCATTGGCGAGGGCAAATCGACGAGTTTTGCAATGGATGATTACGACAATGACCTAATGGAACGTGTGCCTTATATTATTTTTTCTGTTGAGTAAGATAAAAACGAATAAAAACTAAAGATAATTTAGTAATTATCTAAATTTACTAAAACTCTAGTAATTCTGTTGCTTAAAATTAAGTTTGCAGTGTGACAGTGAAATTGTATTCTGTTCAATATTATTTAACGTTTCCATACTACCGCCGCGACTTAATGTCAACCACCAAAACCACATCAGCAAAGCAAAAAAAAAGAACTAGGTGGTGTTCATTATAAAACGTCATCTAGTTGGTTTTGAGTTTTTGATAGAAAAGAATAGAGTTTAAAGGCACGTCGTAACTTGAGCCGCCATCAACTATTTGTCATTGCTCTACTCCATCAGCTTAAGTGCTTTAGTTTCCTTTTCCGGATTATCCAAAATGAGTGTGAGGGAGACAGACTGGTGTATGGAGTAATCGAAACGTTTTATCGTTTCTAATCGAATATGGGGAAAAAGTCACTAGAAGAAGAAGAACTAAGAATTGATTAATCAAGGTTCACAAGTTCAAAAAAAAGAAATAATTAAAAAAGTGTATGGTTCTAATAATACTAAATAGGTAGATGAAATAATATACAAAAATATAATGGTTCTGAATATTGCCTAAACTTCTAAACATATTAAAGATATGTCAGCAGGTACTTAGATACCTACCTACTAGTCAGAAATCTGAGCAAAAAAGATGATTAGATTATTTTGATCGTTATAATATGATGACCATTCTTGATCGTCCACTGGACGTCCATCTGTTGTTGCCTATTTGACGTCAAAAAGTTGACGTCGTCTCCGAGATGTCCTGCTTAAGTCAATTGACATATTGACTAAAAATGACTTAAAATCGACGTCCAGGAGACGTCCAACTGGTCAGTTGTGCTACCTGTGTTTAACCTTACTTACTAGTTGTCATCTTGTTCTTGCTATTTAGCTTTTTGCTTTTTCCCGTTTCGCACATTTTTCTAAGCTGTAGTTAAATATAATATATATAAAAAATTTATGGTGGTTCATCAGTCGTTTAAAAGGTCGAAAGCGTTTCTATTTCTAGTTTTGTGCGAAATTTTCCTTATTACATTATAAGTATACATCTCAATTGTTTGAAAAAATCAATTTTGGTTAAAAATTCTCTCAAAACAATGAAAACCTAATGAAAATAACAATGTTTATATTTTTTTAAAAATCCAGACTAGGGTTAAGGCCAAAATCAGTGAGATGATTCAAAGAGAGTAAATATACAAATTTGGAGTCTTCGGAAAAAAATCAAATTAAGATTACGGCAAAAAAAATCCTGATTAAAAGTTTCTAAGCAAATTCACGTTAGGATTACGATCAAAAATGGTTAGGAAAATACACAGAGCGTCTAAAAATGCAAATTTGGTGTCTTTTAAAAAAATTACATTCGAATTAGGGCTAAAAATGTTTAGAAGTGACTTATCTCATCAAGCAAGTGACAACTTTGACATTTTTTGAAAAATCAGGCTAGGATTAAGGCCAAAATACGTAAAAAAAAGACTCAAAGTCTGTAGAAATACAAATGTGGAAACTACGAAAAAATTCAAATAAAGATAATATGGCCAAAATCAATTAAAAATTGCTAAATGTGTCAAAAATGCCGAATAAAAGTTCTAAACAAATTCAGGTTAACATTAGGATTTAAAAATTACACAAATCATCTAAAAATGCAAATTTGAAGTCCTTGGAGAAATTCAGAGTTAGAAGTAAAATTGTTTTGAAAGAACTCATTTTACCTAAAGATAAAAATTTTACGGTTTTTTGAAAAAGTCAGGCTAGGATTAAGTCCAAATTATATACAGGAATCCTTAAAGTGTGTACGATTACCAATTTGGAGTGTTTGGCAAAATTTAAATTAATTTCCTTTATGAAAATTAATATTAAGTTAAAAATAAACATTAGAAGAATAATAGTGGAAAAAAACTAATTATCCAACGGTTGCCGGTAAAGAAATCAATATGAAATATTTCTAGTTTTGTACCAAACGGTTCTTATTACAATATGTATTACAAATAAGCACACATTGGTCAGCCCTAAACAAAATCAATGTGGTATCAAAATTCTATCAAAAGAATGAAATGAAAGAAGAAAAAAAACTAAAGAACAAAACATTTGTACAAAACATAACAACGAGTATTTGAAAAACAGTAAGACAGGAAAGTTTGAATAAAGAAAAAATTACGACAAGAAAAAGAAGACAGAAATGTTTATAGTAGAAGAGAACGCAAACATTTCCAATCAGCAGTAAATTTTGTTTCGGTATTTTGTTGGTGACTTTGTTGGAAGGAGAAACAAATAACTAAATTGCCGGAATTTTTATTGTAGAACTGCCACAGAAAACAGGAGAGGCAATAATTGCAATAGAAAAATAAATTTAATAGAAAAACCATGGATGAAAACCAATAAAAAATCGAATTTAGATCAATGAAAACAAATATATGAGAAAAAAACCAAAAGTTGCAAAAAAAGAAACAAGAATAATAATAGAAAATTTATTATTACAAATGTGCGCTAAAAACCTTTCCTAGAACAGAGGAAATGCTAGGTTTCATTCAAAAAAAATTTGTTTTGATGCAACACATCATATTTTAGGTCTCTTCCAAGAAGTCTGTTTAAATGGTTTTAATGGTAGACAATGAGGTACTATTAATCGAAACTTCTTGGACTTCCATTGTCTTTATTAAGTTTTTTACACGACGCGACGTTTCGAGCAGTGGAAAGTCGGCTCGATTTTAAGGGAAACTGAGCATTAAGCTCGAGGCTACTTGCTTATGTACTAACACAGCTAACCACGCCCATCATTCCTATTGGCCGGATGTTCCATGCACAATATTGCATGCAAGAGTTTAGGAACACAGTATTCATACCATAAGAGGAGAAATATCAAAATCGGAAATTGCAGAGCACGCTTGTTCCGAACACCATAATATTAAGTGGTCGGAAGCCAAAATTGTGCATAGGGAACAGCACTGGAAGAAACGAAAGCTTAAGGAAGCAGTCTTCATTGGAAGCAATGAGGGCATCTTTAGTAAACCAAGTTGCGACGTTTCTTCGGTATGGCATCCGTTCATACGGAGGACGAGTGCTGGTCGCTTGACGCGCGACGGTGGCGACGACCCGGCCAATAGAAATGGTGGGCGTGGTTAGATGTGTTAGTACATTAGCAAGCAGCCTCGAGCTTAATGCTCAGTTTCATTTGAAAACGAGTAGGAATTTCACTGCTCGAAACGTGGTGTAAAAAAACTCAATAAAGACATTGGAAGTCCAAGATGCTTCGCTTAAGAGAACGATATAAAAAATAATTATATTGTTTCTTCCTTAAATAAATTAACTATTCGACATTTTCTTGCGTGAAAAAAAAGAAAAGTTGTTTGAAAGAAAAATAATAAATTTGTTTCTTATAGATAGAATACATTTTTCTTTTAAGAAAATGGTGACAGCGATATAACTACTAAGGTAACAAAACAAAACCATTTAGGTAGTAAATGTAGCAACTTTAATATGAAGTTGTTGTGCAAAACAAAAGTTGTAAATCAGAGATTTAGCATGGTGTTTGAGGTCGACGATGCCACTTATGATTTGTTCATGAATAAAAAAAGAATGAATATTGGGTGGAGTCGTTGTCCTGTCTATGAGCAAAGAATGCAAGCGAAGTCTAACTTGTCCCAAATGCAGTAGAGAGCATGACATTAGAGAGACATAGACATTAGAAAAAAATACGGAATGTCATTGAGTGTAGATCATGTCACTTGGGATAGAAATAATTGTGAAACTTTTAAACGAATTGAACAAATACAAAAGAATAAATTTGTGAAATAGCAATTGGATTCTAAAATAGCATTAAGTTCTAGTGTCGTTTACTTTAATTGCCAAGGCTTATTAAACAACAAAGATAACATACAGGTGTTTATTAATGATTGGCAGCCCCAAATATTGTTTTTATCAGAAACTCATGTGTGTTCAGACGTTGAACTGTGCGAATTAATTATCGAAGGGTACCAAATGGAACAGTGTGTAACAACTAATAGAAGAACTGATGGAGTCCTTGCATTTATTAAAAGCTAACTTAAATATGCTGTAAAAACTGTAGAATGTGTTCAAAATTACGTGGGGCTTATGTCACTTAAGGCGTCTATGGGTCGAACAAAATATCTTTTTACGGTCCTTTATCACCCACCTCAGACTGAAAATTCTAGATTTGTTGATTTTTTCAATAATTATCAATTTTCAAAGAGGGTTTTATGTGATGTGTGTTGTGTGATTGGTAATCGTTTGTTGGATGCAGTGAATTTGTGTCTCACGAGTGGTGAGTTTCCGGAGGAGTGGAAGGAATCCACTGTGATTCCTGTCTCGAAAATGTAAAATACACATTTGTATAATGAATTTAGACCTATCAATACTATGGAAGTCTTTGAAAAAGTGTTAGAGATAGGCGTGAAGCAGCAGTTACAAAATCCCTGCCAGAAAAATAATATTGTGGTTGTGAACCAGTCAGGTTTTCGGGAGCACCACTCGTGTGAGTCGACAATTGTTAATATTTGTAATGTTTTTATGAAAGAAATGGATGAAGGCAAAATGGTAATAGCAGTTTTCTTGGACTTGAGAAGGGCGTTTGAGACTGTTGATAGGGTTATACTGTTAAGTCGACTGAAGGGCATTGGCATTGGGCGCACGGTTTTGAGATGGTTTGAATCGTATTTATACAATAGAAAACAAAGAGTTAGGTTTAAAAATTGTTTGTCTAAGGCCTCAGATGTGCAATATAGGGTTCCTCAGGTTACCGTCTTGGGTCCATTGCTCTTTCTGCTGTATGTAAACGATATGCTTAAAGTTATTAAAGAGTGTAAAATAGAATTGTTTGCTGATGACACAATGATCTATTTCGCGGGAAATGATATAGGCCAAATGCAGGAAGTTGTTAACAACGATTTAAATAACCTATTTAAATGGCTTTGTAATACTAAACTAAGCTTAAACAAGGCAAAGTCAAAATTTTGCTTGTTTGGTAAAAAGAGTAAACTGAGAAATGCAAAGATTGAACATGAAAAACAAATTAAATATCTTGGAGTAATACTGGATTCAAACTTAAATTTTTATGCTCACGTGGATTATATTACCAGAAAGTTATCAAAAAAGGTTAGTTTTATAGCAAGAGTAGGACATCAGCTGTCAACGGCTACTAAAATATTTACTAATTTTATATGGTCGGCCTGATTTTAAGGTTGCCCAGTTGCAGTTGGTACAGAACAGAGCTATGAGAACTATTCTGAGATGTAATAGGTATATACCTGTTGCAACAATGCTTAGAGTATTGAGTTTATTATCTGTTAAACAGAAAATTATGTATAACGTTTATGTCTTTTTATTCAAAATAAAAAACGGTTTGTTACCACCATACTTGCGTGATACGGTTACATTTTTTGGCGATATTCGTGACTATCAAACAAGACATTGTAGAGAAGTAGTGGAAAAGTGTAATAGCAATCAAAAGCTGAATTCAGTGTTATATAAGGGCCTCCAAGATTTTAACCAACTGCCAAACCGTGTAAAAGATTGTGAAAACTTGGAAAATTTTAAAAGGGAAGTGAGAGTACATGTAATGTCTGAAATCTAATCATTTGCTTATGACTGGTGAGTGGCGGTTATTCTTACTTTATTTATTTATATTTATATGTTTTTTTATGTGTACCAGATTTGCTAATAAATAAACATAATTATTATTATTAAAATTAATTAGTTCATATTTATATAAGATAATGTGTGTTGAACTAATGCACTAATGTTTCATACAAAGTAACTAATTCTGAAGAAACTAATTTCTTTATGAGAAAAAGTATTATGTTTGTTAAAATATAAAAAGCAGAAAAAATTTCAATTAAAAGCAAGTTGCTTTGATCGTAGCTTCAAGTTCTTTTTTGTGTATATACAGAGAAATTTTTGCGATTATATCTCCTAATTCAATTCAATTTTATCAGTATAATTCTGTTATCTGGAAGAGAATTATTCTTTCCTTATTTAATAAATCGCTGCACGTTTAATGCATGTTCGAACAGAGATAATGAAACCATATAATGGACAATGCGGGGGACCGAACCACATATCATCGGCAATCGGTCGTCTCACCTTGACTCACATTTGCTGGATTTATTTCCCTGCAGAAATTAACGAATGCGTTACTTGACGACTATGGCGTCAGATCGTAATTAATCCGCCTGAACTTCGACGCTTTTTCTGTTGCAGAGCGCAAATTGATAAATATCTTGACTAAATGAAATTGGAGAGAAGAAGCGGTATTTTCAGTGGCACCCTAAGAATCCTTTTGTTTCGCAAATCACCGCCAGACGGTCCTCAGATTCCAAGCCAAAACGGCTTTAAAATCGAGGATCTGATTAGGAGTTCTGCATCGATCGCCACGATAAACCCCTTTTATTAAATTTATTCTTTTACGTTTTGAATTTCTTCACTGCAATTATTCCTGATTTGTAAAAATGCGCTTCAATGCTAGAGAAAGCAGATTCTGCATGTGTGTGTGCTAAAATGCATTTTTAAAAATAAATTATGATTTTATTTTATTGCTTATTTCAACTAGCTGTTACTTGGTTAATCGTTCAATTTTTTTTTGTAGTTTGCACTATGAAAAACCTTACCTTTTTTAAATTTGAAAAGCAAAATTTTTGTTTAATTAAATTGCTTCTTTGGAAAGATTAGTTGTCCTACAAAGCACACTAGTGAGAAGCCGTAGACGACAAAACTACTCTACGCATGGGTAGAAGCTTGCGCTTGCCATAGTTGATGCTGGTATGCAAAGTGTTCCAAAATTGCAATCATTTATACAAATGTAGGTTTTTTTTATTTTTTAATAAAACTTAACATTTCCTCTGTTCTAAAAAAGCTTTTTAGTGCACATTTTTGTAATAATAATTTTTCTATTGTTATTCTTAGTCACTTTTTCTGCATGTTTTGTTATTTTCTCAAATATTTGTTTTCATTAATTTAAATTCGACTTTTCATTGGGTTTCATTCACGGTTCTTCTTGGAATAACTGTTTGCTTTCTCTTTTACTATAAACATTTCTGTCTTCCCCTTTTTGTCGTAATTTTTTCTTTGTCCAAGTTTTTCTGTCGGTTTTCTTCATTTCAGATATTTGTTATTATTTTTTTTGTAGAAATGTTTTGTTCTTTAATTTTTTTTTCTTCGATCTAAATTGAATTTTTAGATCAAAGAGGAGATATCGGTTTTCATTCTTTTGATACAAAATTGATTTTTTTTAAGGGCTGACCAATTAGAAATTATGCTAATTTGTAATACATATTGTAATAAGAAGAATTTGGTATAAAACTATAAATACTTGAAATCTGTTTTTTACCTGCAAATTTTTGGCAATTTTTTTAATTCTTCCATTTTTCTTTTTTTTTTAATTTTTAACTTGATATTAATTTTGTTGAAATAATTTTAATTTAAATTTTGTCAAACACTGCAAATTTGTATTCTTACACACTTTAAGTAATTTTTCGCGTAATCTTGCCCTGATTCTAGCCTAATTTTTTCAAAAAAACATTAAAATTGTAATATTTATGTAAAATGAGTTCTTTTCAAACAATTTTAGTTCTAGTTCTAATCTGAATTTCTCCAAAACTTCAAATTTGCATTTTTAGACGCTTTGTTTATTTTAAAATCCTAATGCTATCCTGATTTTGCTTAGAAGCTTTTATTTTGCATTTTTGACGCTTTTAGTAATTTTCAATTGATTTTTGCTAAAATCTTTATTTGAAATTTTTCGAAATTTCCAAATTTGTATTTTTGTACACTTTGAGTCTTTTTTTAACGTATTTTAGCCGTAATCTTAATTTGATTTCTTTTTTATACCTCCAAATTTGTATATTTACCCTCTTTGAGTCATTTTTCACGTATTCTGGCTTTAATCTTAGCACGACTTTTTCAAAAAACATAACAATGTTGTGTAAAATGTTTTTGTATTTTTATGTATGATTTTCATGTAAAATAAGTTTTTTCAAAAAATTTCAGTTCTAATTCTAATTTAACATTCTCCAAAATTAAAAATGTGCATCTTTGACGCTTTTCGTAACTTTTAATTGATTTTGGCCATAATCTTAATTTGAGTTTTTCCAAAGCATCCAAGCTCTTAAACCTTCTCTGAATTACGTATTCTGGCCTGACGTTTTCAAAAAACATCAAAATTGTCATTTTTAGGTATAATGAATTCTTTTCAAACAATTTTAGTTCTAATTCTAATCTAAATTTTTGGTCTTTTATTTTGTTTTTTTTTTATTCAAATGGGTTTCTTTTTCATTGTGTTTTCATTCTTTTGAGAGAATTTTGACACAAAACATATTCTTTTTTAAGGACTAACCAATTGGAATTTATCCTCATTTGTAATACATATTGTAATAATGAAAATTTGCCTCAAAACCAAAAATATTTTAAATTTATTCCTCTACTTGCAAATTTTGGATAATTTTTTTTTAATTTTTTCTACTTTTCTTTACTTAATTTTTAATTTTAACTTAATACTAATTTTGTGAATTTGAATTTTGCCAAACATTCAAAATTTGTATATTTACACATTTTAAGTAAATTTTTACGTATTATGACATTTTCAAAAAAAAAACATAACAGTTGTTTACAGTTTAGGTAAAATGAGTTTTTTGAATATAATTCAATTTTAGGTCTATTTTTAAATGATTTTGGCCATAATCTTTATTTGAATTTTTTCGAAATTTCCAAATTTGTATTTTTACATACTTTGAGCCAATTTTAACGTATTTTGGCCTTAATCCTAGCCTGTTTTTTTTTCAGAAAAAGTCAAAATTCTCATTTTTTTGATGAAATGAGTCGATTTTTTCGTCGAAGTCGAAACAAATTTGCATTTTTTATGCTTTTCGTAACCATTAATTGATTTTGGCAATAACTTTAATTTGAGTTTTTTTAAAGCCTCAAAATTTTTATATTTACCTTCTTTGAATCATTTTTCAAGTATATATATTAATTTTGTTGAAATTTTGTGAATTTGAATTTTGATAAACATTCCAAATTTGTATTTTTACACATTTTAAGTAAATTTTCACGTATTATGGCATTAACCTTAGCTTGATATTTTCAAAAAAAAAACATAGCAGTTGATATATTTAGGTAAAATGAGTTTTTTCAAAACATTTCAATTCTAATTCTATTTTTAATTGATTTTGGTCATAATCATTATTTGAATTTTTTCGAAATTTCCAAATTTGTATTTTTACATATTTTGAGTCAATTTTAACGTATTTTGGCCTTAATCCTAGCCTGAGTTTTTTAAAAATCGTCAAAATTCTCATTTTTCTGATGAAGTGAGTCGCTTTTAAACAACTTTAGTCCTAATTAAGTAAATTTTCACGTATTCTGGCACTAATCTTAGCCTAACATTTTCAAAAAAAAACATAACAGTTGTTATATTTAGGTAAAATGAGTTTTTTGAATATATTTCAATTTTAGGTCTATTTTTAATTGATTTTGGCCATAATCTTTATTTGAATTTTTTCGAAATTTCCAAATATGTATTTTTACATACTTTGAGCCAATTTTAACGTATTTTGGCCTTAATCCTAGCCTGATTTTTTTCAGAAAGTCAAAATTCTCATTTTTTTTGATGAAATGAGTCGATTTTAAACAGCTTTAGTCCTAATTTTATTGTAAATACTTTGAAAGACACTAAATTTACATTTTTAGAAGCTCTGGGTAATTTCTGAACCAGTTATGATTGTAATCCTAACGTGAATTTGGCTAGAAACTTTTAATCGGATTTTTTGGATTGGTCGTAATCTTAATTTGATATTTTTCAGAGCTGCCTAATTTGTATATTTACCCTCTTTGAGTCCTTTTTCACGTATTTCTTTTTTAATCTTGCCTGTCTTTTTCAAAAAACATAAAATTGTTATTTCTATGTAAAACGAGTTTTTTCGAAAAATTTCAGTTCTAATTCTAATTTAACATTCACCAAGACTTCAAATTTGCATTTTTTATGCTTTTCGTATTTGAGTAATTTGTAGTAATTTGAGTTTTTTTAAAGCCTCAAAATTTTCATATTTACCTTTGAATCATTTTTCAAGTATATTGGCCTTAACTTTTTCAAAAAACATCAAAATTATTTTTAGGTATATCAATATTTTTTATATTTATCAATATATATTTTTAGGTACATCAAAAAAACATTTTTAGGTATAATGAGTTCTTTTCCGTCAATTTTAGTTCTAATTCTAATTTAAATTTTTGTTCTTTTATTTTTTTTTCTTTGATCTAAATCCGAGTTTTCATTCTTTTGAGAGAATTTTGACACAAAATTTATTTTTTTAAGGACTGACGAGTTGGAATGTATACTCATTTGTAATACATATTGTAATTAGGAAAATTTGGCACAAAACTAGAAATATTTTAAATTTATTCCTTTAGCTACAAATTTTATAAATTTTTTTTTTTTTTTAGTTTTTTTCTACGTTTCTTCACTTAATTTTTATTTTTTACTTAATATTAATTTTGTTGAAATTTTGTGAATTTGAATTTTGCCAAACATTCCAAATTTGTATTTTTACACATTTTAAGTAAATTTTCACGTATTATGGCATTAACCTTAGCTTGATATTTTCAAAAAAAAACATAGCAGTTGTTATATTTAGGTAAAATAAGTTTTTTGAAAACATTTCAATTCTAATTCTCTTTTTAATTGATTTTGGTCATAAACATTATTTGAATTTTTTCGAAATTTCCAAATTTGTATTTTTACATACTTTGAGTCAATTTTAACGTATTTTGGCCTTAATCCTAGCCTGAATTTTTCAAAAATCGTCAAAATTCTCATTTTTCTGATGAAATGAGTCGCTTTTAAACAACTTTAGTCCTAATTTTATTGTAAATTTTTTGAAAGACACCAAATTTACATTTTTAGACGCTCTGGGTAATTTCTTAACCAGTTATGATTTTAATCCTAACGTGAATTTGGCTAGAAACTTTTAATCGGATTTTTTTGACAATTGGATTCATTTTTAACTGATTTTAGCCGTAATCTTAATTTGAATTTTTTCAGAGCCTCCTAATTTGTATATTTACCCTTTTTGAACCCTTTTTTACCTATTTTGGATTTAATCTTAGCCTGACTTTTTCAAAAAACATAATAAAATTGTTATTTCCATGTAAAATTCGTTTTTTTTTTAAAATTTCATTTCTAATTCTAATTTAAGATTCTCCAAGATCTCAAAATTGCATTTTTTATGCTTTTCGTAACTATTGACTAACTATTGATCTTAATTTGAGTTTTTCCAAAGCCTTCAAGTTTTTAAATTTACCTTCTTTGAATCATTTTTCACGTATTTTGGCCTTAACTTTTTCTAAAAACATCAAAATTGTTTTTAGGTATATCAATATTTTTTTTATATTTATCAATATATATATTTAGGTACATTAAAAAAACATTTTTAGGTATAATAAGTGCTTTTCAAATAATTTTAATTCTAATTCTAATTTAAATTTTTGTTCTTTTATTTTTTTTTCTTTGATCTAAATTCGAGTTTTCATTATTTTGAGAGAATTGTGACACAAAATTTATTCTTTTTTAAGGACTAACCAATTGGAATTTATCCTCATTTGTAATACATATTGTAATTAAGAAATTGGCACAAAACTAGAAATATTTTAAATTTATTCCTTTGCCTGCAAATTTTGAATAATTTTTTTAGTTTTTTCTACTTTTCTTAACTTAATTTTTATTTTTAACCTAATATTAATTTTATTGGACTTTTGTGAATTTGAATTTTGCCAAATACTCCAAGTTTGTATTCTGACATACTTTAAGGGACTTTTCACACTTTTTTTTTTGAAAAATTAATTAGACTTTCGTATTGGTTGGGAAAAATTAGTTAAAAACAAATAGAACCTTTTTGGGTCTATTTTGAAAAATTAGTAAATATCTAGAAACTGACTTAAAAATAAAAAAAATTGCTTACTTGGCTTACTTAGAAAAAGTTAGCTTAAAACGGGGATTAACTTCATGGATGTATTTTGGAAAATAAAGACGTTAATAGATATCTTGGGAACGGTTTGAGTCTCCATGTAATTCATTAGACGATCGTGTTAGTTCATTTGTATATTTTGCAAAATAGCAAAATTAGTCAATATCTTAAGAACGGTTTGAGATTACCTAACAAGATCTCCATGAACGACTGAAAATTTAATTACAAATGAATACCTACAAACTTAATGAATTTATTTTGGAAAATTAGAATAGTATTTAATATCTTAGAATGACTTGAGGCTCCAAAAAATGCATTTTATTTGAAAAATAAAAAATCTGTGAATATCTCGAGAACTGTTTGAGGTTTCAAAACTTGTACTGGACCATTGTTTTAATTGGAAACCATTAGCTAAAAATGAATACAAACTTCATGGATTTATTTTGAAAATTATTAAATATTTTGAGAACGGCTTGAGACTTCAAAAAAAATTATCTACATAGCAACAGAAACTTAATGGCCAATTTTGGAAACTAAAAGCATGTGTAAATATTCCGAGAAGACAGTACACAGCATACCCTGTACATTTTATACACAGTGTGCCACGTTTTTTGTTAACAAAATATTTTATTTGCAGATTCCTGGCGATTTGGTGGCCCTTAAAATGTCAGATCACCAAGAGAAGAGCGCGAATTATGATTATGTTCATCTGGTGCATGGCTCTCATCATAACCATCCCTTGGGCCTTGTTCTTCGAGTTAGTGTTCATCTATAATGACGCCCCAGACGTCCAGCTGTGTGTGGAAGTGTGGCCAGAGTCGCTGAACGGCTCCCTTTACTTCCTGACGGCTAATCTAATTTTTTGTTACATCCTACCAATGATCCTTATCACAATGTGTTACGTATTAATTTACATTAAGGTCTGGAATCGTCACATCCCGACGGATACCAAAGATGCCCAAATGGAGCGCATGCAGCAAAAATCTAAAGTTAAAGTTGTTAAAATGTTAATCGCTGTAGTGATTCTATTTGTTATATCATGGTTGCCTCTATATGCGATATTTGCAAGAATTAAACTAGGAGGTGAAATTGAGCCGTGGGAAGAGGAGCTGCTACCTATAGCCACACCCATTGCCCAGTGGTTGGGTGCCTCCAATTCCTGCATCAACCCCATCTTATACGCTTTCTTTAATAAGAAATTCCGCAAAGGATTTGTTGCAATAATAAAAAGCCGCAAATGCTGCGGCAGACTCAGGTACTACGAAACGGTGGCTATGATGTCCTCTTCAACGAGCATGAGGAAATCCTCTCACTTTTACAACAATAACACGTCCAAGAAAGCCCCTCCCCCTCCAAATGCCGATACTGCTGTTGCATTTATTTCTAACACTGCCGGGGTTTAAGCTCTGGAAATGAGCCTTTGAGAAGACCTCGTAACAACCGGTTGGTAAAACTCAAAAACTGGCTCATGAGCGGTCAGTTTTAATTTGGAGAAAGGGTCTAGGATGGAGAGTTTTAGAAGATTTTATATTTACGGAGGGTGTATTTAGGGTTAAAGAAAATAAAGTAGAGAAATAAAAATGTTGTGAATTGTATTGTATTGTGATCGTACTCATAAAATGAACAGTGGCAGAAATAAGAGAAACATATTTTTTAATATGAAGATATCTATTTGTATAATGTTTTCTTGAAAGAAAAAGATAGCTTTTGGTACTACTAAGCTTTAACCATGGTTGATATATCGCACTTAGGAAACTTTTGCATCACCTGGGCGTGTCTTAAAATCCTCATAATGTATTTTATTCTTTTTTTGATATCCCCATTAAAACGCTTATCAGTATTATTAAGTAGGTTTTTTTTTGTTCGACCTTGGTTACAATTTGAATGTTTAGGGCCATCGAGTAGAGACGCATTTGTGAAACTGGCTTACATTTCCTCTTATAGATATAAAATATTTACTCTTCTAGTCAAAGCCAATGATGCTGCCATTATTTGTACCTATCCAATTATTGAATTATTTTTTGGAATGGCATGCCGGATATTTCGAAATAATATTAAAACTGCCTACATGATATCAGCTTGAACGTATTTTTGAGTACAATAATTCAATTTTAATATAAACGGTCTTTTAAGGTTTAAATTAACCTAAACATCTAGTTATATTTAAGTAGATAGGTAGGTACGTAAGATTACTATTCAGGTAATTAAAAAATTGTTGAAAAGTTTTTGTAAAAGCAAACTTTAGTGGTTACATATTTAAGTATAAATTAAATATGGAAAAATGTAAGACACAATGATGGTCCATCGGCACTAATAATGCATCAGATGCAGTTAACTTGAAAGCGTATAATGTACCATTAGGAATGCTTATTAGAATTTAAGAAAATAGGATATCTACTGTATTAAAGTAATTTTATTGAAAGTGATGAGAACATATTTTTGTAACAGTCATAAGAAGATAAATCTTTCAAGGTAAATTATTATTAGCAATAAATACAAATAAAGTTTATAACGAGATTAAAAGTAAACCATAGAAGAAAGGGACTTTTATGTACGTATCGTATCCAGGACAGGACATTACATACTCTTGTTGTTCTTGTCTTAGTTGTCTACTGCAAGTGGTTATCTTGTCAAATCCACTTGGAGCTTCAACAAATTTCACTTTTTATATAATATAATATACGTAGACAATCGTTCGCAAGAAGATGGTAGTGGTTATTCACAGTTCTATTTATTATAAGTTGCAAACTACTAATTGATTGGTACGATCTACTTATGAAATAGTAAAATAGTTCCGCTACTGCGTATACGGTAGATTCAAGCTTATAGTTCTATAACAAATAAATTGATAAGTAATAGAGCTAAAAACTGGCAAATTACGTAAGTGGTTTGCTGTAAGACTTTATAGTAGCTATTTTTAATACAGGGTGAAACAATTAGATTTTATCGATAGTTGTATAAAGTGGAAAATAAAATGCCCACTTTTAAACGTTACTTATAACACCAGAAGTAACTTTTAACAAGTTTTTAAATAATAGCATAAGTTAAGCCAATAAGTAGTAATAGGCATATCTTTTATAAAGATGTAAAAGTGCAAGTGGCAACTTGATAAGTGCATATATTTTAGCATTGCTGAATTTTATACAAGTGATGCTCATTATCTAAGTCAGTCTTTAAAACACCATTTAGAGACCACTGCTAGGAAAAATAGTGATGATAGTTTCAAATTAGTATTACTTTGCAATAACAAAATATAAAATAAATAATATGGTTATGAGAGGTGTATTTCCGTAATGGCGCAGAATTTTTTCTACGCATGGGGTATTCATTAGAGAAAGTCATCAAGTTGGCTATGAATTTTTAACAAAAGAATGATATAATCACATTGAACGGTTTTTAAAAAGTATGATGGTCACCAAATTGTCGATCAAGTCATCTACCTACTAGTTTCGGGGTCTACTCTTTATCAATGTACCTTTGTGACAAATTGGAGACCGTGTCATGGTCGAAAGAATCGCAAAAACGGTGAGATGTTGTGCAAGAGCAGGCGACGTTCATTAACATATTGTTCTCAACAAGTGTTGCCACACTTAACTTGCACTTCGCTCCGAGTATTTCTACTGCTTTTCATGTTAATTTATTACTCTGCTCCAAACAGTCCTAGTTCTACTCCACTTTTACGTTTCAGATGTACAAGTCTTTATAGCAAAAATTATACTTATATAAGCGTTGTTTGGAATGTTCACGTTCACATTGATTGTTGCCCCTAATACTAGACATGGTAAACATCGCGCATCTTTAACGACGGGCCTCAGAGTACTCGGAGACTCGGAATTAGCTCGAGAAGAGAGAGAAGAACGAAAATTCCCTGGCAAAAAGCCAACAGAAAGGGCGAGATTCACTCCTCTTAGCACTGACCATTCCAGGAACAGCTGATTTTGACCCACTTTTTTGAGGGGCATACAAACAGTGTAGTCAAACATACGAAATTTTCTATGTTTATACAGTAACGATTAATAACGATAATCGATAATTCAATGTCGTTTGTTTTTTAAGAATATTAAGTCTTCATTAAAACAATATCTTTATGTTGTTACTCCCATTTTATTAACATTATCTTTATCAGACTGTGAAAGCTTTCACGGCCGGTCAAATTTCAATCTAGAATATTTTCCGGGCTTTGAAGCCGTGGTCCAATGGAATTTCTTCCTGACGTTTCGTCTACAGCTGCAGCAGACATTATCAAAGGCGATGAGGCAAGGGACGAAGTGATCTCCCGTGCTCCCCGACGTTGATTGATTCGAATGTGGTGAGCTCCGTGGTATTTATTCCCCCTCCGTCGCGCTGCAGTGGAGGAACTGGGATGATGGTAGTGGAGGCGCGGGGTTAGTTTCGGCGCACTTGCAGTATGTCTTAGAACTCCCTTCCAGTCTTCATTTAGAAATGCTTCTCCTCCCTGTTAAAATTGTTGTCGTGTTTAAAGATGTAAATGGCCTCTCTCGTTGGTTTCGGATAGAAACGCTGCGATTGATATAAGATATCCACCTCGTTGAAAAGGATGACGTAACCTTCGGAGAGAGCTTGCTCTGCTACTGATGACTTTTGTGTTTGTCCCAGCCTGCAACTCCTCTTGTGTTTCGTAATCCTCTTGGTACCGATAGAGAATCTCTGCGGTCTTTGGCCAATCTCAACATCTGTTGTATTGTACGAGTGGGTTTAAAGACAGTTTTGACATTGTACTTTTCCAGTAGCCTGCCGATCCAGTCCGTTTCTTTGTTAAACTAGTCCATTCGCGCTTTTCTTAATCTTCTCCCGTTGTTCCTTCCTGGCGCGCTACTTTCCTTGGACGAACGGCCCTATCAAACCTCGAATTTTCGAGGCCTAGATGTTGGCAACCGCAAATAAGAGGCCAAAGTGCTAGTTCCGATACGTGGAAGACACCTTTGTTATTTGAAGCCATCGCGAGGGCAAATTTCAAAACTTACACCCCAACTCTATCAACCCAAAAAAATTAATTCACTACGGAGATAGAGAAGAAAGGACGCCTACCGCTTTTGGATGTTTCAGTATCAAGGAGGCCGAATGGGAAGCCTGCGAACACCGTTTATAGAAAACCAACCCACACTGACCGATACCTCAATAACGGATCAAATCATCATCCCAGACAGAATAAAGGGAGTCATAAAGACCCTGTCTGTGAGAGCAAGAGAAGTTGTGAACCGGCTGAATTGGAACGGGAAATTAAGCATCTGGAAAGAGCCGTTGGTTGTAATGGATATAGCAAGCATTATTTCGATAAGACCGTCCATTTAAGGAATGTAGAGCGCCAGGAAGGAACAACGGGAGAAGATGAAGAAATGCGCGGATGGACTAGTCCATCATACATCCACAAAATAACGAACAGGATCGGCAGGCCACTGGAGAAGCACAATGTCAAAACTGTCTTTAAATAACAATACAACAGAAGTTGAGATCGGCCAAAGACTACTACTACTATACCAGCTGTGGCTCGGTATAGATTGGCACCACAAAACGTAATGTCAACACGAGGATTACGAAACACAAGAGGAGTTGCAGGCTGTGACAAACACAAAAGTGAGCAGTAGCAGAGCACGCTCTCTCCGAAGGTCACGACATCCATTTCAACGAGGAGTATAGCTTACATCAATCGCAGCGATTCTATCCGAGACTAACGAAAGAGGTCATTGAGATCTTTAAACACGACAACAATTTCAATAGGAAGTGCGCCGAAACCACGCGCAACCACTACCCCCAGCCCGGTCCCTCCACTGCAGCGCAGCAGCGTGGGAATACCACGGAGCTCACCACAGTCAAATCAGTCAACATTCAGAAGCACGGGAGATCACTTCGACCATTGCCTCATCGCCTTTGATAGTGTCTGCCGTAGCTGTAGACGAAACGTCAGCAAGAATATCCATTGGACCAGGGCTTCAAAGCCGGGAAAACACTTTATCCTTACATAACTTATAATCGCACATAAATAAATTAAAATATAAAGAAAATAGTAAGAAAGGCAACACCGCAGCCAGTTTAATGGTTATGAGGAACATAGTTGTTTTGATGTTTTAGGACTTACTTCAGTACTTTAGCTACAAAACTATACATTCTGCCTTAGAATTTTAGCCTAAAAGACAATTTAGGAATATACCTACTATGAATATATATCAAATCAAACATGAAAATGAAGTTTTACGTTCCGTCTGATATTTAGATAGGTTGGTCCGCCATATTGCCTTGAGGGGCAATCATTTCAAATGACGTAATTCTGGAATGGTCAATTATTCATTTTTTAGGTTAATTTGTCAAGCACCCATGTCAAGATAAAGGGCGAATTCCAAAATTCACCAAATCATCTACCGGTTAAGCTGGTCATGTTATGGCCATCTAGCAATTTAATAGATTAAGCAGGTGACTGATCTACCCGGTAGATGATCGGGTGTGTTTTGGATCTTTAGGAATTCGCCCCAAGTAATAACTGTCAATTGTCTCTGTCACTCTCAGTTGTCCCCATGGAGGTAGGAGTGTTAGGACTGGAGACGGCAAACAATACTCGATATTTTCTTAAAATTGGTCTCGTTTTCGTTCGAAAGATCGCCATTTTTTGTGTCCTATTCTAAGACTTAACAACTAGAGTGCCTGCAATGAGGATGTAGCCATAAAAATTTGTTCGCCAGCTCTTTTCAAAATTAACATTGTCTCATAAGTAAAACCCATGTGGCGTCGTTCGACCCAATGTTCAGTGGCGTCGAACCAATAAACAACCTCTCCTATTCCAATTTTTTTTATTATTTTAAGCATTTACAGCAAGCACTGGATACATATATTATGTCAGAACTCTAGGAATAACGGTACTGATGACAATGAAGTAATATAATGAAATAAACGAAGTTTCTTATTGGTTCGGCGCCACTGATCACTCAGTTATTATCGGAAAAAAACCAAATTGAGTGCTGACTTTTGGCTGTCAACTTCACACCGGTATCTTACCTATAGGCAAATAAGCACCAAAAATTTTAATCTTGCGTTTCTTCGGTTTCTCTTCGCGCACCGTTAAGATAATTATATTTTCAACTTCAGTAACAGTTTCGACAATAGAAAACATGGTAATCTCAGGTTGTTTACTTTCTTCCTCATTAATTACAATTTCTTTTCATACTTCGTTTCTTAACGGTTTTCCTTTTGGACTTTCTTCTGTCACAGTGGTGTCACCAAAGGGGATGCTTCTTCAGGGAGTTCAGCAATTTTGGCTAAAAGTTCTTTTCGAGTCTCCTCTTCATGAAAACGAGGGCGCCGATGAATCGGCCAAGCGTGGTTCCCAGACATGCTTTACTGAACCAGAGCCATGTCTAGGAGTAAGTAAAAGGTACGTGTCTCACACTCTGAGTGAGTGGGCATGGGAGAATACAAGAACAAATTGGACACAGTCAGGAATATGTAGACAGACCAAGGAAATCCACCCTAACCCAGACAGATTCAAGACCTCGTGGCTTCTTGGAAGAAGCCGGCAGTGCCTCGAAAACCTTACAGGAATCCTTACTGCCTACCTTACTGAATGGCTGTCAGTCCACTCTGCACCCACCGTGGGGCGTCGTCATACCACTTTATGGGAGTGTGCCATAGGTGGGCGCGACTGCGCCATAGGACACTTGGAGCCGCTTTTCTTCATCAAGAGGAGCTTCCGACTATGAAATGGGACGGGATACTCTTCTTCATTACAGGGACGGGTCAACTCGTGTAGGGAGTGAGGGCCCTGGTGGAGACTGGCCGAGGGACTGTGAAAAGGGCCTCTAGGCCTAGTCGCAAGGCTTCGGTCTCCCATTATTTACTACTACTACTCTTCATGATTCAGGTTTCTTAACCTCTTCTTTTTTCAGAGTTGTGATTTATGTGGTCTCTTTTCCTGTTGGTCTCTTTTTTGTTTCTTAATGTTGCGTTTCTTAACCAAAGTCTTCTCGGGTATACTTCGCTTGAATTCTAAAAGTGCTACTTCTTTCTCTACAGGTACAGTAGTTCTTCCCCTCTTTTCTGTAGTTACAATTTGCCTCTTGCTTGTCGCCATCTTTTCTGAATATCTTGCGAGTTTTTAGCAACTTTCTTTTTAGTAAACCTCTTTTCAATCACCACAGTCTCTTGCATTTGCTCAGAAAGTTATTCCACCTTGGACTTGGACACATGAGCAACTTTTTGTGCTGCTTCTGTTTCTCCTATAGTTACTGTGTGGTTACTTTCTTCCCTTTGGAAGCGAGAATGACAAGTTCATAATGTAAGTTTTGTTTGTTAAACATCAGTAGTTTAGGATTACTCCTATAGATCGCTCAATCCGAGAAGCTCCTTGATCCTTTTCTTTTGACATTTCACAGCCAACTTGATAACTGTTTTAAATTACCACCTTCTATACGTATTACTACTGGCTGTCTCATGCAATATGTGTCAGTTGTTAGGAGATTCCGCATGATATGAGAACACTATACATGGGGTTTATTCGTGAGCCCCAGAAACTTATTGAAATTTTGATATTACTTTGAGGAGATGATAGCAGTTCTCTAATAGTATATTATTAAACGAGCTTTTTATGATAGTCATTATTCCCTTAGGGGGATAATATAATAAGTGTCCCCTGGAAATAATGGCCATAAAAAGCGAGTATAGGTACCTAATACTGTACTTTGTCCACGACCATTGTCTAATAATTACAAATTATAAAATCTCTAGGTAGTGTAAATCAAATTATTGAAGTACAGGTGCCACCAGTGCATTTTTTACGCTGCGGCATTTGATATTGCATTATTGCCTACTCCTACTGGGTGCCAAGGCAACATATATAATTTTATCCACGACCATACTATAATAATCACATTACTCTTGTACATTCTCAAGACTAACGATAATCATTATTCACTTGTGCATAATGAACATTATTCACAAGTGAATAATGAGTTGTCATGGAAACGAAACATGTCGTAGGCAACTGACAACTCAAAAAGTAAACTGCCCTAAACATGAAATCGGTAGTTACCACTGGTTCATTCAAATAATTATCCTTCTATTAGGATGTATTGAGGCAAATGTAGGTTACAGTGGTTCTTTTTCACTAAAATATGTACTTTTCACTGAAAAATACTTAAAATAGGCCATAAAGTAAAGTAATTTATCGTCCACCCTCGTAGCATTGAAATGCACATGCGGTGACATGCGCGGGTGACTAGACCGTCATCTATCGACAAGACGCATCAAACGCCGCGCCATTGAATAGCGAAACCAGTCGTGGTCGTGGTTTTAAATCTATCATATTTGAGAAAACCCAGAATCTTGGTCGTGAATAAAGTATAGTATTCAACGCGCATTTAATGAGCGTTATTCTCTCGGGCAACTTGTGCCACTCGCTTCGCTCGTGGGCTCAAACGTTACCCTCGAGAATAACGACTCTCATTAAATGCTTGTTGTATAATATACTATAAATGGCGAGCGGGAATAATGATATTATTCCCGCTGTTTCAACTCTTTTTGTCAACAAGCTGAATATCAGTATATTATTAAGTGGTCGTGGACAAAAGTACATTTTTTAATCATTTTAATTATACAGGATGACTAGAAAGAAACATAGACTCCAAACTTGTGTTTTTTAAATGGAAAGCAATATATTTGATGATATTTTTGTATTCTCGAGATCAAACTACTCCAGGTTTATTAAAATTGCCTACCTGGGAATCTTGGGGATGAAAAGTAGTATCCTAAATGAATGCGGATCCGTTTCGGTCTTCAGTAATTCCTGACCATCATCAGCGCCAAATGCGCCAAGTTAGGATTTTAAGAAAAAAAAAACAAAAACGTCGGTCATTAACCGACGAATTTTCCTTTCAAGAATGGCAAGATAAAAGCAATTTTTCATAAATGTTCAACAACTTGCAGATCCACAAATAGACTAGAGAGAGACAGATTATTAAAAATTTTACCAAAAATTAATAAAACTTTTTAAAACATTTTGTTTTTGTTGAAAATGCTAAATTAGAGGATTTGATAAAATTAGTACTTAAATTTTTTCCGTTACCAAAAAATTCCAGGCTATTCTTACCTTTCGTAACTTGATGAATTTGGCGCTGAGGATGGTTTGAAGGCTAAAACCAGTTTTTTAATAAATTTTCTGTCTGAACCTGTAAGTATGTCCCCTGTAGAGGAAAGTCACCACTTTACTTAAAAATACAATTAAATGTAATGGTTTGTAGGATTATTACATTCAAGATTCATAATAAATTTCAGAAGATACATAAGAATCGGAGACGACGCAACTTACAGATGAGAATAAATGGGAAGAAACCAACCGAGAAGCCAGTTCTTTCAAATATTTTGAATCTAGCTACCGCAGGCACAGCAGACGCAAAGAACCTGAATGGATATTAAAAATATTTCAGATGGACCTTTAAGGAAAAAGGGAATGGAAACTTACCTTCACCGATAATCTCTATAAATGGTCAAGTAAGTTGAGAAAGCATACAACAATACCAACACATCACCAACGGGTTGCCTGGTTGCCGGCTTAAAAAAATAAAAATACCATTAGTAAGGCGTGCACAAGAGTACGTACCATATATTACCGGTAGACAGATTATACCTATAAGCCAATCACTTATTATTGTCATCAAGTAGGTGTCGGAAATTTGACTTTGATGCTTTTATTATATCTCTAAAAGGAGATGGGTATATAAAAAAAGAAGGTTTCAAAGGTAACTAGATGACAACAATAAGTGAATGGATAATACAGGGAAATATCTAATGTAGCTATGTACAACGTAGGACAATTATTTCGAGCCAGATATCGTGGAAAAGGTGGTACTGAATAACCAGAAGGGAGATATAAAAAATCCCGTAGAGACACCAAAATAGTTGCAAGTTAAGCCATTTGATGCCAGGAACACCAATTCAAGGGGAGGGAGATATCAATATCTCGGGCTAGACTAGTTGAAAGACAACTCGGATAACTTAAAAAAAAAATGTGGAAGATGGTAGACAGAATCCTCCAATCATGAAAAGCGTAGCACAATTTCGAATATGTGAAGGGACCTATAGACATCTTAGTAAGGGATAAGGTGGCTGAGCATATGCAACAGCAATTGTTTTATCTGGGCACCAGAGTGCTGCAGAGAGCTGAAGCAACATTCTGACTGATATAGAAAGAAGCAAGATCCATGACCGACCCGAAATAAGAAAGTCCTGGCGAGAGGCACCCAGGGTAACATACGATGAATGTAAATCAAGATGTATTAGTGTGAAGAGAGAGGGAGGGAAAAACAATTTACAACTTCGACTCTTGTAGGAGGGTGATCTTTCGCTCCGTCTTGGAAGGCTTCAGAAAATCATTGGAAGGAGTCATCAGGAAGTCTAGAGGCGATGGCTTATTGTGGGTCCCAACAGGAGAAATATAGAAGAGAATGTGAGACCGATGAAAAGCAGATCATCTAGAGAGTGTAGTAGGTCTACACAACCAGATTTTCTAACCAGAGATATCGAGATCCTTCCTTTATTTGCGATAGGAACAGACTCCTTCGTCAGTCAACAGGAAAATTTGTTTGTAACTGGCCGGGATTTTGGTGCTTCCCTTATTTGTGAATCAGCACCACCATCTTAACATCGGGCTCAAAATAATAAGTGTTACGGGATTAAGAGTCCCTGTTACGATTATGCAGGAGGTTCGGTTCGATCAAAGGTGTCTAACGGCGCGCTGGCAAAAAGACTGAGTTGGTAACTTCGCGTAGACCATAAAGAAACAAGAGAAAGGGTGATTTTCGGGTCTATTCGTACTGTTACAAGGAAAAACAATTATGAAAAGATGTCACAACAGAATATTGAGCACACACGGTCTGTTTTGTGTGGAAGGAACGGGTAGACTGCCTCGCTTCACGGCTGTCACGCGATGGTGCCAACTCCTCTCTGTCAAATGCGGAATATTGGGTGTTACATACGGTAATAAAGTCTTAAAGGTACATCTAGAATATTTTAATGTTCATTTAGGTCCGTTGAGTCTGCTGTGCCTCCCTTTTTACATTTATTCTGGTCTGTGAGTTGTCTGTCTTTCTCCAGCATCTTTATGTACCTTCTGAGATTCATTCTAACATCCTTCATCTTCCAACCGCTGCTTCATCAACTTTTTGGAAGGTGTGTTGCCATCCAACCTCCTGATTTCTTAATTTTTTTCTCGGTTAGTAGATTGGAGTAGGTCCTCTTTTCATGACCTCCACTATTTTGGTTGTCCTGTTACTTTAAACGATATATTACGACGATTATAAGACAAACGTTTTAACACATTAATAAATTTCTTAACAGTTTTCTATTCTATGTCTCATAGGAGGGAAACTTTTTTGAAAAAGATGTTTTCTGAACCTTATATAAATAAGAAAAAATTAAATTTTAAATTAAAATTTTTTGATTTTTTACAAGAGTCGTTTTACTATCCGGGGGCACCTCAGTTGACTCACTGACTGGATAGTACTACATATTGAACAAAGGAGTTTCAAAACGAATTTCCTTAACGGCCGACGTCCGTTAAATATAATTTAACATAAAACAATAAATAGCCGAGACATTATAGCATGAGACACCCAGGATGTGCATTAAAGCTATAATCTTAGTTTGAGTTCAAATATTCTTGACTTTCAACATCGATTTTAAATAGACAAGTGATATTTTACTATTGTTATTACTGAACGGGTTAGAGTTTATAATAACAAAGGATAACTATATTTTCTTGGAAAAATTTTCCCCAGTCTACATAGACTCAGGTAAACTAAGAGAATGCTTGTTTAGGTGTCATAGATTTCGTAGACTTTAAACTATAGAGCAACTATTAAGTGACAAATATAAAGCCGTTAAGAAATGTCATTTGTAGGAAGTGCAACCAAATGTATTATATGGACGTATATACATATTATAAGTATGTTTACTGTGTAATAGTATGGTGAAAAATATTGAGATTCGTGGAAGTGTTACTCATTTTCTTATCTTAAAATTAATTGTAAAGCATAAATCAAAATACTCTTTTATTCTTTCATATTAAAGACATCTTTATACTGCTCGCTGCTCGCTATGAATATGATGAAATAAATAACAAGAGCAGCTGTGTGTTAGACTTGAGAGAATTTTATTTATTTATTGCTTAAATTTTGAATTAATTTTATCATTGTTCTATAGTAAATTTTACGGATCAAACACAATGATGGATGATGGAGGAATAAAACAGATAAGAAATGTATTTTAATTTTAAGAACTGTTGTTTGCGTAGGGGACCTAGTAAATAAATAATGATAGATTGAACAACACTGTTATACCATAAGAACTGAGTGTGAAACTTAAAGATGTAATTAGTTCAGAATAAGAAAAACCATAAAGACATATTGAAAGTAAAATACACGACTATGTTTTTATCATTAGTTACCTACAAGTTAACCCACATATCGTAG
Organism: Taphrorychus bicolor; assembly: GCA_951812265.1. Taxonomy (NCBI): domain Eukaryota; kingdom Metazoa; phylum Arthropoda; class Insecta; order Coleoptera; family Curculionidae; genus Taphrorychus; species Taphrorychus bicolor. The sequence goes on from OX638300.1 coordinate 3,244,062, forward strand.
AAACCGTGATCATTAGAAGGCTGTGAGTTTCGACAGAAATGGACATAATCAAAGAAAATGGATTTTTGTTCTTTCATTCTTTTCAATTAGCATTTTACATCCAAATAGATGACCAATTGGAGATATGAACAAGAGTGGCGGTCCCAAGAAGAAAGTTTCACCAAGAACTCCAAGAACAGAGAGAAGAATTGGGGTGGGGAATTCTTGAGGTACGGTCCTATGACGATAAGGAGAGATAGACAAACAAAAACGACCTCTGTTGAGCCTCTCTAAAATCCAAAAAAGTCTTTAAATGTTTCGATGCGGATTGGCATGTTCCTCAGTAGTTACTACAAAACATACATTACACGAATTAGTACAATCTCCGTAACTCTAAGCACATTAAGTACAGACAATATAAAGACTGTATTATTGAGTATAAGTGAGACACAACACAAAGAAACTGATGAAATAGATTCTAAAACGATTATAATATTTTTATGATTCAGGCGAAACACAATAAAGGTGACTTACCACAAAACACTCTCATGGTAATCAGGGAAAAAGGCCAAAATCGCTTCTTCCACCTGATGTTTGCAACTTTTTTTTTATTATTATTGGTTTTTGTATGGTAATTAATACATTACTTTGTCAGCCTTAGTTAAACCGCCAGGTTAAACCGGAAGTGTCAGGCGGACGTTATGTATATTATCTGTAGAAGCTAAGGGAGAAATTTAGTTTATAGGCAGGAATGTATTTTATTTCTTTTACAAACTTATCAGTGTCGTTTTGAGAAATTTTTGACTCAGCCTTATTTTTTTTTGAATGATTGGAAATTTTGAAAAAAAAAGAGCAATTTTATTTATTTTATGGTGCATTCCCGGCAACCCCTTGTAATGTCTCAGGATTATATTGTCTCAGGATATACTCCTGAGGCATTACAAGGGTTATCGGGCATACACCATAAAATAAATAAAATTTATCTTTTTTCAATATTTCCAATCATTCAAAATAAGCCTAAGTCAAAATTAATCTGTCAACAACACTGTGTAAGTTTGTAAAAGAAATAAAACAAATTCTTGCCTATAAACAAAATTTCTCCCTTAGCTTCTACAGATAATATACATAACATCTACCTGACATTTCCGGTTTAACCATGGGCTCCCTGTGGCACCATTGTCACGGCTGACAAATAATGTATTAATCACCAGACAAAAACCAAAAATAATAATCAAAAAAATTGCCAACATCACGTGAAAGAACGAATTTGGCTATTTTCCCTGATTAATATGAGAGTGTTTTGTGGTAAGTCACCTTTATTGTTTTTCGACTGAATATTGTTTGTGCTTAATGTGCTTAGAGTTACGGAGATTGTACTAATTCGTGTAATGTATGTTTTGAGTAACTACTGAGGAAGATGCCAATCTACATCGGAACGTTTAAAGACAAAAAAATATATATAACTGTGAGGATCAACAGGGGTCGTTTTCGTTTGTCCATCTCTCCTCATAGGACCGTACCCCAAGAATTTAGCACCCCAATGTAACATAGGTCCAAGAACGAAGCAACATAGCAATTAAAAAAAAAGAGAGAGGGGAATTTGGCAAGCAACACCTTAAAGAGCTGTAAGAAAATCCCCAATGAATGTAAGAAAATTGAGAAAAGTCGCAAGATTGCTTCCTAGACACAAGGCGGCCAGGCCAGAGTTTGCCCGATAAAACCTAAACCGTATAACGTAAGTCTATAATTTACCACAGATGGTACAGCCTGTTCCCCGGATTTCGAGCCGATTGAAAATCTTTGGGAATCATGGTTAGGCGACTATATGCCAATAACAAGAAGTAAAATCTTCCACGGAAGATTTTTGGGTAAATCTAAAGCCTGCATTGTTACCAACAATGTAATCTACGTCATTACTGGTGTTTTATCTTCAAACTAGAGTTTTACTGATAGTTGTAAGAGTCATCCTTAGTGGAGAGTATGAATAATAGACTATATGAAGTAATTCGTAAAAAGGTATGAAGACGCTTCTTGTAATTTGTTTGAACATTTCAATTTTAGAATGGTCAAAATTAAAATGATGACCGGTATCAAGTGATGGGAAGCCAACGCAGACTTCTTCTTGTTGATGTTTGTGATGTTAAAGTCATACCTGTGCTGCTTCATTCTTGTGATAACGTTATTTCTAGTATGTTCGATGTATAATTAGTCACAGCTTATGTGCATTACATAGTAAAAAACAGAACATCAAGTTGGGGTATCCTGTATTTGACCCTTGAACATATATCACCGACCGTCTTCTTTGAATAAGTAACAATTTTGATGTTGTCTTTCTTCAAAGCATTATTCAAGTTCATACTAAGCCCTTAGAATTAGTGGTATTTTGAAATATGCAATATCAAGTTTATGAGACCGGGGTCGCTCAACGTTTCACTTACCGACTGGAGTATTGCACTAACAATATTGGGTGGAAAATTATTCAGGGATGCTAAATATCTTATTTTAAGGAAATTCTTTTCCCATATCGACCAGTGGCTCAATCTCATGACCCTGGTTTTTACAGATTTGATAATTGCAACTTTCTGGAAAAGGGGGTGGGCAGATTTAAAATTTATTAGTCGACCGGAGCTGGTAGGTTTTCGGTACCAACAAGTACCAATCAGTGATAATGTTGTTGCCATGTCTAATCACCAAAGTGTCAAGAAAAGTTATGCGACCATTATTCTCCAACTCCATTGTAAATGTAGGAGCGAACTATAAATGAATTAAACGTTGCAAGACAAGGTCTGCATATTCATTAGGTATACAAGTAATGATGTCGTCAACATACAAGTACAAAAACGGCAACCGGAAAGGCAGTTGAGGGACAACACTAGTAAGCAATCCATGCATGCACAAATTGGCCAGAAATGGAGATAATGGGTTACCCATTGCGTTCCCAAATATCTGCGCATAACAGCACTCATCGAACACGAAATACCTGTTTTCAAAAATAAATGACACAATATCTACAAAAAAGCTCTTGTTCATTTAGTCTTAAAATATGCGTTTTGAAAAAAGTTCAGGATAAAAATAGGATTTTCGAAATTTTCAAAATATCTGTAAAATTCACTTAAAATCTCTATTTTTAAACCAAAATTTAGTTTTTTGTATTTAAAAATATAATAAAAATAAACAGCTAATAATAAGTTTACAAATACTTTGATTTGCCGGACGAAAACCGATCGTCCAAAAGTTGAGCTTTTTTTAGAATCGCGTTCTTTTGGGCATCGTCGAACTTATTCACTTGCAAATCCACTTCTCTGTTAAAGGGTCTGCGCTCACCACTGCTGCCACCCTGTTTTCAAAATATAAAATATTTACAAATACAAGTTGTATGAGATATATACCTACCTCATTATTTTTCTTTAATTTCTCTTGATGGATATCCACTAAACTTTTGTTTTTCCTCTTGTGTTTCTTCGATAATACATCAAATTCTTCATCACGCTTTTCCAACTCACGGCGTTCAGCTTCTGCTTTAAGGTCGACTTTTTTTTCTACATCTTCAGCTCGTTTACCCTTTTCGCCGGCAATCTCAGTCCATGAAGATCTAAAAATTGAGTCAAAATTAAATACTAACAATTAAAAGCAATTAAGAATATTACTTTGGTTATAATCATTTACCATGATTATTTGCCATGAGGGAGATCGAAAAACTCTAGCGCAGATTATTTTTGAACCTGTCTTTGAACTGTTCAAAACTCTAGAAGAGAAGAAAAATGGGGATGAGCAGGACGAAACAAATGGAAGTGGACTCTGTCGGTACCGGGGAGAAAGAAACTGCATGCGGAAGGGGCTGTAGAACAGGCCCCAGACGCTTCTTCAAGATTCTATTCATCAACTTGTATCATTTTACGGCGGCCTCGGTTGCCCTAAAGAACTATATTCTACAACAAAACAAAGATTGTGTCCTGATACAGAACCCTTGGATTAACAAGGGGAATATCTTAGGACGGGATGGGACCGGATTGAAAATTACTAAGCCCGGGAGAACACCATCTCAGAACTTGCATTCTAGCAAGGAAAAACCCGCCTATTTCTACCATAATGGGGATTCAGCCGACGGGACTTAATGGCGATGAAGACGTGCTCAAACATATGAGTACAAAGAAATAACCTAATTATGGGTTCAGGGTACTTACCATACCACCAACCCTACCGTGGAGTAGCTCGGCACCTAACAAAATAAATGAGTCTCTATTAAAACTTGTGATTAGCAATAACTTAGAACTAAGTAGTCGTGGTAACAAACCGACCATTGTTATTGGAACAAAGAGGCCGGTGATTGTATAATCTCTTCCCAAAATCCCTAGAGAGTAAGATACTGGCGGGTTGGAACAGAACCGGTACAGGAACAGGCAGTGGGGATCCAAGAATTTGCAACTAAAATCTCTTTAGGAAGACTTGTACAAGTACTGCGAGAGCGGCGAACTAGATCAAAAGAGTAAAGCAAGACTCATTGAGGAGGTGCTGCGATGGGATCGAAGTGTACCTGATTCCAGACAGCTCTTAAAAAGGCCACCCAAGGTGAGCCTCGGAATTTTCAGAAAGCGGGAGCTTACACAGAGACCCAGGAAGAGACAATACATCAATTTCCGGTTACTGACGTCCCGGGAAGCGTGTCCATATCGGTTATAAACGTATATGGCAGGCAATAAAAGATACCTACAAGAAAGGGCACAAAACGCAAGAAGAAAAAAGATGTGTTATTTAAAAAGGTCTAGTTGTTAGCTTTAAATAAGTGCAAATACGTGGACGGTTGCTTTTCAAAATGGTGGACTTATGACTGTTATTCTTTTCAGGTTATAAAATTCAATAAGGTTAGCTGGCTAAAAAGAAACTTGATGAGTTCATACCAACCCAACTCGTAGAGTTAAATAAAAATCTTATCTTATTAAATTTCGCACCTAGCAATATTTTTCTTTCAAAATGTGTAAGTGATTTGCTTCGTGTCAGTTAAAATTTAACCTACTTAGCTCAAAGATAAAATATAGGTTACCACTTTCGTTTGTCCTCTATTAACATTTTGAAAAACAACTATTTTCCTATTTTATGGTCTTAAGAAGAAGAAAACCTTAAACCCAAAACTATTTACAGAATGGAAGAAATGAAACAGCACATTTAGCCTGTGTCTGGAGCAGACAGGCCTATCTGGTACAGAAGAATAATCTTCCATAATCTAGTGAAAAAAAACCACTGAAAGGTTGTGTGAGTCATCAGAGCATCAGAGCGTTACCTCCCAAGACGCGTTTCGCTCCCACTAGAGCTCGTCAATTGGGTTCATTCTGATGATCTCACATACCAAAAATAAATCGAAATTTCAAGCCAAAAGTCCTCAGCTATAGCCAGAGCTCTTTCATCGTATTTATCGTCCATTTATTGCATCATTCGTACTTATTCCTCAATGTGTCCGAGTAAAGTGTTGTTGTCGCGCAACCGCACCAGTCTCTGCCTGGACTGATGAAAGCTCGAGATAATTAATCCAAGCAGATTTTCTCACGTAAATTGCATTATTTATCTCAAATACCCTACGATAATGAGGGATTAAAACACTCTCAGAGTGGCATTATTCGAAACTTATACTTATACTGTAGAGTAAAACTAGTTCTAATTCTAAATAGAAAATACCTGTCTGATAAATCCGGCCCTGCGTGCTTTCTAAACTGCCTCGGCCCAAGACCAAAACTGCCAGCTCTTGCTTCCGGTAACTCGACCATCCAAGACTCTCTACAAGGTTCACTGTTTTTAGGTTCAAGTTTATCGATGCGCATTTGCAGAGCTCTTTCTTCTAGAGCCTCGTGGGCACTTGAGTTCCTGGACAATTCCGGAGGTAATGGTCCATATGTCTCCTCCTCTTCGTAATCCGAGTCATCCTGGTTTACTACATGCTCGGAATCACTAGCTAGTTTCATTTTCAAGTGTGGGGGTAAGACAGGACCTATGGTTCTAGACTCACTGCCATCGGGTTGTGTGATAGTATTAGCAGCTTCAGATGTAACCAATTCAGGCTCTCTTGGCTTGATGAGCATGTGTGGAGGCAGCTGAGGACCAAACGATTCAGGCGATGTTGACGATGTTACAGGATCAGTGTCTGGTTTTGCACCTGGAGTACTTTCTGAAGATTCACGATTTGAAGGTATTACAGGTCCAATAAATTGAGGACCTAATGAGATATTTGTGGAATCAGGGTCTTGTCTATCACTATCCTAGAGAAAACATTTTTAATTAATTCTATTTGAACAGCTTTAAAGTAGGTAATCACTTACCGAATCAGAGTCAGAAGCCATTTTGCACTTTTTTTTGGTTGGTACTTAACTGCTACAAACAAATAATGAATTATAACACTATATTAGAATCGACTTGCTAATTATGCGCTAATTAACTAATAATATTGTATACGATGTTCATCTACATTGTTGGATCATATATCCAAAACTAATTTAGATATTAATATATGTTAATAATAATAATTGCTGCTAAGAACCACATTTGTGGTTGTAATCACTTAACACAACTAAAAGATCGGATTTTTCATAAACATTTGTAAATTTTGGAAAAATGGAATTGTAGTCGTTCGAAATCTGTTCGCGCTTAGCGGCCGTCACTGAGGATCACTTCTCCGCCCTCTGGTGAATAAAAGTGGCATGAGCAACAAAACCAAAAAACTAAAAAAAAAGTTATAATTTAACTCATTAAAAAGGTACTTTTTTCGTCTTTCAATATGTGCAAAAGACGTTTTAAGTACGTCGTTATTAAAAGTAAATTTGAACCATACTCTCAACAACTTTATTTTAACTTATTACTTGATATTGTTCTTTCTTTCTAGGCCTCTGCGCTTTTTTAAATATCTTGCAGTTACTGAATTTTAACTGAATTTCAGACTTTTTCAATATTTTTTTTGTTTTTTTCAACAATATTTTCTTCTTCAGTTTTTTAAATTTGTTATTGTTTTTACTCCGTTGTATCAACCAAATCCTTCACTTTCATGTTTTCGTTTTCGGTCTTTTTATATCTAATCCTCTTTTATTGACAAAACTTGGTATATTTATGACATTATTATATATTTGTTTTTTCTCTTCGTCATTCTGGTTCACATAAAATTTTCAAAGCATTTCTTCAAGGAACCACCCTGAGTGCTAGATGACTTGCTTTAGACTTAAAAATTGTGGAGTTGAAACCTGGGTAAGTAGCATTATAGGGCAAAACAGTTCTGTAGGCAATTACTTTTCAATTTATTACTATTTTGAATCGATCAGAACAAATTTTTTTCACTCCTTATAGAAGTGTTTTGCTCTTTCACTTGCATGTTTTTTGTTCGCCTGTTTAAGTTGTTTCTGATGTTTAAAACCAGTTCTTATAGGTTTGATTATTTCCTACATTTCTTCTTTTTTATTGGCTTTATTCAAACTTTTTTTGTGAACAACTTGTTTTAGTTTTTGGAACTGCCTTAGCCGAAAGTCGTAACTCAAATAAACTTTGAAAGGTTGCTTATTCTAGAATCCGGGTGAGGGTTGGTTTTAAATAAAAGTTATTTTTAAAGAGTAAAAGCACATAGGGATAGGGCAATTTCGGAACATTCGTTATTATGAAATTTAATTCCATTGATCGATATGTCATCGGGACATGTTTGGCAGTTGTCCATTTTTGGCCTACAAAAAAATTACAAGGGTTTTTCAAAAACTTTGCGCTTTCTTATAAGTTCCACTGTATCGCAAGAATGACGCTGCCGGATTTAATAAGATAACTTAGCTCTAAAAGATACCCAAATGAATGTAAGACTCAAGGTTAATAAAACATTTCTATATGATATTGAACAAGAACGGCAAAAAACTAATGAGAACCTAATCAATATTCCTTTTGCCTACCACGTCATGGCCAGTGTCATAAGTTTAAGACTCCTATTGTCCCACCTTTAAGTCTCCTATTGTAATGCATTTAAAAGCTTCTGACGTTGTTGGCGGTTTTTTGTTATGAGTAAGTTACGGAGCTTTTACAGAAAATTAGTAATTTCTTGTCTCTTGTAAAATCATATTGTACTACAGTGTATTGCGAGTGCATTGAGATTAACAGTTTACAAAACATTTCTGTTCCATCTAGGAACAAAATCTAAAACAAGTCAAGCAGTTCCTGATTACTCCCTTTCAACTCTCGAGTCCCATCTGCAGGCAATACCTCAATGTTAACCTCTGTACCTCATGCCCGACAAATGTTGGAGCACCGGGACAAAATCCACTCTGCTTCAGACCATGCAGAGTGGGAAAATCAAAAAAGGAGAGAATTTAGGCCGAAAAACCCGGTAAACACGTCGGAAACACGCCGAAAAAAAGATGCATGATTCAAATCGTCCAGTGCCCAGACGATACACAAATATAGAGGCACCTGTTCTGAAAGTCGCTCAGGCTGATGACAAAAAACCCATCTGGACTGGATCTTCTTATCAGGTCTTAGGTCTGACACTACCTAGAGCGATGTCTTGGTTTTCTTGAAGAATCATGTACTGCAGGTGCTTCAAAATGAAGACAATGACAAGATAATGAGCATAGTTTCTTCAAACTTGGTGTGCCAAAAAAAAAGCACAGAAACAATAATGGACCCGAATCTGTGGCCAAGGGGTGTCCTTGTGAACCATTTTTTAAACCTGTAACACTTTGGCGCTATGAAGCTGCCCAAGATCCACAGCTTGAGACACAACTAACAATCTTCCATCTAAATGTCTGCTCTATTCGGAATAAAAAACACGAATTTCAGTCTTTCCTGGCCGACAAGTCCTACTCAGTCCTGAACTAACCTGAGCACTAGGCTAATGAAGAGGAACTCAGTTATTTTAGCTTAGAACTTTATAATATAGTAAACTTTGGTGTAAGAAAAACTTGTAAAAGGGAAGGCACTCTGGTTCTTGTTAGAAGGGATCTTGGGTTAACTTGCAGGGAGATTTTAAGTATGAACAACGAAAGATGTGCCGAAATAACTGGTATATTTCTACAAGAATATAAAATGTCAATAATGTGTGTCTACAGATGTATTTCTGGGGACTTCCGAATGTTTCTGGGTGAGTTGGAGTCGGCCTGGCCGAGAGTGGAGAAGCTTGGGAATCTTAAAAAAATGATTAAGCTGAAACACAAAGGATTTCATAAATACAAAATCCTCAAAACTTTAGTAAAAGTAAAAAATATTACATTCAGGGGAAAACTATGCAGGTTGAAAATAAAGCATATTACTCTCTGGAGATTGCCAACTGCTAGGTAGGTATGCTTCCAACAAGACCATCAAAGCTTTGTGGGATAGGATTTCTAGCTGGAAGAATAATAGCAAAACTAATAATGATATGACTAATCTAACTAGAGATCATAATTTGGTAAATTATTTTTTATTGGATAATGTACCTGTTGTGGATATTGACCAGGGAAGGTTTGATGGCTCCCATGTTTTGATTGGCTCAATGCTGGAGCCATTCCAATTTAGACTTGCTACGGACGATGATATCCTTAACTGTATAGGTCAAATTAGGAGCGGGGCTATTGGGATAGATGGTATCTCTGTGGGGATGCTGAGGCTTTGTCTCCCACATTGCTTGAGGCCACTAATGCACATTATAAATTGTTCACTTGAAACGGGGCACTGTTCGAGCACTATGGAAAGCTGCCTCTGTGGTGGTGCCGCTCCCCAAAGTTGATAGTCCAGAAAGTCTTAGTGATGTCAGACCAATTAGCAGCTTGCCAACGGCTTCAAAGAGTCGGTAGTCAGGACTCAGCTGGTAGAGTATTGTTATGCCCGTCCGTCGGTCCACAGAGATTGGGGCCGAAGCGGCAACGCCGAGCGCCGACCTCTACCCCGGGAACCCATCTAGACTAAACGAGAACCGGGAACAGTCGCCTCCGTTCTCGAAAGTACGAGAGTGTGTTCAGGCCGGGTACATAAACCAGCGAGCCGCGCGAGATGGGATCGAATAGGTAGTGCAGTGTAGTAAATAAGCGAAATAAGCGGACAAGCGAACAGTGAGAATTAATAGTAGTGAGTAATTGTGTTTTAATCGTGTTGTAATAGTTAAAAGTAAATAAAAGTGTGTAGTTAATTGACGATAAATTATTGGAACCAGTATCCCGTAAAAACTGGTGTCAGATGTAGGATAATTTTCTTCAAATTTGTAACACTTATGGAAATGCTGAAGAAGGACAAAGAAGAACAATTTTCTGGAAGAACAAGAAAAACAAAGGCAACTTGAGAAAAAGGAACAAGACAAACAAAAGCAACTTGAGATAAAAGAACTAAGAAAAAAACAAGATACTTGTTTGAAGTATTGACGGATGATCGTCGCGAGTTGCAAGAACTTGTCTCAACCAAAATGACTAAAGTCAAACAAGAAATAGATCAAGTCAAACAAGACGTGGATCAAGTCAAACAAGACGTAGAGATGAAAATGACGGAGTTAGAAGAACGGTGACGGACAGAAGTATTCTGCAAATTAAAGAATGCCCATATAAGATAGAACTTTAAGAAATGCTGCCTGTTCCAAAAGAAGGTAGAGTACCTCGGATATGTCATCTCTTCAAATGGAATATAGACCAGTGAAAATAAAGTAGCAGCTATCAAAGAATGGCTAGAACCCAAGGATAAGCATGAACTTAGAAGCTTTCTGGGACAATGCATCTATTATCGACGTTTTGTCGAGGGATTTGGTAACATCGCAAATCCGCTGCATCGGTTAATAACGGAGAAAAGGATGTCATTCTATTGGAATCATAAATGCTAAGACGCTTTTCGAAGACTCAAGGCAACATTATTTGCCAGCTCTATATTGGCCTATCCGCGACCCGAGAGACAGTTTATTCTGGACACCAATGCAAGTAACCATGAATTGGAGCAGTATTGTCGCAAGTAAAGATGGCCAGGAAAAAGTAATTGAGTACTTCAGTAAGGTGTTCAGCATAAGCCACAGAGAAATTATTGCCATATAATACGTCAATGGAAAGTAAAAGCTATGTGGGCCCAATGGGATTTCTTGGCGATTCAGAATGGTTTACTGAAGAGGACTTGGGAAAGCTCCAACGGGAAAAGTTCCAGCTTGTCGTACCAGAAAGTAGATAGAAAGATATCTTGCGAGAAATGCAACAATGGAGTCTGCACTAGGGGACAAATGAAGCAATACAATGTTGGCGCCCCATTTGAAAGAATTGCGATCGACGTGGCAGGTCCTTTTCTAGAAACGGACGATGGCAACACATCTTAGTTGCCATGGATTATTTCAGTAAATGGCCTGAAGCTTATGCACTACCAAATCAGGAAACTAACACCGTGCCAAAGGTCTTGATTCACGAATTCTTCAGTAAGATTGGGGTAAATTTCTGCCTCTTCTAATGATGGCTTACAGATAGGGCTGCCATCCCTCCCGATTTGCGCGGGAGGCTCCCTCTTGTAATTAGATAATCGAGTTCTTTAATTAAACAATTACTTCTTGCGCCACCTGCGGTTTTCCAATGAGTCGCGATTCGCGAACGTGCTTACTAACTTCTTATAGTGTTTTCTATAAGGAGTTTCAGGTTTTGGCGTTTGAGTGGCGCTGGCTTTGTTGAGGATTACAGGGTGTCTAACTTCTTTGTGTTTTTGAAAAATATTTTTTAGTTTTTGTTACAAAAAAGTTAACATTTTTGTAAAAATTTGTGGGCGTGGCACCTGAAAATTCCCCACCCCCTGCGTATTTTTATCCACCTACAAATGCATCCCGCTCTTTGTTTTTACTCATCTGGCAGCCCTACTTACAGAGGTGCACAACACAACAGGACATATCCTAGCCAAGGTTATATTTGGTAAAGAACTTTGTCGTCAGGTAGATTTGATGTACGGATCACCAAAAGAACTTTGAAAAAGAGTAAAGGGAATCTATCGAAATGTGAGGACAAAGATAAATTATTGGAACCTGTATCCCGTAACAGTATCTTAGTGTCAATAATGTTATTCCTAAGTTCCAGTCTGGTTTTAGAGCTGGGCATGGTTGCACCACAGCCCTCCTAGAAATACCTCCTACAACTGATATCCCAACGACCTTTGATCGAGGACATGTCTGCCCCTCAGTCAGGATTTGACATGACAAGAGCATTTGACAGCCTGGATCCATGTTTGCTGTTGGAAAAATTGGAGCATTTAAAAATAAATAATAATGGCTGGTTTGGCAGTTATGTCCAAGAGACGAGGAAGGGACCAGCCTTGAAATTCTACTGTTCACAATCTTTATCTCAGACCTCATAAAACATATTAAATTCACAAAATATCATATGTATGCAGATGATCTGCAAGCCTATCTCCTCTCTTCTGTTAGTGACCTCCAACATTCAGTTTCTTTGATTAATCCTGATTTGAATGCTGTCTGTACCTGGGCTAGTGACAACTCACTACTCATAAATCCAAGCAAGAATCAGGCCATTCTGTTTTCGAAAACCGACATTGAGACTTCAGAGCTGATTATTGTCTTGCAGGGGGTGATTGTAGGATAGGTGAGGTCAGAAATCTTGGACTTTTAATTAAGACAAAAGTAACTTTTAATGGACATGTTAACAATGTGTGCCACAGGCCCTACCACAAGCTAAGCTAAACCTATAAAGAGAATTTTAACTGTAAGCTTGGTCCTCTCGATTCCAACTCATCTTGATATTGTCTAAGGGTTTTCTTAATTGCTATAGCAAGTATTGCATTCCAAAATTACAAAATGACTGTGTTAGATATGTTAATAATTTATGTCATAGAGATCATGTGAGTGAACATATCAGGAGTATATATCATTGTAATATGGCACAAAAAGGTATATACACTATTGCTATTTAATGTATAAGATCAAAGCTACTAGAGGACTTGCATACTGTAGAGAAAGATCCAATTTAGAGGTGATGTGCGTGACATAAATATACATAATTGAAACAATATCTCAGTACCCCATCACAGAACTAAGAACTTTGAGTGCAGTTTCTCATACTTTTCTGCATCAGTTTATAATGAGATCCCCAGTAGTGCTAAACCCTTAAATTTTTCAACCTACAAAATTATACTAATACCATATTGTAAAGTTTGTGTGTGATAGGGAAATGTGATTGTGATTGAATCAAATGAAAATTTTATTATTGACTTGATTAACATTTATTCATTTATTTATTGTGAGTTTGTTGAATAGGCTTTTTCTGGTTTCCTCTTTTTTCTTCTAACTTATTATTTATCTGTAAGTATTTGTAAGTTCTAATCCCATATGGATTAGGTGGTTATGAAAATACATACTTTGTATGGATTTTGTAAGAACATAGTTATATTTAATTTCCTCACAGCTTTTATTTGTGGCCAGTTCTGGCACCAATTATTTTACTTTCTCCAGGATTTTATGTAAGTATACTTGGTATATTAACTACAATTATTATCTTAAATAATTCATAATTCAAGGCAATAAATATGAATAAGTTACCTACACTTGCTATAACAAGTTCACATTATGAAACCATTTTTTTAATCTTTCTACTGCTGTACTTAACACTTTTCAAGATGCCAGCTGTAAGTATACCCTTCAAACTCTGGCTAACAGAAGAACTCCACACAATTTCATTAATTCTTTGGCTAACTATTGTACCACAATCAGGGTCATAGGCAATAGCTCGTAACACATCCTCTGTATCCTGCCTAAAATTGCCTTTGTTCCAGTATCTAGTTAGCAATTTCTGAGGCCATCTTGGTAGCTGATTTAAATGATGTAAACGAGCTAGAGGGCTGATGTCTTGAGCACAAAACTCTGTAGCAAGCAGTGTCTCATTGTCTCTTGAGTCATATTGTACTGTCTTCTCATCTATCTTCAACATGGGAAAATCTACATAGTCATGAAGATTCAGTAGAAAAGACTTGTATAAACTTCTAAAACCAGGCATCTGAGCTTTAACTATATTATTGACTTTGTTTTTGTTTTCACCAAAAACCATTCGGAAGTCACCTAAATAACTTAAGTTACAAATAGCATGATAGAAGTCATATTCACTAAATGATTCTGGAAGAGTTAACAGTGCTGCATGAACTGCAGATTGCAAATTTAACTGTAAGGCTGTTTCCAGTTCATTGTCCAAAGGCTTCTTGATTATTTCTACAGGCTTGTGCAAGCGACCAGCTAAATATAAATGGGACCATTCTAGCAAATCTGTAACAATGTCTTCAGTTGCCACAACACCATACTTGATCAAACAATCATCTACTGGCACTAAAGTATTGAAATAGACTTTTGCACCAAAGTTTCTTTGATAACGCGCCACAAACTCATGTCCAAAATGCTTAAGTCCACTGTAGTGATTTGAGTTCATTTGCAGATTTGCTTCATGCCAGGTCATGGGATCTTTAACAGCAAATATCAAATCTATCATATCTTGATTTGTATCACTGTTGAGCTGCTTTTTTACTTTGGACCCATAGGCAAAGCAGAAAGTAAAATTTTGAGGAAATATTGTCATAATTCTTTGGTAAACTGAGGGAATAATGGTAATTTTTGTTAAAGACATGTTGTCTTTAACGGCAAAAAAAAGAACACAAAGAAAACACGAAAATTGTAGAAATTGAAGGCAGATACGTACAAAGTACGGTTATATATTAGAATATTTTGAAAAACTTGAAATAAGTGTAAATTGTAAATAAATACAGGTATAACCTCAACTATGAAAGTTCAAACTACTCACCCAACTCCCTAGTCTCTCCCGACAGCCAGTGTTGCCAACCTTACGAGAAGGGGCTATTGGGACTCTGGAGAACAAAAACACGGTTCTCTACCGCGCTTTCTTTCGCCGAGAATTCTAATGAAAAATAAACGGATGAATCGTTGAATTGAACTCTAAAGTACTTGCAATTTGCAATTTCCTCTTCTTACTCAAACTTTCCACTGGCAGTCATTTACAATAACTGTCAATTGTCATACAGAGAGAAATGCGTTTTATAGCGTTTTCGGGTGATTGATCTAAGAGCGAGCAAGAACCATCTCGAAATCTGAAGGGACTGCCGCATATATTAACCCAGCAGTTTGTATAACCAGATTTACACGAAATCAGTACAGTAGTATCGCCAAACTAGGGATTCAGCGGAACTATTCATCTAAGGGAAAATTAAGAACGTCAATACGTATAGGGCATTCCTTAGTGACCTTGAGGCCAAAATATGGAAACTCGGTTCCGACTCCGACTCACAATGCGCGTGTGTATGTGTTGTTTGATGTTTCAAAATCTTGAAACTGTCGCGCAGTGTCCCCCCCGCTAACGATAATACGTAATCCGTTTAATCGGTGGTTGCATGGGGGTGGCTGTGTTCGCGGCTGCTGCCGTGTTGCCGCCGTGTCTGCGGAGGAGATTCGACTACGTGGATGTTCTAAGTCCAACGTATCTTCTTGCGCCAAATCTCTTTTACCACGCTGCAAGGGGAACCCAACTCTTGGAAAGGATCTATTGTCCCGTAGGTCGCTAATTTAAATAATGTAAAATTTAATAATTTGGGGATGCCAGCAAGGTTTTATTGTTTACGACAAAACCTGCAAAACTCCAAAAAAAACTAATTGAATAGTAATTATGAAAGGAAAAGAAAAATTAAAAATGACAATTCTTAGTTTTCTCTGGAATCTGAAATAAAATAGCGGCGGACGTGAACTTTTCGCGATAACCTCAGTGGTCCCCAGAAACGTGTTTGACGGGTACACGATTTCTTACGAAATTAAATAAACACAACAAAGAAAACTAAACTAACGACGCAGTGTAGAAGAGAACAGAATTCTGCCAGTAGCTGGGATCCTCGATATTATGGTGAGCAAAACACTACTATAATATACTAAATGATTCAACTTCTACAAATAGTTAATTGCCGGTAGTCTCCTGCGTCTGCAAAGTATCCGCTATTGCAAGAAAATGGCCTATTCAGGAAAAGGGCAGAGGTGGGTTGACACTATATGGCACAACCGAAAAAACACTACACGAAACTTTTCGTAGGCGAGCAATAGCCGAATTAATTGTTTTGGCACTAATTAAAAATACAATCAATTAGCGCGGTGGACTAAAACGGGATTCAAAAAATTACGGGAAAAAATTACGAATTGGCGATAATCAGAACGGCGTAGCCAAGGACTTTTCTCGCGGTAAAATTCGAACTTTCCCGTCTTCCCGGTTGGATCGTCGTTTTGAGATCGTAACTCTATTGAGTTCAAAAACCGTCTTTCTCTTTCGAGTTTCGAAGATCGTCTTCTTTCGTCACCCCCTCGGTACTTCCTCGCCCCGAAAGGGTACTCCGAAAAAATCGATACCACCCTGACCAGTGGCGATTATATGGCGCGTGAAAGTGAGAACAAATCTAGATAAATGTCTATCAACAGACCCACAAAAAAAGTCAACTGGGTAGTTTTACTAGTTGCTCCATTACTGTGGGGTTGGTAAGTACTTAGTTAGAAGTAAAGCATACGTACAGTCTCTATGAGTTAGAGTAATGGTTAATCCCCATGTGCGGATATGGCGTGTATTGCGGATTTGGCGCTCTGGTCTGATTGGTTTGAAGTTGAAGTGTTGCCAAATTTCTGCATTCTCATTAAAGTTGTTTGTTATAGCTGTATTTGTTGTCGGATAAATAGTGGAAAAAACGAAAGTCATGTTATGCAAACTGACCTCTCTGTTTGCATACGAGTTCATGCGTGGAAACGTGGCAACTCTGTAAGCCACTTTTCGCAGCTTTTAAGCTTTAATCTTGTGGAAGTTTTTTCTATTTTTCGGTTTTCTAAATAAACCAGACCAATGAGGCCCTAAATGCACATATGTTTGCAATATTTTTTATTTTTCGTCAAGAGCATTTCTTTTGTTAGTGCTGGACAGACACTTTCACAATTTCTTGGGAATTCCGGCCATAAAACATGATACCCTACAATTGCCCTTCTTCTTTACCCATCAAAGGCGCCCTTTTAATGGTTTATGGCCCTTGAAAGAATTTCAGACCTGTACGTGACCCGAACAATAGTTTAGTAATTAAGGTGATTTTGCGAATATCGTTAATTGAAATTAAAATCTTATTCTCTCAGCAGATAGAGCTTTTAATTTCTGATCCTTTGATGTAAATTCGAGCAAATAATGTCTTTAACAGGAAATTAACATTTAATTTCAATAAAAGCTTTAATTGTCAATTAAACTATGTCATGTGAGGTGTCATTTTGAAGAGCATCATTTCTTCTGTCCAATGATCACATTTTCAATTTTCTTTTTCCAGCACATTTTCCAGAAGAGCTCATTTTCTGAATTTATGCCCACGCTGTCCGAAGCGCCATATAATCGCCACTGGTCAGGGTGGTATCGATTTTTTTCGGCAGTACCCTTCCGGGGATGAGAAGTACCGAGGGGGTGGCGAAAGAGAGAAGATCTTCGACACTCGAAAAAAAAAGACGCGTTTTGAACTCAATAGAGTTACGATCAAAAAGCGACGATTAACCGGGAAGACAAAAAAGTTCGAATTTTACCTCGAGAAAAGTCCTTGGCTCCGCCGTTCTGATTATCGCCAATTCGTGATTTTTTCCCCTTTTTTGAATCTCGGTTTAGAAGTCCGGCGCGCTAATTATTTGTATTTTTAATTAGTGCCACAACAATTAATTCGGCTATTGCCCGCCTACGAAAAGTTTCGTGGAGTGTTTTTTCGGTTGTGCCATATAGTGTCAACCCACCTCTACCCTTTTCCTGAATAGGCCATTTTCTTGCAGATAGCGGATACTTTGCAGACGCAGGAGACTACCGGCAATTAAGTATTTGTAGAGTAGTTGTAGAAGTTGAAACTTTTAGTATATTAGTAGTGTTTTGCTCACCATAATATCGAGGATCCCAGTTACTGGCAGAATTCTGTTCTCTTCTACACTGCGTCGTTAGTTTAGTTTTCTTTGTTGTGTTTTTCCAATTTAGTAAGAAATCATGTACCCGTCAAACACGTTTCTGGGGACCACTGAGCTTATTGCGAAAAGTTCACGTCCGCCGCTATTTTATTTCAGATTCTGTAGAAAAGTAAAAATTGCCTTTTTTAATTTTATTTTTTTAAATTAATAAGTATTTAATTAGTTTTTTTTTGGCGTTTTGCAGGTTTTGTCGTAAACAATAAAACCTTGCTGGCCTCCCCAAAAATATTAAATTTTATATTATTTAAATCAGCGACCTAAGGGACAATAGATCCTTTCCAAGAGTTGGGCCCCCCTTGCAGCGTGGTAAAAGAGATTCGACACACGAAGATACGTTGGAGTTAGAACATCCACGTCGAATCTCCTCCGCAGACACGGCAGCAGCCGCAACCACAGCCGCAACCACAGCCGCCCTCACGCAACCACCGATTAAACGGATTACGGATTATCATTAGCGGGGGGGGGACACTGCGCGACAGTTACTATATCGAAATCTTTGACATTTGCCTTTGCCATATGATTTTAGAGGTTCGCGTAGAACGATGCATATATCAAAAAAGATGGAATGCAGGGTGCACTGCGGCAACACTGTGGATCCGCAATATACGCCATATTCGCACACGAGGACGTACTAGGGATGTGATTTCACCGGGTGCATTTGTTTACACCGATATTTGGAGAATATGCACCCTTATTGCACCCGGTGCATTCAATTCGCAGCGTTGCCTTTTCAACTTAAGTTACCATGTTGCCATATTCTTATATGTCATATGTCATATTATGTATTTTTTCATTTTCTACATTAACTACAATCTACAAGTCACATGCATGCGTATTTTTAATTTTTATTATATATTTTACCGCTCAGGAACTGAAATAAACTTTTATAAAACTTTTAACCACCTGATTTTATAAAAAAAAAACGAAAAGAAAAAAAAAGGATATAATATTGCTTTAATTGCTGAGTTTTTCTTTCTATCTTGAGTGTGTTATTAGAGCTAAGAGTTAAACAAAATTTAACGAACATATTCATAACAAAAATTACTTAAACTGTTTGGACTTTGGATCAAATACCTTTATTTGGACGAGAACGGAGAAATACATTAGTACTTTAAAGTTTACACCGAGTAGGAACAACAAATAACGGTTCTGCTTTTGCAGGATGCAGGATACCGTAGTAGGGAATAATTTATTAACACACATTTATTTATGTAATTCGTATATTATTTAGTATTTGTTTATAAAAAAATATATTTTGTTTTATGAAATATGAAGTTGACAGATGACATTTGTTGACTGATGACATTTGACAAATCGAGATTCATTTGACGATTCGGAATGCACCGGGTGCAAACACAATATGCACCGTTCATAAACATCGCACCCGGTACAATCATATGCACCGGGTACAATGAAGATCACAACCCTAGGACGTACCATAAAAACTGGGCCAATAGGTCACGGCTGAGCACAATATACTATTGGCTGACTTTTGTCAACTATAAAAAGCCGTTCCAGCGACAATCATTTAAATTCGTATGGACTTAACGCTGCGGGAGCGTAACACTCAAATTCACTATTACAGTTGGAAAGAGGCTATGTAAAAACGGACTTTAGGCTTAGGAACTGTTACGAGCTACTCCCACTGCAAGATGAAAAACGCCTTAAATGTCATCAGGACAGACAGATGTCAAAAGGCATTTTGGTCGTTGTCAAAAGTCACAGATGAGATTGAGGTTAGGCCAATATTTATCTTTCTAATCCGATTAATAAATAAAAATGTAATTTGTAGAATATTGCCACCAAAAATGTGTAGCAATGACCCAAATCACCATTAAATTTAAATATGTTATGTTAGCCGGCTTGTCCTTTGTAGGTAAATCAGTTTCAACCTTTTTATGACAAATTGTTTTCCAAAAGTAGGTATTTTTTTAGCTCTTTTAATAATCATACTCAGGCAACATAACAGTAGCCACAAAACCGCAGTTTCGAAAGAGAATACGGACACCTGGAAGTTCCCAGAAGATGTTGATCATGCAAATTACTTGCTTAATGAGGCCTACAAAAAAGTAGAGGCTCTGGAAGAGAAAATAATCTCATTAGAGGGCAGGGTTCCCAAAACATATCCAGATGTAAATTTTTTAAATTATTTGAAAAGAAAAAGGATTCTGGTAAGTATATTCATAATCTCTAAGTAAGCATTTGATTATTTGAGTTTTTAAAGAATCCTCAAATATTATGATGATAGTGAGATGTTTTGTAATGTAGGTATAATGAATCTCTCTGAAATTTATTGGAGTTGTCCTCCATAAACAATGATTTAAATAGATTATAGACTTAGCCTATAAGATAGGCATTGTTGATAGCAATTGTTCAAAACAAGTGCCTTTGCGAAAATGCAATTGTGCAAATTTGTGAACTAAGAATGATTCAATAATATGGTAGGCTCAGTACTAACCTTGGAACTAGCTAAGTACAACTGTACCTCTTGACGAAAGTCACTATTCATCCCGCATCTTGGACTTTATTGCCACAAAGTGTATAAAAACTTCCAGACTATTTTTGTATACTTATACAAGGTAGCCTGCCGGGAATCGCATCAATCAATTATGGAAAAACTACTCATACTAACTAAAATTTTGAAAATTTAGTTTTATATTAAATTCTTGGTGCAAATCACTTAAAAATATTTATAATATGGCAGCACTTTTCACTCTACTGTATGCAAATTTGATTCTACTCACTCTTCCTCTCTCAGTTCTAAGTCATTCTAGTTAAATGAATTATGCTCTTAAAGCCAATAGTTATTGAGAATATTGAAAATCTTTAATTTAGATTGCAAATTTGATTCTACTGACAGTTCTAACTAGTCTAAGTCATTTTGGTTAAATGAACCATGTTCATAAAGCCAACAGTTTTCGAAAATATTCAGCCTGAAAATTGTATACTTCAACTTTTAAAAGACAGTAAAAGTTAAATTGTTAGAGTTATAGCAAAATAGTATGTCAATTAGTATATGTACTTTCCTTAAGCCCATTTTAGACTATCCTGTTTCTTTTTACTAGTATTTTGCAGGCTATCTATTATACCCACCAGTTCTCTTTCGCCAGCAATCTTTAGGCCCAGTGCACACTGCTGTATAGCTAAGCCGAGGTTAAGCATGAACTCAAATAAAATTAAAAATTTAGTTTTGTGTGTTGTTTTTAATTTTTCAAGTATATATTTATATAAATTCTCACTGCAATTGTTTATGTGCTCAACTAAATTAATTAGTTGCAAAATGTGCGTACAAGAGCACATATGCCTGTTTATTGACTTTGTCAAGAACACTTTACACCATTACTTTCATGCAATGAAAAGTGAAGATTATCACAACAGGCAGGACTGACCTTAGTATTCCCCATCATATACCTCATTTACTTATTTTTGGCATCTCGTTACCTTTGAAACCTTCATTTTTTTTTTATACCTATCTCTTTTCGGCACATGTTGAGAAGATATGATAAAAATGTCAAAGTCAGATTTCCAATGCTTACTTGACGGCAATAATAAGTGAATGGTTTATAGTTATACATACTTCCATAGAGGATCCTCTAACAGGACAATTAAGGCATACACCCAAAGGTATAAAAATAAATTGCAAAAAATTTAGCATAACGTTGAATAAGGAGTAAAGTTCCTGTTGTTATTAAAATTTTGTTAAAAATAAAAACTAGTGTTTTATCGCTTTTCTTTATTTTTAGCCCGAGGGCTTAAAAGAGCATTTTTACGCCCGGAAGTAAAAAAAAAAATTTGCAATCTTGGTATAAAATATACTATTTTCGCTCTCTGCACTTGGCGACGCGCATTACTAACTAAAACTTAACTTTTTGTTGTTATTTGGGAACGAAAAATTTATCATTATTGAACATTTGTAAAAAATATAATTTAAATTTTTTGTTTGAATTGTTTATACATATTTAGAAACATCAATTTGAAAGTTTAAGTTTTGGTGCCAATTGAGACACTTCTTTGTACTTTCTACTCACGATAATCAATTAATATGCAGATCACCGGTGGAGCAGGATTTGTAGGCTCCCATTTGGTCGACCGGCTTATGCTTGATGGTCACGAGGTCATAGTGGTAGATAACTTTTTCACTGGCAGAAAACGTAATGTGGAACACTGGATTGGTCATGAAAATTTCGAGTTAATCCATCATGACATTGTAAATCCACTTTTCATTGAAGTTGATGAAATCTATCACTTGGCTAGTCCAGCCAGTCCGCCGCACTACATGCATAATCCTGTAAAAACCATCAAAACCAACACTCTGGGAACTATTAATATATTAGGTTGGTATTTTACTATGTATATTATAAGTTTTCGGAAATAGTTTTCATAAAGGTAATAAAAAGAGCTAATCTTGTCTGCAATCAATTCTAACCAAATTTTGTGGGGGTATTTTTTGCTTCAGATTTAAAAAAATCTATTTTGGAGAATCAGATTTGCACTAGTTAAATTTGATATGACGTTACGACTGCGCTATCAATAGTACGAACCAGCTCAGCGGCATGTTCGCAAACAAAGATTATATCGAGGAAATATACCTTCCTAGATACGTTCTTTATGTGAATAAAAAGGGGGGCCATTTTTAAGGAAATATCGGCATTTGTTGGATCTGTCCATATGTGTCCATATCTGCTATACACTGATTACAGGCACGTTTGATTATAAGGGAATAACTTAGGTTGGCATACAACAATTACAACATGCACTTTTATAATAAGGTTAATTTTTCGTAAACGTATTGCTACGGTATACGGGTTCCAATAATTTATCGTCAATTAACTACGTACTTTTATTTACTTTTAACTATTACAACACGATTAAAACACAATTACTCTCTATTAACAATTCGCACTGTTCGCTTATCCGCTTATTTACTACACTGCACTATCTCTCTCATCTATTCCATTCCATCTCGCGCGGCTTGCTGGTTTATATACCCGGCCTGAACACACTCGTACTTTCTAGAAACGAGGCGACTGTTCTCGGTTCTCGTTTAGTCTAGATGGGTTTCCGGGGTCGCGGTCGGCCCGAGCCGCTTCGGCCCGTATCTGTGTGCACCGACGGTCGGGCGTAACATTGCCCCCCTCTTAGTTCTGATCGTCCCGATTAGAGAAATCTCCACGATTGTAAGTTTTTAACCGTTCAAGATAGACCATTTTCATTTTTGCTCTAGGGGTACGTTGGATCCTGTATACCATGTCCTTGAGTTGCCTTTGTTTTTTTTGTTCCTTTTTCTCAAGTTGCCTTTGTTTTTCTTGTTCTTCCATGATTTTTGTCGTAGATCGGGCATAGGGCATGTAGAAAACACCAAAGTTCTTGCACTGTCCTTACCACGCAAAATTCCACCCGCGCGACGACTCCTTTGTCCGTAAGTCACAAATTTGACGAAAATTATCTCACTTCTGACACCAGTTGTTCCGGGTTCCAATACGTTATCGTCAATTAACTACACATTTTTATTTACTTTTATCTATTACAACACGATTAAAACACAATTACTCTGTACTGACCATTCGCACTGTTCGCTTGTCCGCTTATTTCGCTTATTTACTACACTGCACTATGTATTCCATCCCATCTCGCGCGGCTCGCTGGTTTATATACCCGGCCTGAACACCCTCTCGTACTTTCGAGAACGGAGGCGACTGTTCCCGGTTCTCGTTTAGTCTAGATGTGTTCCCGGAGTCGTGGTCGGCGCTCAGCGTTGCCGCTTCGGCCCGAATCTCTGTGAACCGCCGGTCGGGCGTAACAGTATTGTTGACATTGCTTTAATCTTCTAAGTGAGCCAACCCATTTTTAAAAAGAAAACAGAAAACAGCAGTGTATAGGGTATCCAAAACCTTTTTACGGCGGAACTTTTGACTTCCATTTCCATTTGAAAAAAAATAGGTTTCCTCGTTCTTTTTTGGTGATAATGTGATTCCCTTATGAACAAACTAGATGTGTTTCTGGCATTATTTTGTTTTGAAACTTTAGTCCAGTTGTAGAGCCCTGGTCCAAAGTCTGGTTTAGCTAAACTTACCTGTCACTTGAACTACCCTATAAAAATAGCATTGCTATAATTAAGTGTCAGAAATGAAATACATTTGACGAAAATGTTATTTTTATGGGGTAGTTCAGGTATCTGTCAGGTTCAAATGAACCTAACTTTCAACTACGATTATACAACTAGGTCTAAGCTTCATGCGAGTTTAGTTTAGATCTATTGCTAACAAAAGGGGCTGGTAGGTACGTTTTGGGTGCGTTTGAAATAAATTAATTTGAAAAAGTAAGTGTACACTGTTAGAAAATGTAATTTCTTTTCAATAAAATTGTACCACAACTGTACAAAATTATTTACACCGATTATAGCTGTAATATTGTCGTGGATTATCGTCCACAAGATTTAAAAATCTGAAGACTGCCGCACTTCAGGTTTTTTTCCTGTTTTAATTTAAATATTGTCATCTTTTGCACTAATTTTAAGAAATCCTGTTTAAAACATTGTATGGGTTTTTTTTCCGAAAACTTATGGGATACTTATTGCTAGTAGTAAAGCATCGTTGGCTAACATAAATAATGATTTCAGGGTTAGCGAGGAGACTGAATGCAAAAATTTTAATAGCAAGTACTTCTGAGGTTTATGGTGATCCCGATATTCATCCACAGCCCGAATCATATTGGGGTCATGTTAATCCAATAGGTATTACTTAGCCCGTGTTTAACTATTGCTGGAATACTTTTTGCCTTTTTAGGTCCAAGGGCATGCTATGATGAAGGCAAAAGGGTGTCGGAAACCCTTACGTACGCTTACGCCAAACAGGAAAACATGCAGGTTCGGGTAGCTCGAATTTTTAACACTTACGGACCCCGCATGCACATGAATGATGGACGAGTGGTGTCTAACTTTATTTTACAGGCCTTACAAAACGATGTCATAACGGTTAGCAGTTGTGAGTTATGAAAATGTCTTTTGATTAATTGCCATACTTGAATAGGTGTATGGTTCTGGAGACCAGACTAGATCTTTCCAATATGTATCAGACTTGGTGGAGGGGTTGGTGGTCTTGATGAATTCGAATTATTCCCAGCCCGTCAATTTGGGAAACCCTGTAGAGCACACCATTAATGGTAAGCCTGATTTAAAATATTGAGAGTGTTGGATCTTACCGGATGCATACATTTCACCAGAGTTTGCGTCAATTATAAAAACCCTGGTGGGCGGGCACAGTAAAGTTGTTCACGTGAGCGAAGTGGAAGACGATCCTCAAAGGCGGAGGCCGGACATTACCAGAGCTAAACAGTATTTGGGTTGGGAACCCAAGGTGGATTTAAATAGCGGATTGCATAAGACTGTTGAGTACTTCCGGCAAGAACTGAAGCGGTTTAAGTACTCGCATAGAAACAAGTTCAAAATTAACAAACCTAGTTAGGAAACTTGTAAATTGTGTAGATAAAATTGTTTTATTGTTATATATTTCAATTAATAAGAGTTTTAGTTGTGCTCGTTCCTAATTAGGTATAGTAATAGTGAGCATCAATGTGATACATGTATTGGTATTGTTTCGAAATTGTTTCCAACAGTGTTTTAGTTCTTGACCCGTTAGATAAGTCTTTCTTCAAAAATTTGTTCTATGTGGGGACCAAAAAGACTTATTTTTGTTTCCTAAAAGATTTGATTTTACTATGCGCTCCTGTAAACTTTTCCCGAAGCTGATAATTTAGCACCCACTTATTTGTAAAATATGTTTGAACACCTTTTATTCATGCACTTGTTAACAGTTTTATGTGGTGCAATGTAAACTAACTAGTTTACGTAAGTAAAATGTTCACTTGTTTGTAAAATAATGGAAAATATAAGAAATATTGTTTTTTTTATGGACTTTCTGTATTTTTAAGCACCCTGGTTCTTCGCAGGTAACCAAACAACGTATAAAAAACGTCATTGACTGACTAAAGGACGTCTTTCAATGACATAAATAATGTGCCAAATCACGTGAATAAGACCCACCGTAATGACGTCATGCGCGTGACGTATAAAAAACATCATTGAATGACTGACCAACACGTCAAAATCACGTGATTTTGACGTTAATAAAACGTCTGATTTAAGTACTGTCGCGAAGTGTATCCCCGCTAAGCGGTCGTTGCGTGGGGGCGGCTGTGGTTGAGGCTGCTGTGTTGCCGTTGCCGCCGTGTCTGCGGAGATTCGACTACGTGGATGTTCTAGGTCCAACGTATAAGCGTGTGCCAAATCTCTTTTACCACGCTGCGAGGGAGACCCAACTCTCGGAAAGGATCTATCTATTTCGTTGTTCCTTAGGTCGCTAATAAAAGGGGCGAAGGGCCGATAATTAATCCGTCGCGTTTCATCTTTGTAGCGAAAAAAACAGTTCCATGGTATTGCCAAACGGATATAATTAAGACATGCTAATTTAATAAAGTTTAGTATTTTTTGGAGGGATGTCAGCAAGGTTTTATGGTTATTAAGAGAAACCTACAAAACGTCTTAAAAAAAACGAATTGAATGAATTACGATAAAAACAATTTTTAGTCTTCTCAGGAATCTGAAATAAAATAGCGGCGGAGGTGAACTTTTCGCGATAAGCTCAGTGGTCCCCAGAAACGTGCTTGACACGATTTGTTACTAAAATTGAAAAAATAAGAATAAAGACTAAACAACGAAACTAAACTAACAACGCAGTGTAGAAGAGAAAAGAATTCTGCCAGGTCGCTGGGATCCTCGATATTATGGAGAGCAAAACACTACTATACTATAATATACTAAATGTTTCAACTTCTTCAAATACTTAGTTGCCGGTAGTGTCCTGGGTCTGCAAAGTATCCTCTATCTGCAAGACAATGGCCTATTCAGGAAAAGGGCAGAGGTGGTTTGACACTATATGGCACAACCGAAAAAATACTCCAAGAAACTTTGCGTAGGCGGGCAATAAGTGGTTTAATTCTTTTGGCACTAATGAAAAATACAAATAATTAGCGCGTCGGTCTTAAAACCGAAAAAAAGGAATAAAAATCCGACTGTGTGGAAATTAGAACAGGACCTTTTCCCGCGTCGAAATTCGAATTTTCCATCTTCCCGTTGAGGTAGTCATTCTCTCGAGTTCAAAGCGCGCCTCTCTAGGTCATAACTCTAACGAGTTCAGAACGCGTCTCTCTTATGGTTGTAACTCTCGCGAGTTAAAATCCTCCTGCAATAGGGTGTTCAGAGTCCTGTGGCAGTTCCATACAGTTTTGAAATTGCAGCGCAAAGACATAAACGCTAGAAGCTCTGCCCAACTATCCGAGCAGATCTTTATTAATCTATTGTGTCCTCCCTCCTCTAATAGGTGTCGGGCACACAATTCAATGCCACGTATTGAAACACTGTGGTGAATCAGCCCAGGCTCTCTGCTATGCAGATGCCATCCGGTACCCCGTACACTCCGGAGCCAGCCCCTTCGTCGGTTTTGGATCCGTCCGTGTACCAGGTACTTCCTGCCAGTTGTAGATCTTCGCCGAGTTCGTCCCAGTCTGCCCGTGAGGGAACCTTGACGAAGCGACGTAGCGAGTGTCCAAGGTACGTTTTGATGCCATAGGTCGGAGACCATTTTCAATACCGCAAGACCTTCCAAGCCAGCCTAGGCATTGTTGGTCTTACCATCGAATGGCTTCGATGCTATGTTCGTCACGAGTGATTTATTGCTCTGTTTATCTAGAACGCAGTTATTTACGACCTTTTTTTGTGTGAGAATATTCAAGAATTCTTATCAAGAACGTTCTAGGTTTTTCTGTATTTTTAGGATTTTGTATAAAAGGCGAATAGCGCCGCAGGTAATAGTAGTCTTATTTTAATCGAGCTGTAAGTAAGCTGAAGTGCCAAACGATAATAGAAGACTATAAAGTGTTAAGTAGTGAGTTATTTAGCAGTCGAATTGTACCTGTGTGTATTTGTGGGGTAAATAAATAGTGTTTTCGTGTTAAATCGTTACACTGGAATTATTGAACCCTGAGTTCGCAACAATATTTATATTTTGGTCCTAAGGAAGCCTTCAATAAAGTTGAAACTTTGACAATTTCGCCGATGTAAAGTGTTTTTTATGTCCCTATTCACCTCTTAAATTTATAATACTGTTGCGAACTCGGGGTTCAATAATTCCAGTGTAAAGATTTAACACGAAAACACTATTTATTTATTCTACAATTACACACGACTACTAAATAACTCACTACTTAACACTTTATAGCTTTCTATTATCGCTTCGTAACTTTAGCTTACTTATAGCTCGCTTAAAATAAGACTAGTCTTAACCGCCGCTTTATGCGCCTTTTATATACAATCCTAAAATTACAAAAAAACCTAAACACTTCTTTATAAGAATTCTTGAATAATCTCACATAAAAAAAAGGTTGTAAACAACTGCCTTCTAGATTAAACCGAACAATAAATCACTCGTGTCAGCCATGACGCAGCGCAGATAGGTCGCGAAGCTCCACCATCCACACGCGTTGCCCCGCCTCCCATGCGGCGTTGCTGCGAATCGTAACATTGCCCTCCTCCTAAGGCTGTTCGTCCCGAACAGATAGAGTTCCATGGTATCGTGCTAATCGATCCAAATGAACGACTTTCATCTTTGACCTGGGGGTCCGCTGGATCCTATACACCACATGATTAATTCTTCTTTATAATTGTATAAGGTCCTTCCCAATTTTGGCTAAGTTTGGGCGACTTCCCCACCTTTCGCCTCGGATTGTATAGCCACACCAAATCACCATTCTGGAAGCAGCGGGAGTTAGCTAGTAAGTCATATCTTGCTTTGGCTCGATCACTGGATATCCGCAGTTTATTCCTGACTTGTTCATGAACATTGTTCAGCCTCTCCTTAAGCTCCTCCACAAAATTCTCAGAGTTGAGCGACTCTTTTTCTGGTGTTCCATACATCAAATCCGCAGGAAGCCTCATTTCCCTTCCGAACATTACTCTCGCCGGAGTATAACCAGTGGCTTCATGCGTAGAGCCTCGATATGCCATCAACATGAGAGGTAGATGTTGGTCCCAATCACGCTGATCCAACTGTGGATGCAAAGGAGTTGTCCTGGTCTTGCGAATTCCGAGAAGTTCCATGACCTTCTGGAAAACAGCCGATTCA
The DNA here is from genome assembly GCA_951812265.1 of Taphrorychus bicolor. Classification (NCBI taxonomy): domain Eukaryota; kingdom Metazoa; phylum Arthropoda; class Insecta; order Coleoptera; family Curculionidae; genus Taphrorychus; species Taphrorychus bicolor. The sequence continues at coordinate 3,273,165 of OX638300.1, forward strand.
AAATTTTGGCCCTGATCAGAATGAAGTTCGAGAGGGACTCCGAATCTGCAGAACATTTCATTTACTAGCACCGTTGCCACAGTCGTTGCTTCTTGATTAGGCAGGTCGTATGCTTCAGGCCATTTAGTGAAGTAATCCATAGCGACCAAGATGTATTTATTGCCCGACTCAGTCTGAGGAAACGGTCCCGCGACATCAATTGCTACCCTCTCGAATGGAGCACCTACAGTGTACTGCACCATTCGACCCCGTGATCTTGTTCGAGGTCCTTTTGTGCCACAACAAACTTCACACTTGCGGCACCAAGATTCGACGTCTTCATGATAATTCACCCAGTAATACCGCTCTTTAATTTTGGCCAATGTTTTGTTGACCCCAAAATGGCCTCCGCTTGTTCCGTTGTGCATTTCCTGTAGTAATCTGATTTTCTGCTACCAGGAACAACCAACTGACTGACTATGGACTTGCCATCCGGACTCTCTCACGCTCTCTTCATTAGTCCATTTTCTATTTTAAGAGAGTGCCACTGGGCCCATAGCGCCTTCAGGTTTGGACTTTTACCAGCGATTTCTTGCCATTCTGGTCTCTTGTCATCAGTCTTTGCAGAGAGGATGGGTCCAATATCTGGATCATTCATTTGTTCTTCTCGAAGCGTCTGTGTGGTCCAGCCATCGTTTGTTTCCACCGACGTTCTCCTTACCAAAGGAAGTCCCTCACGCTGCTCAGTTCTTTGACAATGCCGACAATCTTCTTTACAAGGCCGTCTAGACAATGCATCGGCATTTCCGTGAGACCTTCCTGGTCGATGATCAATTTGGAAATCGTACTGCTGCAGGCGCTATATCCATCTGGCTATTTGACCTTCAGAGTTCTTCATCTGTAATAACCATTTCAAGGCTCCATGGTCAGTCCTAATCAGGAACCTTTTTCCATATAAGTAGCGATTGTAATGTTCGACTGCTTTAACGATGGCCAACAGCTCCTTTCTAGTGACGCAATAGTTTCTTTCTGGCTTATTTAAAGTCTTACTGTAGTATTCAATGACCTTCTCTTGCCCGTTTTGTCTTTGAGAGAGTACTGCACCTAGACCACAGTTACTTGCATCCGTGTCCAAAATAAAGAGTCCGTCCTTTATAGGGTAAGCCAAGATCGGACTAGAACAGAGGGCAGCTTTAAGCCTTGCAAACGCCTGACTGCAATCGTGGTTCCACAAGATCGGTGTTTTCTTTTCCGTTAATTTGTGCAGCGGTTTTGCGATGTCGGCAAATCCATCTACAAATCTCCTGTAGTAAGTACATAGTCCCAAAAAGCTCCTTATTTCGTGTTTGTCTCGGGGAACTGGCCAATCTTTAATGGCAGATATTTTAGTTTGGCTAGTTTTAATGCTTTGTTCTGAGATAGTATGCCCCAAGTTCTCGACTTGCTTTTGGAACAGGCTGCATTTCTTGTAGTTTAACTTCAGGTGAGCATTCCGTAACTTGTTGAAGATTTCTCTTAAATTCTTCAAGTGCTCGTCGAAATCACGTCCCATGACAATTTGTCATCTAAGTATACCAGGCAAGTTTTCCAAGTCAGCCCCGTTAAGACAAGTTCCATTAGTCGCTCGAAAGTTGATGGAGCATTGCACAATCCAAAAGGCATAACAGTGAATTGGTATAGTCCAGAACCAGTAGAAAATGCAGTCTTTTCTTTGTCTTCGGGAGCAATCTTTACTTGCCAGTACCCACTTTTTAAATCTAGAGTGGAAAACCACTTTGATCCCGATAAAGTTGCTAAGGTGTCGTCTATACGTGGCAATGGGTATCTTTCTTGGTCACATCATTAAGTTTCCTGTAGTCAACACAGAACTTCGTTGAACCATCTTTCTTCTTAACAAGAACCACAGGCGACGACCATGGACTAGATGATTCTTCTATGACGCCCTCCTTTAACATTTCATTCAGCAAACTGTTAACTTCCTGTTGTTTAGCCAGAGGGACCCTTCGTGAATGTTGTCGTATTGGCTGGGCATCTCCTGTGTTGATCTTATGGACAACTAAAGCGGTTTGACTGTCGTTGCTCTTGAAGTTAAACATATCAGATTCATCCATAGCAAATTTTATAGCAGACTGAAGTTGTGAATTCCAGGGCCCGAACTAGTGCCTCGCTGATATCCTTGGGCCTTACTAGACGTAAGTGGTATCTCATGTCACTATCGCGAACTCCCTCAATGAACCTTTCGACGGCAAATTGCAATTGAAAAGATTCAGGGGCCGATGGATATGCCAGGTGAATGAGTCTGTCTATGTCCGCCTCAAATTCTTGTAAGGATTCACCTGACTTTTGCTGTCTCATCCTCAGCTGGGCCTGAAACACGGTTTCTTTGTGCTCATTTCCAAATCGTAGTTGCAGAGTGTGTACTAAAGCCGCATAATTACTTTGATCCGCTGCCGACAGAGATTGGAGTAACTCAGCCGCTTTTCCACGAAGTGCTACCACTAATGATGTAGCTTTCTGGGGCTCAGACCAGCCATTAGCTTTTGCAGCTGCTTCAAATTGGGTTTTATAAATTTCCCACGCCGTAGTACCGTCATAATCGGGAGGCTTAATTTTTGCGTTGGCTGTGCTAAAACTCTCTGTAGACACGGTGTCGTCCTCAAGTTGTTCCCGGAATTTCTTTTCTAGTTCGAGAACCCTCTGGTTGACAGCTTCGAGTCCTTCGTTAACGCCGTTAACGGATTCGTTAACGGACTGCATTATTCTTTCTTCCAATTGTTGCTCCCTAGCTGCGAGATGGGTCACTAATTCTTCTTTAAACCGTTTCTGTTCTTCCTTTTGTTCTTGATAACGTCGCTCCTGAACTTGATCACGTCTTTCTTGCTCCTCTTTTTGTTCGTTATAACGTTTCTCCTGTTCTTCCCTCTGTTGTTGCATGAGGGACAGCAGGGCGGCAAGTTGATCTTCCATCGCTTGATGCTGGCTTCTGGTCACTGGCATAAACACGTAATGTCCGGCAATGAAGCACTCACTTACAGTTCAGCAATATTAGTCCTCAAATTCCCACTGGAATCCCACTTCTGACACCAATTGTTGCGAACTCGGGGTTCAATAATTCCAGTGTAACGATTTCACACAAAAACACTATTTATTTACTCTATAAATACACACAGGTACAATTCGACTAGTAAATAACTCACTACTAAACACTTCATAGCTTTCTATTATCGCTTCGTAACTTTAGCTTACTTGCAGCTCGCTTAAAATAAGACTAGTCTTAACCGCCGCTCTATGCGCCTTTTATATACAATCCTAAAATTACAGAAAAACCTAGAAACTTCTTTATAAGAATTCTTGAATAATCTCACATAAAAAAAAAGGTTGTAAACAACTGCCTTCTAGATTAAACCGAGCAATAAATCACTCGTGTCAGCCATGACGCATCGCGGATAGGTCGCGAAGCTCCACCAACCACACGCGTTGCCCCGCCTCCCATGCGGCGTTGCTGCGAATCGTAACAATACTTTATCGTCACATTTTTTCAAGTCAAATTTCTCATATGTAGATGTAAAATTAAAATTTTTGGCCGCCCCGAAATTTGGCCCCCCGGGTTTTTTTCACCTTTTTGCCTAGAGGTATTTCTTGTTTTGGTTATATAAACTATATTAATACGTGCGTTGTGGTTTTAATTAAAGTAAAGTTACCTAAATATAGGTTTGAGCATTTTTAACGATAGACGATATTATTATAATTAGAATGACAACATAGGTTACTAAATAATAGTTTACAATTAAGATGATAAGTAAAAAGACATTGTTAATATTTGTTGCGTTGTTTTTGAATATTTGTTGCTATTGTTGGTAATGGAATCGAAGGCTTTTTTTACTAATTTTTTTTTAAAGTCTGTGTCTTTTGTCACGTCGTGGAAATTGTTGAACATCGTGTTGGAAAACAAAATAACGCTATGTTTATAATGGTAAGTGATAGAAAAAAAGTAGGTATGTAGCCAGCCTATACGGCATATACTTTTCTATAAAAAAGATAACATGTTTTTTTTGTCAAAAAGATAAAACATCAGTTTTTCTTTTATATCTTGAAGCATAAGTCAAACTTTATAAAACTCAAACTGTCTTCAAATTGAGGGCACAAAAGGGCCCGTATCTGCTGTAGTGTCCGAGATCCCTGTACTAAACATAAAAAAAACTCACCCTCCCATAGGTAGGTACTATCTTTGATTTTGGTAAATATGTCTGTGCTGCTTGGAACAAGATCTTATTCATAATGCTTTATCACCGATACCTATTATTAATAAAAAAAATATGTATACTTATATAATTTTTTTTTATTCAACCTTGCATGTTTTTCTACCCCCTCTCAGTAAGCTATATTACGAGACATTTTGTGACTTTGTTCTAAGCTCGACGTTCTAAATCGAAACTGAAAATTCGAAAATACCACTGGCCGAACAGTAGACACCTCATGTATCTTTTAATACCTCGAAAGTTTGGCAAAATGTCAAACGGCGGAACTAATATTAGAATACAGAGTAATCCAGACTGACTAGGCACGTCTTCAGCCCGGCTTGTAGTGTTCGTAGACCTAAGGATAATGTGCCATCGCGTTTCCAAGGACTAAAGTACCATCGTCCCTTGCCGACATGAATGTAAGTAATCTAGTTACCTACTTATTATTTGAACTAGTATTATTTAAATTTGACACTATTTTCTAAAAGAGACATAACGTTACTTAATACCTGCTAATCGCAATACATCAATCAGCTGTTTTTTGTGTTCTTTTTTTCTCAAGAAAAAAATAGCGCGCACGATTCACTTATCTTTGCAGTGATTCATTATTAGTGGTCATTGCAATATTGAAAGGTTTTTGATGCGCTGACATTAACTTAAGTAATTAATGAAGCAATGATGCTTCGAATGAACTTAGGTACAGTGCAATTTAAAGTAGAAAAGTCTACACGTAATATTTGTGTAAAAATGTATTTTTAGTTAATAGATATTTTTAAATTTAATAATAATTATTGTACTGTAACTAACAGGCTGTTTCCGAATGGAAATGACAAAAGCCTAGAGGAGGCTTCACTCACTAAACTATGGGAAAAAATTTATATGAACATGGGTTAACAAGTGCTTTTTTTTATTAATAACTTTGATGGCATTTTGTTTTATGTATTGTTTATATTTTCATAAAGACGCATGCATTAAGATTTAAAAAAAATAAGTGTCTTCTAAAGACTTAATCCCTTGTTTCACGAAAACGAAACACTTACAATACTTTATTTTATGTGCACTTTTTTCTACATTTTGTTCAGCGGAATGTCCCCTAAGCTTTTATCACTCCAAACTCTCAAACATCCTGTAGTTATTACATATCCGTATTCTCTTCATTTAAAGAAATTTTTTATCTCCAATAAGCAATTTTTTAAAGAAATAAATTTACCAAAAAAACAAAAAAAAAATTAAATATTAAATGTGATTTGTCTCAACGTGGTCTTAAATAAAAAGTAATTCTTTAATTGACATTTTTTTTGTGTTATTGCATTGATCTGCTTCAAGATCATGATAACACCCAGTTTAAAATCTAACACCTATTTAGACTGTGAAGTTGAAATGCGAAAGTGCATTTCTCATATCTTATTTGGATACAAAATGTAATAAAAGTCTTTAATGAACTGTCAAAATCACCCAATTGGAGAGTACCTATAAAAGTGATACGACATCGACGTGTATACGTCAGCACACAGAGTGCTTCCATTGCGTTCACGCGATCGTGAGTTCAATTCCCAGTTCGGACAGCTTTTTTCTATGTTAAGAGTTATAATCTCTTAGGTTGTAAGGTTGTTATGTAAAGGGTGCTAATTTTAAAAGGTCATCTAGTTGGTTGTGAATTATCAAAAGAAAGGGATGGAGGAAGAAAAGTCGGTTTTCCTTACATATAACAGCCTTCTCTGTCAAAAATTCATAGCCTTCTAGATGACGTTTTCTATATGAACACCCGTTATACAACTACACTTCAACATGTCAACATTTATTTTTGGAAAAATTACGGGACTAGAAAATTACTGCTGTTTTAGTTTTTGATAAAATGGTTTTTTGAGTGCCGGGTGTGACAACTATACCGTGTTTTTTTGCACAAAATTTGTAACATCCTCTGGAGTACAATTACCGCAATAAAATGTTACAGTTTAGAATAGACATTAGACCCGTACATCATTCCGGGCTTTGAAGCCGTGTCCAATGGAATTTCTTCATGACGTTTCGTCTACAGCTGCGCCAGACATTATCAAAGGCGATGAGGCAATGGGCGACGTTGACTGATTCGACTGTGGGAAGCTCCGTGGTATTTATTCCCCCGCTGTCGCGCTGCAGTGGAGTGACTAGACACTTGAAGTATGTCATAGAACTCCCTTCCAGTCTGCATTTATAAACGTAATTTCCTCGTTCCTGTTGAAATTGTTGTCGTGTTTAAAGATCTCGATGGCCTCTCTCGTTAGTCTCGGATAGAAACGCTGCGATTGATATAAGATATCCACCCCGTTGAAAAGGATGTCGTGACCTCGTGACACTCGGTAAACTCCGGGTGCCGATAGGGGTCTAGAGACAGTTTTAACACTGTGCTTTTCCACTGTGCCTGCCGATCCTGTCTGTTCCGCGGATTAGTCCATCCGCGCTTTTCTTCATCTCCCGTTGTTCTTTCCTGGTGTTCTACATTCCTTGTTCAGACGGCCCTATCGAACTCGTGTTTGCTGTATCCATTCCAAGCAAAGGATCTTTCCAAATGCTTCATTTCCCGTTGCAAATTTGCCGGCTCACAAATTCTCTTGGCTCTTACGGACAGAGTCTTTAGGTCTCGCCTTTTCTGTCTTCTTCTTCTTTATGTGCCAGGTCCTTCTTATGTGTTGGTCTCCCGAACGTTATAGCGATTACTATAGAGAGTGCGTCTCTATCTTCTGCAGATCAACGGCGCTCCGAATGCCTGTCCACTCCCTGATGTTCCTGAGCCAAGAGATTTGCCTCCGTCCGACACCCCGCCTGCCTTCTATTTTTCCTTTCATGATCAACTGGAGAAGATGATTATCCGCGTAAGATGTGGCCAAGGTAAGCAATCTTGCGACATTTCACTGTGACCAATATTTGTCTTCCCACCCTTGCTCGTCTCAATACTTCTTCATCGGTCAACATTCTACGATGGATCCACATTTCAAATGCTTCCAGCCGATTTATTGAGCTAGTCTTTAAGGTCCAGCATTCCACTCCATACATAAGAACCGACCAAATAAAACACCTCACTACACGCTGGCGTAACTTAAGGTTCAGGTTATCGTCGCAAAAAAGTGTTTTAATTCGTTGGTAGGTTGTTCTTGCCATTTCGATGCGACATCTTATCTCAATCATGGGGTCTAAGGTGTCCGTTAATATTCTTCCCAGATATTTAAACTGGCTGGCACGTTCTATTACCTTTCCCTCGAGATTTAGCTGTTCGTTCTCGTAGCTATTTCGACTAAAAATCATAAGCTCGGTTTTTTTAACATTTGTGTTGAGTCGAACTCTTGGCCAGCTACACTGATTCGGTCCAAGAGTTGCTGCAAGCCATCCATGGTACCACTCAAGACAACAGTGTCATCCGCATGTCTAATGGTATTCAACAGAACGCCGTTTATTTTGATTCCGCACTCTGCCTCTTTCAAGGTTTCTTTAAAAGTTTTATCGGAGAAAAGATTAAACAAGAGTGGTGATAGAATACAGCCCTGGCGCACACCCCTTCGAATCTTCACACCAGGTGTGGTGAGCACACCGACACGTGCCTCAGCCGTTTCACCCCAATATAAATTCTCGATTACGCGGATGTCCCTACCATCCAATTGGATGTCCCGCAGAATACTCATCAATTCAGAATGACGCACCCTGTCAAAGGCCCTTTCATAGTCTATAAAGCAAGCAAATACATCCTTGCGCTGGTCTCGGCACTTCTGGAGAAGGACATTTATTCCGAAAAGGGCTTCAAAGGCGTTCCTGAACCCCATTTGAGCATCATCAAGATCGTATTCGCATTTTTTGTGCACTCTGGCAAGGACGATTCGTAGGAAGCTTTTTATCAAGTGGCTCATCAAGCTAATCAATCTGTAATCACGGCATTTTTTTCTTTTTGCCTGGGATGATGATTTGATCCGTTATTGAGATATTGGTCAGTGTGTTGGTTTCTATAATAAACAATGTGCGCAAGCTTCCCAATCTGCTTTTCAACATCCATAGTGAATTGAATTTTTGTGTTGATAGAGTTGAGGTGTAAGAGGAAGCTGTGAAGTTCGCCCACGCCATATGGCTCCAAATAACAAAGGTGTCGTCCATAATAGTTGGCTATTACTGGACTAAGGAGTTTAGTTAAGTTAGAGTTAAAGAATGCAGTTTTTCGACGAAATGAGTGAAGTCTTTTATAAAGCTGTCAGTATTTCATATTTTAGGTTGCAGCAGTTTTGTGAAGTTTTTCGCGTTTTTCCTAGGTCGGTCACGATGGGTCTCAGTGACACATCCGGTTTCTGGATCTTCGGCAAACCGTACAGCCTTGGTGGCAAGACTTCTGAATTTTTAAGCTTTTCATTTTCAAGCATTTCATCCGTTCCCATGACCTTGATTAAATTGTTGGTGACTCTCAGAATCCAGGCGGTTGGATCGCGAGTCAGATTCTTGTAGGTGTTGGGATCTAACAGTGCTGACTTTTCCTTCGTAATGCGATGTTGACATTACAACTGTTGCGTTTTCTTTATCTGCTGTTAAAATGAAAATATCCTTGTCTTCGTTCAAGGCTTTCAGAGCTTTCCTTTCTGCAAAGGTGAGATTGCCTTTTGGTGGTTTTGCGCGTTACAGAATTCGTGACGTCTCCATCCTTATCTGTTCAGCCGTCTGAATTGGCAGTTGCCGGATTCCGCTTTCCACGTTTGTTATGATGTCCTCCACTGGTATCGTCGATGGTGTTATGGCAAAATTTTCACCCGTGTTCAAAACGGTCAGCTCGTGTGTTGACAGTTCTTTGTCGGTCAGATTGACTACAATCTTACGTTAACTCTCCTCGGATGTGAGCTTTAATGTCTCCGGCGAATTGTTGGTTGCAATTAGAGCATCAAATTTCTTCCATTGTCGGTTCGTTGCGACGGTTTTGGGCTGCAATAATCTTCCGTTCAAGTGTCAAACGATTCACCTTTTCCCAGTCGCTCCAATGCACAATGTTAGCTAGTTCTAAACTGACAAAAGTTTTTATCATTATATGCAAGATCTCTACGGATCGCATGGAATCTCTGTCCGGGAGGAGAGATTGTTCGGTCCTGTTGTAAATACTGCCCTCTGGACTAAATTTGAAGGTCATTTTGATCCTCGGGAAGTTTGGGATGTTCTTGATGTCACGGCATCGTAGTAGAAATGCCAGTGAACTCAGGAGTTGTGCTCTCTTCTTGCAGACGTTCTTGAGTTGTTGAATCAGTCTTGATATATCCTCTCCGTAGATGCACTTTAAAAGACTCTGAAGGATTTCACGGCCAGTCAAAATACAATCTAAAGTGTTTTCCGGGCTTTGAAGCCATGGTCCAATGGAATTTCTTGACCCATTCTGAATATTTATCTTTCTAAATCACTTTCAATAGAAAAATCTGAATTTGAGAAAAACCCAATTACTTGTCACAACGACGTGTCATAATGACTTAAAATTAGTAGGTACGTAAGGTTGATAAAGTTATTGATTTATCATTATAAATCAATAAAAATGGAAAGTCAATATCACATTCTTATTTGTAAGAAATGTAATCACCATTTTGTTTGAAGAAAGCTAGGGTTATTAAAGAATCGGAAGACAGTTAAATGTTTCTCATCACTTTGTTTTCTTATTTTTCTAGAATTGCAATTTTTCTTCGTTTTCCAATCAACCCCCGTTGAGAACAAGAAATTGTTAAACATTTATTTTTTCAGCTTACAACAAAGATATTAAAGTAATTTAAAAAGCAAATTGTTGAGAAAGAACAAGGCTAATGTTTAATCAATTTTGGCATTTCGTTGAAACAATTATACTCCAGAAGCTGTTACAAAATGTATCTTAAAAATCACTGTGCAGTTGTTATACCCTCTACTCATTAAGCAACTATTTCAATTAAAGCTAATAAATCAGCATATCTCTCAATAAAATGCATTTTCATGTTAATACAAGATCATGCAATCGGTTAAGTAGTTACAATCTAAAGTGTTTTCGCGTGGTCCAATGGAAATTATTCCTGACGTTTCGTCTACAGCTGCGCCAGACATTATCAAAGCCCATGAGGCAATGGGCGAAATGATCTCCCGTATTTTCCGACGTTAACTGATTCGACTATGGTGAGCTCCGTGGTATTTATTCGGATCGGCCGATGCACTGCAGTGGAGAGACTGTGATGGGGGTACTGGCGGCGCGGAGTTTCGGCGCACTTGAAGTATGTCGTAAACTCACTTCCAGTCTGCATTTAGAAACGTAATTTCCTCCATCCTGTTGAAGTTGTTGTAGTGTTTAAAGATCTCAATGACCTCTGTCGTTAGTCGCCGATAAAAACGCTGCGATTGATATAAGATATCCACCTCGTTGAAAAGGATGTCGTGACCTTCGAAGATAGCGTGTTCTGCTACTGCTGACTTTTTGTTTGTCCAAGCCTGCAACCCCTCTTGTGTTCCGTAATCCTCGTGTTGATACTGCGTTTTTGGTGCCAATGTATACCGAACCACAGCTGCATGGAACTCGGTAAACTCCGGGTGCCGATAGGGGATTTCTGCGATCTTTGGCCGATCTCAAGCTCTATTGTATTATACGAGTGGGTTTAGAGACAGTTTTAACATTGTGCTTTTCCAGTAGCCTGCCGATCCTGTCTGTTACTTTGCGGATGTATGGTAGACTAGTACATCCGCGCTTTTTGGACTGACGGCCCTGTCGAACTCGTGTTTGGTGGATCCATTCCAACCAAAGGCTCTTTCCAGATGCTTCATTTCCCGTTCCAATTCAGCCGGCTCATAAATTCTCTTGGCTCTCACAGCCAGAGTCTTTATGACTCTCTTTTCTGCTAAGCTACACAGAAAAGTTATGATATGTGATCTATAAAGTTCACTTAAAATTATGGGATTAAGAAAAAGAACCCCAGTGCTCGTAAAAAAGCATTCGTGTACTACATGCATTATCCTTTTTTAGATGTAGTCCTGCTTTTTTTCGTCCCAAATTGTATTTATGAACAAAACCGAAAATACTAGTCATGTTCTTGTAGCATGTAGTTATAAACCATTCACTTATTACTCACAGATGCCTCGGGAGCAGTGTGTTACATTATGTTCGTCAACTTTAGTCTACAGGAGCGTCAGAAAAGCCAAAACTTTAATAATAATTAGTTTGGTTTTACCTAGATGATGTGAATTGTGTATTAACCAATAAAGTGATAATTTGCGTGGCTTGTCTATGCCTTGAACATCAGCCAATTACTTTTCAATTGACAATGACAGAAAAATTAATAGGGTAATATTGAAACTATTATTGCAACTACCGGTCCATCACTATTAGTATGATGAATACGGAGATAACACTGTAAGTAATTCTAGCAAAAATAAATAGAATGTTCGAAAAAAAGACATATATATGTGGTTGCCAAAAGCTTTCTATGAACCAACAAAAACAAGTAGTTGGGATGGCCAGTTATCACAAATGAGGTTATGCAATTTGAGAAATACTATCGCTACAATTTCCTAGAAACCAAGGACTTTTGTTTTATAAAATTAAAAGTATTTTCTACACCTAACTATTGCATTTAGTAGGTCAAGCAATCAAAGCAAATATCTCCAGAACAGTTTAAGATATACACCCCGTATACTTTTCTCTACAATTGTAAATTTTGCGGAAAACAGCACATTACTTTCTTATTTATCTTCTTGCTTTAAATCCAGTTTTTCTTATAAATTTGGGAAGCTGATGGCCAAGAAAATTTGGGACAACCTGTATAAACGCGAACTATTCAGCGTTATGCAGCGTAATTTGTCAGGAGTAAATAAAAAGAACTTCTCATAAACATAAAAATACAGAAAATGCTTTTCATAACGACGAACACTCGACGTCTCTGTCACTTGTCACCCAAAAACCACGCGGAAAATTCGAATGTTCAAAGCGGCGCGGAAAATTTTCAGTTTAGAGCTGATAAAACGTTTCACCTAGTACGTGTGGAAGTGCCTAAACTGCACTTTATTGCTGACTTGCCCTGCTGTAGCGCACTCGTTAATTAACCCACATAACTATTATTTTCAAGGTCATATAACCTAAACTTAAACGACGTTTTTGGCAAGGTTTAAGTGTCAGTTTTATGATGCTTTTCACAAGCGGCCTATAAGTCCCAGTCGTAGTCAAACCAAAATATCTACACTCACTCACACAGCATTCGTTAAGTACTTACCTTCTATATTTCTAAGAGCATTACTTCACTTAAAGTTAAAATGTAATGATCAAGTATTTAAGGCAGAATTTTGTAAAAATGCACTCCTGGCAGATTCCGTTGATTTCTTCGATGTTGATAGACTGAACGGTAGTGTTAACAAAATCCTGCTGCTTGCTCCGGCATCCTTCATTTTTCATAGCTACTTCATCCTTCCATAGTTTCATTATCTGATGTAGTTGATAAGGTGGCTGTAGTGCAAGCCTTTCGCTATTATTGTCACTCAAAAGTGTCAATCTTGGTGGCTATGTCTTTCTTGTTTTGTAAAGATTCTTATTCTATATAGGTACTATCGGCTTTCCATCCCCCATGTTGCTTTAAACAGGTAATCACCCCTATGTTGTATACATTTACCATCCCTGTTAACTATAACGGGCCTGTTACAGGTAATCTTATGGGAATTTCTATGGCATTTACCTGTAACAGGCCCGTTATGGTTAACAGGGGTGTAAAATGGATACAACATAAGGGTGATTATCTCCTCTGCAATCTGCCAACACAGTCGCTGCCAGTTGGGTATCTTGAAGTATAGGCTACCTTTTTTGCCACACTTCCAATCTTATGAATTCCTATAACCATTTACCTCGAATATATTTTAAGAAGAGTCGATTTTCTTCCATCATGATAGGGCGTACGGCTTTGTATTCTCTGTACAAACCCATCCAATCATCTCCGACTACAGTAAATGACCGTTTGTTGAATTGAGTTTTTCCATCGGGTATTGTGATATGAATTAATGAACTATGATCAGCAACATCATTCAATTTCATATTTAATAGCTCGTCGCATTTGCAAGCACCATCTACTCCAAACAAACTTTAGAACTATCTAAAGAGAAAACCATTTTACTCGCTACCCTCGGCGTTTAAACTTCGATACTCACCACCACCACATACAGTAGGCATCACTTATACTCCTAATAAAATAAATATCTATTTTAAAGCAAACATTTTGGACATCAGTGTTTATTGAATAGTTCAGAATGCATGATACCCTCGATGATACCTTTTATCAGAGAATCTAAAACAAACTGAAATATGTGTACACATCTTGATATAAGTAATTTTGAATAAAAAGTAATTATAAACAAAAATATTCTTTAATGGATTGGAGTACATATATACCTAATAATTGTAATAAAATACACATTATCTAAATTGAAATTATACTACCTAAAAAACTATAAAACTTCACTCCACTCAATTAATACTAAAAGTAAGGTCGTACGCTTTAAAGTTTGGTTCCCGTTAAAACGTGTTTGATTTTGTTTTATAATTTGTTTGCTGACCTATATTTTATTAATGTCCAGTTTAATGCACTAAACGCTTATAACAGCGAATAAAACCCTGCTTCAACAGTTCCTGATTACGCGCATCTAAAAATAGTCCCGCATATTCCCGGCAAGATTTAGTGACCGGTAAATCATCTAGATCTATTCTATTTTTGTCACTCGACATTGTAACATGATTTCATATAAAATTTGCTAACATCGATTTTAGGCTAGGCAATAAAAGTAATAAAAATGCATAAGAATGTCATGGCTTTCACGGCCGGTCAAAATACAATCTACAGTCTTCCGGGCATTAAAGCCGTGGTCCAATGGAATGTCTTCCTGAAGTTTCGTCTACAGCTGCGGCAGACATTATCAAAGCCGACGAGGCAATGGGCGAAGTGATCTCCCATGCTGCCTGACGTTAACTGATTAGACTGTGGTGAGCTCCGTGGTTCCACGGAGTCGAATCAGTCAACGTCAAGAAGAAACTCCATTGGACCACGGCTTTAAGGCCCGGAAAAACACTTTAGATTGTAATAAAACTTTGCTTGTTGAAAAATGGCCGATGTTTTCGATAATTTAATAGTTTAAAATAATTAAGAGACAGTTGAAGGACATTTAACAACCACCTCAAACTACTGTGACTTGCTTGCCTAAATAAATAGTCAAAACATCGAGAATATTTCTGTAACGATTAAATTTGTCCCAAACCTGCCAATATTTGGCCTTCTATAAAATTGCGCATCACAAAAAAATGACAAGTAGCACCTATTTTGTCAAAAAATATTTTATTGCGGATACAATATAAAATACATGATATGATATATAAATAAAAAAAAGTGGAATAATCTTAATCGCTATACAATTTGTTTCAGAATAAAAACGATAATAAATGGAAACCCATGGTAATCTCCAATCCCTCTACGAGATTAAGAATGGCCAGAAACATGCCACAATGGGTGGTAAGTGTTAATAAGTTTACATTTTTCAAAAAAAAAACTATTAGCGATTTTTTGGAAGACATTCAATGAAATACAAGAAAAAAAAAACACATTTTTGCTACTTATGAAAAATAAAAAGTAATGAAACCAAGCTGCTCTTAATGTAAATATAGCTAAAATAGGCTGAAAATTTACAAGAAGTTTTTCCATTTTATAGAATTTAGTTTTCTACATAATCTAGTGAAGCTTCATAAAATTTTTTGCATGTACCAAAACACTATTAAGTTTTGAAGCAAGTATAACCTAAAATATAAAGTCTTATACAACTACGGAGGAATCAAATATTTACAATAATTGTCAGTAACTTTAAGTCAAACCCAAAATTAAAAATAAATGGGTTGGTACGTATACTTAATAATAATATGTCGATAGTTTAAAAACAAAGCAGAATTTAAAACTGAGTTTACAGTTTTGTATACACGAGTTCCTAACTGAGTTTTTAGTTTTTGCAAATATACGAGGTGTATTTTTAAGTGAGTTCATAGCATTAGCCTTAACACGAGAAAAATTGAAACACTGTTGGTAATTATTTCTTGAAATCAAAAGTTTTCTCTATACAGGGCTTTCCGAAATTTCCGAAACACATTTTAACAATGTATTCTACATCAAAAAATATGACAAACTGTTCTTACATCATCTTACCGTTCTTCTTACTTCTTTTTGTTACTAAAATACAGGGTGTTGAATTATCAAACTATATCTATCTTATTCTTTTCTCAGAGCCCCTTTAAGTTTTGAGATATTTAGTTCAAATTTGGAATATGCGGAACACATAGTATATCACATAGTTGTTATATAAGGTGTTCAATAGTAAACGTCACATACTTGGCTGTGAAATGTCAAAAGAAAAGGCTAAAAGAACAGAAGTCCATTTACTTTCATAGAATGCTATGAATTTTTGACAGACAAGAATGACATGATCAAAGTTAATGGACTTTTGCCCCTTCATTCTTTTCTATTGACATTTCACAGTCAACTAGATGACGTTTTTAAATGAACACCCTCTAACACTGTGGTCGTTTTTCGAGTTTAAACATGGGAATCTCTCGACTATTTGAAGAGATACAAAAAGGTTAAATAAATGTGAGCAAAAGTGCGCAATTAGTCTGTAAAAATAAAGTTTTCAAATTCAGGAAATATATATACAAAAAAATATATATACGAAATTTTGGGAAAAATGTTTTTATTTTTTTTCCAAGTTTTAACTAGATAATTAAAAATAATTAACACTTCTTCTCAGCCACTTTTTACTATTTTCAATTTCACAATCCAACGTTTCGTTTTCACGCAACCATCATCAACTTTTTTTTTTAATTCAGTCATGGATTTTGTATATCAGATTCTAAATCTCCATGCAATAAAAAGATTCTGACCCTGACTTTTTCAACAAATTTTAATAAAATAGCATCAAAATAGCTTATAGCAAGCACATAAAATCAGCAAAATCTAACCTAATCTAATAAGATTATTAATTGTCGCATATCACCGAATGCAGCATTGCAGGGAGATTCAGAATTTGATATAAAATATCCAGGAAAATGAACCGTCGGATTCTAGATTTGAAAGTAGCACATTGAAGAGAGCAAAAAGTAGCTTCATTGCTATAAAGAAATGTCAATTATTTTTAATTATCTCTTTAAATTAAGACTTTAAATATAAACATTTTTTTCAAAATTTAGATATTTTGCGATTATTGATAGAAATCAGTCGAGATTTGAAAACGTCATTTTTGTAGACCTCTAATTGCGCAAGTTGCCCTACTTTAACCTTCTTCGTATCTTTTCAAATAACCGAGATCCCCATGATTAAACTCGAAAAACGGTCACCTTGGGTATGGTGTATCCAATTTGGCCTTTTATGATCTCGGAAATTATAACAGCTAAGAAGTTGGTTACATGGGAAAAGTTCTAGACAATTCGGTTGGTACCGTAATGACAAAAACGAAGTTGCTCTAAACAGTCACTTTTTCGAGAAATTTTGGACAAATAACAAAATGGTATATTCTTCTCAAAAAGTGGATTCAGGAATGTTTTCCAAAATTGTTCAAAAACCTGAATGTTGAAAGTTTTTTGTCATTATGTTACTGACAGAATTGTCTAGAACTTCACCCATTTAACCAGTTTAAGGCATCAGCATATATTATAAAAACGAACTAGAGAGAGACGACCCCAGAAAAGATCTGTTTTGGAGTCAGGCCCCTATTTTTATCCCAAGTTATTCCAATGTGCGCCATTGACTATTCATTGTGTGAGTATTATAATCCTCGTTCAGTGCTGCAAAAAAAACTTTTTCTATTTCCTTCATAATTCCTATTGTTTTCGAGATACTTGCAAAACTATAAATAAACACATAATTTTGGGCACATAAAATGAATACATTCATCATTCTCCATTGGTGAAAGTTTTAAGTTTTCGAAAAATATCTTTATTTTTTTAAATGTTTGTTTTTTTCATAAAATAAAGTAAATTTTAAAATTGTAATATTATGTATTTTAACAACAGGGCGTTTTTTTGGAACTACCTTCATATGAACTTTTTGTTACATTTTTTAGATGTAAGATAAGCTGTTACAATCTGTTACGTAATTTTGGGGCATCTCTATATTTCGTTCAATTATTATTGCCATCTGTATCTTCTGACATTTGTATCTTCCTAAAACGCGCTAAAAGGAAAGAGTTCTAAAAAAATTAAGATTTGAAAGTAATTGGATGACAATAATAAGTAAATGAGATGCATGTATTGAATATTTCCAACTTCCTTATTGTTTAAATAAAGGATTTATTTTCAACCACATATGTAATCATAACACTACTGTCTTTATATCTTGGAAGTGTCACATTACTGTTCTAAGATTGGGAGTAGTTACTGCCCGTTTTAGACCAGTTACCGGTAATGGGATTGTTGATTGTTGGTTTTGCTTGAAACCATCAAAATTATGTGAAGATTTCATTACATGAAAAATAGTAATCAAGAACATTTTTTAATGTTATTCAAAAAGTATTCAATGGTTGAAAATAAAATAGTGTACACACAGTGTACTGCACAAACATAATCAGAAATGCAAAAGAAAAGTGGATGGCGGATAGATGCAAGGAAATGGAAGAACTGGAGAGAAGACATGATACGTTTAATATGTACAAAAAGTCACAGAGGTAGCTGGTCGGTTTAACAAAAGAGCCCTTAGTATCTTGGTGGACAACGCAGGCAAAACCATTATAGACGAGGAAGAAGTTCTTAATACATGGAGCCAATACATAGATGATCTGTTCAAAGACAATAGACCAACCACGATGACTGTTATAGACGACAACGAAGGATAATATAAAATCTGCCAAAACAAAGAAAGCAACGCGACCTGATGATATCCCAGTAGAACTCCTCCAAATTATCAACGAGAAAAACTTAAATCTTTAAACTTTTTAGTGATATATACAACACGGGAGAAATACCAGAAGAATGGCTGAAATCTGTATTCATAGCAATTCCCAAAAAACCACAAGCCAGGAGGTGCAACGATCACAGGCTAATAAGTCTGGTGAGCCACACATTAAAAGTGTTCCTTAACATTATACACGCTCGAATAAGAACCAAATGCGAAAGTGACTTAGACGAGACGCAGTTCGGCTTTAGAAATGTCCTTGGTACCAGAGAAGCAACGTAAGGATGTTTTCGTGTGATTTATTGATTATGAAAAAGCTTTCGACAGAGTGCAACACAAAAAGCTCATAAATATATTGAGAGATACTGGCGACAGAAAGCGGTCGTTCGAGTCAATGGAAGATTTACACATGAACGTCAAATCCCACGAGGAGTTCAACAGGGATGTGTCCTGTCTCCACTGTTGTTCAATCTATACTCTGTCAAAGTCTTTAAAGAGGCTTTATATGAAAAAGAATTCGGCGTAAAAATCAACGGCGAGCTGATTAACACCATTCGCTATGCTGACGTACGGCTAGTTTATGTGATGATCTTCAGGGCCTCCATCCAGTGATCATAAATTCTGTTAGTGCAGTGGGACAGGAAATGGAACTGAATCTAAATGTTGCTAAAACAAAGTTTATGGTCTTTAGCCGTCAGCCATACCTCAACGCCTCACTACAGATAAATGGACAGAACGTTGAGGGAGTGTCCAATTTTAAAGGCCTCGGATGCTACATCACCGAGCAACTCGCTCCGGATAGGGAAATTAGATGTAGGATTGAAACAGCCCGTACAACGTTCCGGAAGATGAGAACACAGTTTTGTAATGATAGCCTGAATCTAAAGCTGAGGCAAAGAATGATTAAAAGTAATCCACAATCAACCGTCTAGAATTTGAAATGTGCTTACATAGACGGATGCTAAGAATATCATGGATGACTTTGCAAAGAAAGGAAGCAGTCTTAGACAGGGCAAATACAGTTCGTGAACTTTTGACAACAGTTAAATGCCGAAAACTGTTATACCTCGGCCATGTTCTCAGAGGAAATCGCTACCGGACCCTACAGCTTATAATGAAGGGCAAAATAGAATGCCGCAGGGGCGTAGAAAGAAAACAAATCTCCTGGTTAAAGAACATCCGGGCATGGAAATGCATACATGGCGTCGAACAATTGTTTAGAGTGGCTGAAGACAGGGATCAGCTTGCCAACGTCAGGGGGACTTGAAAAGGCGCAATGAGAAGAAGAAGTACATATACTCGATGGGGAATTTCATTACTCTGTCGAGATTGAAGCCGTAATCTCTGGACAGTAATAAAACACTTCTCAACTCGTACTGTAAAATACAAACTATAAAATCGCACTCCAGATACGTCCAAAAGTCCAGGCACAGTGATTACCTGATAGCTCTGTGAGTGTAGTATAACTCCAATAGGCTATATTTTTACAAAACAAAAGCCGTGTTATTTGTTTCTAACCTACCAGCTCTAAAAAGCTGATTTACTAACTCCAAAAAAACCAACTGTAATTTAAACTGGTCCCAACTATAAACTCGCTTAAAATATAACATCCTATAATTGTTTCAAACAGTAAAAAACAGTCAATAAAAAGTAAAATTTCCCTTACTAAATCCTCTTAAATTATAAGCAGCAGAATAAACCTAAAAATACTAATACGTATTTACTGTCTAATAGCTAATAAAGTGTAAAAAGTATATAATTACATATTCATAATCAGTTCCAGAAATAAATGGGCTTATACTTAGGAAGTAAAACTAAGTGTTGTTTAAAAAAAAAGACAAAATTTGTTCTAAAGGAATACCTATTTTGTCAAACCAAAATAATTATATTATTGCTGTCATTGCTCCGTTTTTTTTAATTAATTGTTTTTGCAAGTAATACTTAAGCGTGCTTATTAGGCAATTTTTGCTTAAGTAATTCAACATTTGTCAGTTTAGAAACTAGAGGATAAAAGATAAACAGAACCATTATTATTCTAGCAAACATTGGGCTCCGTTATTACTGCACAAAAGATGTTTAAATTTATCCTGTACCTGTAATCAGTTTATTATTGCTTAATTGATCAAAAAAGGCAAATATACAATACCAAACTGTTAGGATATCAATAACATTAGACATTGTGATTATCACTTACTCACGTATACAGTGTGTCCCCGGATAGGTGAAACGACTCTTACAAAAAGCGAAATAAATTGCTAAATTTAGAATTTAGTTTTTTTTGGGTTTAGTTCTGTTTGACGAAAAACTAATTTCTAGCATAATTTAAATTTTCGTTTAAAATCAACAAGGCCTTGGAAAGTGTTCTTTTTGGGTAAACTTCGGCCTAATATGATTTTTCAACATGTATCAAATTTTAAATTTTTGTCTTAGCTTTTCATTAACAGATCTACAGGGCGAGCCATAATAGGTGGGCAAAAATAAAATCTCATATTTTTTGGTTGATTTTAAGGGGGGGGGGAGGGGGGGTGTCCGTCATACATTTGTGCTACCTATCAAGTTTTGTTAAAAAGCTGTAGAGCGTTGAAGTTAGAATTTCAAAAGCCTTGCGAAAGCGTAAGAGATATTTTAATGAAATTTTGTATGTTTTGACTCGTATAGAAGGCGCTTTATCTCTTATGCTGTCGAAATAATCAAGATATATGCATTTTTGAATTTCTAACTTCAACACCCTGTAATCTTTTAACAAAAATGAAAATAGGTAGCACAGCTGTATGGCAGCTCCCTTAAAAGCCTACAAAAGAATAAAGACCTTGTATGTGTTTTGTATGATATAAATACAAAATCAAAATTAGTGAAGTGAAACCAAGCCAGTTTTCTGCCGAAGTTGTCGCTTCCCACAGACAGATGGCCGAGATTCGTACCTATACTGTCTGGGGATGACGCTCAACAAAGTATCAAACTCATTTCTCTATCAGGCAGAGGAACCATAGACCGGTTTCGCTCTTATTAGAGCACATAATTATTATATCAACCCAAAATATGCCTTTATGGTGTTGGTATACGGTTTTTGTGATGGTAATGGACATGCAGCAGCGAGAGAGTATCACCAGCGATTTCCAGAACGGGTTGTTCCTCACCGTTCTACCTTTTCAAACGTCATGCAATATTTGAGGAATACAAAATCCTTTCCACATCGTCGTGTAGAAAGAGTTCGAAATAACCATGACTCTGAAGTTGCTTTAAAGGCAATTCAAAGCAGTCCTTCTACAAGTATTTGCAGAATATCGCGCACTCACATACTCACAAACTCACATACGGAGGATTCTTCACAAAGATGGACTTCATTCTTTCCATTTACGAAAAGTGCAACATTTAGTGCCTGATGACTTACAAAATCTGCTGCGATATTGTCACTGGCTGCACAAAAACTTGGAACTTATTCCTTACATCCATTTTACGAATGAGTCTCAATTTACGAGAGACGGTATTATAACTCACGAAATGAGCACATTTGGGCCCATAAAAACCCACATGGCATTGTTATAACGAAACATCAACATCGCTTTTCTATCAAGGTATGTTGCGTTGTATTGAATAACTCTCTTGTCGGACCATTCTTCTTCGAAGGGCCTCTTAGGGCCCGTGATTATCTGATCTTTTTGGAAGAAGAGTTGCCGGGTTACTTAGAAAATATTCCTCTAGAAACTTGGCGAGACATGTGGTTCCGACAAGATGGAGCGCCTCCACATTATGGTACAGAAGTAACGGCATTTTTAAACAGAAACTATCCCAATAGATGGATTGGACGAAATGGACCCAAACATTGGCCAGCTAGGTCGCCAGATTTAATACCCTGGA
Source organism: Taphrorychus bicolor (assembly GCA_951812265.1). Taxonomy (NCBI): domain Eukaryota; kingdom Metazoa; phylum Arthropoda; class Insecta; order Coleoptera; family Curculionidae; genus Taphrorychus; species Taphrorychus bicolor. Next base: position 3,295,141 of record OX638300.1, read on the forward strand.
CTTTTTTTTTGTGGGGCCACCTAAAAACTCGGGTGTAAGTCAAGGTAGGCCAGATACGCGAGAAGAGCTAATTTTCTTCAATATCTTTGAAACAAAAGCGAATTGACCCATAGTTGATATGAAGTTTTTATTATCAGAATAACTCATAGAATACTTGGTATAAGCTTGTCGGTCGAGTCACGGAACACCCTGTATTATAACCAAATCACAAATTTGAAAATCATCTGGCAACTTTGATCACTGACATGTAATATCCTTCAAGTTTTTCCTAACAAAAAGTTGAATAGTAATAGTAGCCTGATGAATTTGAAATTTAGTATTGAGGCTTACGAGGAACCTAAGCAACTTTTTGTAATGATTTTCTCTTGTATATCTCATAGGAAGACAACTTTACTCTATTTGAAACGTGTTTTCTGACATTTGATATTTTAAATAGCAAAAAGGCTTGTTATCAAACGCGTTTTGGCTTTTCCAAAACTTAAATTACGACGGAAATTGGTCTTTGAGCAAGCAGGGTTGTGCCCCAAAAAATTTAATTCTAAATTGGATTTTTTTTACTTTTTACAACAGTCGTTTCACCTATCCAGGGACACACTACAGATAGTTTCCAAATCAATCTGCTGGACGAAATCAACAATTTTTTTAATTTATATTTAGATGCTTAGATAAAAATGGGTAATAAACATGTGAATAATCTATAATATTTTACTTAAATTTATTAAAATAGATATTCAAAGCTTGCTCCATTAAATTTATAGAATTTGTATAGAAAATTACTTACGTATCTGTATATTTGTGTTAATGTGCCGGTAGTGCTCACTCCTTACATTGGTGTACATGTTAAAACAAAATCAATTAAAATCCAAAATCAGGAAAATCCTGGTTAAATCACTTAAATTTTTGGATACAGGAATTTTACCCTCAATTCCATAGGGGTAAAATGTTGAGTGTAATAAAGAAATTAATGCAATGACAAAATGCTAGAAGTACCTACGGCCCAATTGACAGATGAAAAACACACAGCCACATAAAAACCAGAAACATTTGACGTATGTTAATATACGATATATCAATGATTGTTGCAATAATTAAAAACTATCAAACTCAGTGTCAACGTAGGTATATGTGGTAATCTGAAATTGATCATTCCAAAATTATCCTTATGAATTATCTCCTATAGAGAAAATTCGAGAAAGGTATTACGAGCACATTCAAGATGTACCATTTTACAACTGTAAACAGTGGCTACACTTTTGTAGCTACCTACTGAACGTAGCAATCACATCTGTAAGCAGAAAACCTTTCATTAAAAATGTGTTCATTAACACTCTGCAACAATTTAGTGGGTGATCTCTACCATGACAAAACCCTCTGCCCCATTTTTTATTCAATTTTTTGGTGTGGTGCAGTATGGGTACTATGTGTGGGTGTATTCAAATTTTCAAATGTAACATAGACCTACCTCTATGTTAGGAGAAGTGTCGTAGCTTGGGACAAAATTTACTGTGGCTCACTCTATTACCTAGTAGCAAAACTAACCCATTAGAAAGGTTTTCAGTTCTCTTAATACCCCTCTTAACTATTATTGCAGCAGCTCCTTTTCAAAACAACACACGTTAATCACATTTTCTTGTTTCGACTCGCGTGAAGTAACTTCTTTGCTATAGTTTGACACAATTTTTTGTTGCTTTTTGTGCTTGATTTGTAATACTCAAGAGAGTGTTCAGTTATTGTCTTGGTTTAATGTTTACTTTTGTTGATTCAATTAGATCTAAAAACATGCCTTTATAAAGTTATGTTTTGTTGTTCAGACAACGGCCTAGTGCTGTAATTTGGGGTTGAATGTAATTTGTACCTTGGAACGTGCATGGGACACTTGAGACACTTGTGTACCTTAGGACAACAGTAATTTTACTGTTTATATTGCAGATACTGAGGTAGATAGAATGCCACGAAGTCAGGTGGGGACGAAAAGAGAGCCGGTTAATCGCCAGGAATTAAAAGTTGCCATAGAAGCAATTTTAAATGAAAATATTTCCATTAGAGATGGCGCTAAAATATACGATATTTCTAAAACCATTTTTGCCCGACATTTACAGAAACATAAGGGAGGCTGGGATGACTTCAAGTATGTTGGTACCAACGATGTTAAACAAGTTTTTACGTTTGAAAAGGAGAAAGCGCTAATGAACTATTTGAATGAAGCTTCCAAGCACCATTATGGCTTAACTAGAAACGAGGCTACGCATTTAGCGTTTGAATATGGATGGCCTTAAAAATAATAAGGCTATACCTGAAAACTGGAAGACAAACTTGTTGTTGACAGAAAGACAAGCTCAGATCGTTTATGAGCCGACATAGCTCTATTTCACTGAGAACGCCGGAAGCCACTAGTTTGGCAAGATCCATAAGTTTTTACAAACATAATGTCAATTTGTTTTTTAACAATCTAGTGTGACAAAGTACAAATTCTCTCCTAGTCAAGTTTACAATATTGATAAGACTAGAAATAGTACTGTTCATAACCCGGTTTTAGGTTTAGGCAACATGATCTCTGGAAAAAGAGGTATTAATATCAAAATGATTGCTGCGATTAATGCAATCGGAAACCATATTCCACCATTATTAATTTTTCCTAGAGTGCACCTCAAGGAACACATGTTGTCTGGGGCGCCCCCAGGGTCGGTCTGTGCAGCTAATTTGACTGGGTGGTCAAATAAAGACATTTTTCTTGAATACATGAGGCATTTTATAAAACACATACAGAAACACCAGAAAATCCAGTATTTATAACATTTGATAATCATGAATGTCACATCTCTTTAAGGCTAATTGATTTGGCTAAAAGAAATGGGATTGTAGTTCTCACGTTCCCGCCACATACGTCCTACAAATTGCAAACCAGATAGTATTAGACCAGATAGTATTTGGACCATATAAATCATTCTACAACCAATTTCTAAATGATTTGCATATTCAAAATCCAGGGAATCACCTGATCTGTATCAAATAGCTGAAGTGATAGGAAAGGCTTATCGAAAAGCCTTTACTCCAAAAATAATATTATTAAGGGATTTGAGGTATAATCAATTTATTGTTGATGGAGATGAATTTTTGGGAGCATTTGTAACTGATTGCACTTTCAATGTGACAGATCGTCTACTTTCAGCTCGTTCTAATGCTGAACCATCTACAAGTGAATTGCCTTAACATCCAAATCCATTGAAAAAATAAAAGCTTTGTGTCTCCATAAGTAATCCGTCCTATTCCAAAAGCAGAGACAAGGAAAACAAATGTAAGAGGAGGAAGACAGAGGGGCAGGACTAGAATTATAAACACGGACACCAGAAAAGGCTGAGCTTGAGGAACAATTTACACAGCGCAAACGGGGTGTCGTTAAAGTTGCAAAATAGTTTTAGAAGAAAGGAGCAGCTCTGAGGAGGAGGATGATGACAACCTTCCGCTTAAAGACTCCAGCAGTGGAGGTGAGGAGCTTGAAGAAGAAGAAGAAACTGATGACGATAAAGCCGACATTTCAGTGGAACATTTTATTAGAGGAGATCCCAGGGAAAAAAGAGTGTACGACGTTTTGTTACAGAAGTTTGCATGTTTACTCTAAAACAAAATTTCAAATTGTTTACTATAAGAAGTATGGAGGAGGGAAAGAAGTTTTCAGTCAGATGGAGAAATTTTTTATAGGTGTATTATTGGATGACGTAGTTAGAAAGCTTCTCCAACCAAAATCTGAAGGTGGAAGTGAAAGACAGATTTCACTGATTTATTTCCTGTTGTATTTCGCATCTTATAATTTAGGTGCATTTGTTTTTAGAAAGAATATTATTTAAGCATTTTCCATTAAGTATTTTAGGATATTATATTACTTTATTGTAAACAAACCTTTTGTTTCGTTTTCAACACATTATAACTTTTTCTAGGACTTCATAATAAATGTCCTAAGGAACAATATATTTTCCCCAGGTACAAGACTAGTTTGTGTACCTCGGGATATTTGCAACACAACATAAAAAGTGAATTGGAGTGCTAAATCTTAAGATTGTGAAAACAACAAAATCATGTATATGTAGCACATACCAAGGATCCCGCAGTTTTTATATGGGAAATGGCTCACGGTCAAAGTAGATGAAACTTAGGATTCAAGTAATCCTTAGTGTGGAGAATAAGTCTCCATGGGCACTAGCTCAAAAAACTAATTGTTCCACGTTATAGACCTTTTATGTTACGTACTTTAAGCCATTTGCAGCAGCGCAAGTAAACTATATGCCTCTATGTTTGTAGAAATATATGTGAATGTCTGTTATTAATATGTGTGTATGACACATATTATACGTTGACATATATGACAACGTGGAAAATAGAGAGAGGGAGAGGGCGAAAAAAAAAGATGGAGGGGGGCGTATTGAGCAAGTGACTTTGGTTAACTCCTATATTAACTCCCCGTTTATTAACTGTCTGTGTTAAGATTAGAATTCATCGGTCCGTTTTATTGAATTTAGTTTATTTACTTGTTTTTCTCTTAACAATAGTTACCTTAGTTATTATTGTCTTTATATTAAAACTTGTGCACTGTTTTTTAATTATAGAAGCTGTTTTATTTAGAAATACCAATTGAATTTTTTTTATCTACGATAAGAAAGTAAATAGCAAATAACAAATTTTAGCCAGTGGACTTTAGCCATTGGACTGGCTAAAACCGACGTGTATGAACGATACGAGGTATTCCTCCGCATCCTCCTCCGCATCATCCATACAGATATATATGCCAGATGCGAGAGACAGATTGGTAGCACGCAGTTCGGATTTAGGAACGGAATGGGTACACGTAAAGCTCTCTTTACTCAACGTCTTGACGCAGTGGTGCAGGGACATGAATGTAGATATATACGCATGTTTTATTGACTACCGTAAGACATTCGACTGCGTTTCGCACCAAAGACTTGCTGAGATCCTCAAATCCATTAGTGTGATGAGGGAGACCTGTGCATTATCACCCAACTATATTGGAATAAGACGGCGGAAGAGACAGGGTTGCGTTCTGACGCCCCTTCTTTTCAATATATATTCCGAAGCAATTTTTCGTGAAGCATAATGAACCGTATTGTCGAACTTACCATGCAGCACGGACTAGAAATGAACGTTGCCAAGACCAAGATTGTTATATTCTCCAAGACACCAAAACTTGCAACCCTCAGAATTAACAACGGGTTGTACAACAAGTTTCGGCTTTAAATATCTTGGCGCGCTCGTCAACGAAACCAATGACACTAAAGTTGAGATTCTTGCAAGGATCGAACAGGCCAGACGATCATTGGCATCAATGAGGAGCTTCTTTGCTTGCCGTGACCTGAGTCTCCAGCTGCGTGTGCGAATGCTACGCTGATATATC